>OZ010587.1:14946178-15071178 GCA_963932145.1 Acanthosepion lycidas
AAATATTGTCGTTTTCCCACATAGTAACATATGGGAGAAAACGACATTATTTTTGCACCAACCTAATAAATAAGAAATAAATAAAAATCATAAATAAGTAATAAATAAATAATGAATAAATAAATAAAAAATAAATAAAAAATAAGAAACAAATAATAAATAAATAATGATTAAATAAATAATAAATAAACATAACCAAATAGTAAATAAATAAAGAAATAAAAAATTAAGAAATAAAAAATAAATAAGAAAGAATCATAAATAAATAATAAATAGACAAATAAGTGTACTTAATGACAACTTCTCATTTCAGAAGTTTTCACAGCAAAAAGAAATGAGAAGCGTAGAAATTACGATAGAAGAAAAAAAAACAAGGAAGAAACATAAAAAAAAGACAAGGTGGCCAAGATGAAGGAGTAAAAAGGCATTAATTCCCCTAGGAAAAAAAAATACAGGGACCTGCAGAAATACCTCCCCTATTTCAAACATGCGTTTGTGTTGAAACGTTTTTGTATTTTTTTAAGACTAGTGAATCCGTGCAACGTAGACAACTTTTTGTGCTCATTTCATTTTAAGTCGGAATTATATTGTTCAGAATAAAAAAAAATCGATTCTGCTATCAGTTAAACATTTCATGGCCACAGTTTTAGCGCTAAAAAGAAAGATAGAGTTGAAGACATTGAAGTGCACGAAATTTTTGGTGATGGAAAACTTGTGAAATCATCTACAACAGTGTATGGCGAATAAAAACCACCATTTAGTGTTTGTCATTTTCCAAAACAATTAAATAAAACGTACTATTTGCATTATTCTGACTATTGTCACCTTTGTTGCCATATTTATCACAATGTTTCCTTCCTTCTTTTTAGAATACTGACCACAAAGCAGCATCATGCATCTTAGACTCTTTAAGAATAATAATACTGATGTACACTAGGCATTCACTAACAGATGCTGGGTATTTTCGCATGATTAAATTGGTTGGTTGATTTTCGCTATTTACATAATTCGGACTATTGTACTCATTTTTGTCGCCATTTTTATTACAGCGTTTCGGTCTTCTTTTATTTTGCTCGGTCGGGTAGGCTGTTCTAGTCCCACGTGCCATGTCTAATGGATGTCAGCTCTGAGGTGAGGGCCATCTACAGAATATAAATGAGGGTTATATAATTTAGAGATGGTAGTATAACGTGCATTGAATGACGATAAACTTCATCCGGCAGCAAGGCCTATATTTGGAATATTGGAAATCTTTAGGAGCTTGAAACCATCATTTCATTGCTGGTGTTCCCAGGACCACACTGACCCAAGGAGGCAGCACCAGTTAAGGTCCCGGTTATAGGCAAATACTAGACCTCCAAACAAAAACAAAACAAAACAAAAAAACACTGTGAAAGTATAAAAATATATATTGATGGTAAAACATTCGTCTATATAATATCCTACAATTTCTCAAAGAAATCAAATTGTATTTCAACATATATCTTCAACAATTCCACATTATTATTATATCCATACAAATAAGTGTATGCACAAAAGCTGAGTATCATCTACATTGTATTCAATTGTGAAATCAGAATAAAGTAGATAATCTTTTTATTACTTCAAAGCTTCCAAGAAAATTAAATTTCGGTATGAAATGACCCATGAAGGAGTTTAATCAAATCAATCAATAAAGCGAATTGAAAAATGATTTTATCCTTGTTGATATTACCAGTTGCTGCTTCAAAACAATTTTAATAACTGTATTAATTATAGTACTGGTAATAAAACGACCCCCTTATTGGGAGAAATATCTTAGAGTTTTAAGAAATTATAGTTGATGAATTAGATATTTTACTCATTTTTGGTTTCTTTAGACATCAAATAGATCTTTCCTATATATAAAAAAAGAATTGGTTCGTCTTCCTTTCCAAATTTAATACAGTTTCACGCATTCCTTTCCTTAATCTCTGAAGAGTCTCTTCATTTCTATCTCAACAAATTGTCTTTTCTCGTCTTTCAAAGTAAACAGACTTGCCGACCTTACCTCTCAAAACAGTCGCTTTTTTGTATCCCTCCAAGTTGTGTTTTCTTGCCTTTCTCAAAAAGCAAAGGGGAGGAAGTATTATAAGGAAGTGAAAGGCTGAAGTATAGGACAAGTCGAGGAAGGAATATAGGGAAATTAAATGCAGGAGTATAGGTAAAGTGGAGGAAGGAATATAAGGAAATGCAAGCCAGGAGTATAGGAAAAGTGGAGAAAGGACTATAGGGAAATGAAAGGGAGGACTACAGGAAATGGGGAAGAAGGACTAAAGGAAAATGAAAAGTAGAATTATAGGAAAAGTGGTAAAAGAACTATAGGAAAATGAAAGGCAGGCCTATAGGAAATGTGGAAGAAGGACTATAGGGAAATAAGAGCAGGATTATAGGAAAAGTGGAGGAAGGTCTATAAGGAAATGAAAGGCCGGACTATAGAAAAAGTGGAGGAATGGCTATAGGAAAATGAAAGCCAGGAGTATAGGAAAATTTGTGGAAGGAATATAGGAAAATGAAAGCTAGGAGTATAGGAAAAGTGGAGGAAGGAATATAGCAAAATGAAATGCGGCAGCATAGGAAAAGTGGAGGAAGGACAATAGGGAAATGAAAAGCCGGAGGATAGGAAAAGTGCAGAATGGCCTATACGGAAATGAAAATAGGAGTGTGGCAAAAGTGGAGGTAGGATTATAGGAAAATGAAAGGCAAGAGTATAGGAAAAGTGGAGAAAGGACTATAGGGAAATGAAATCCGGAGAATAGGAAAATTAGTTAAAAAGACTATAGAGAAATGAAAGGGAGGAGTATAGGAAAAGTGGAGGACGGACTATAGGAAAATAAAATGAGGCAGCATAGGAAAATTGGTAAAAATGACTATAGGGAAATGAAAGACAGAAGTATAGGAAAAGTGGAGGAGGGAATATAGGGAAATGAAAGGCAGGATTATAGGAAAAGTGAGGAAGGACTATAGGAAATGAAAAGTAGAATTATAGGAAAAGAGGAAAAAGAAATATCGGAAAATGAAAGGCAGGCCTATAGGAAATGTGGAAGAAGGACTATAGGGAAATGAGAGCCAGGATTATGGGAAAAGTGGAGGAAGGACTATAGGGAAATGAAAGGCCGGACTATAGCAAAAGTGGAGGTAGGAATATAGGAAAATGAAAGCCAGGAGTATAGGAAAAGTGGAGGAAGGAATATAGGGAAACGTAAGGCAGGAGTATAGGAAAAGTGAGGAAGGACTATAGCAAAATGAAAGGCAGGAGTATAGGAAAAATGGAGGAAGGACAGTAGGGAAATGAAAAGCCGGAGGATAGGAAAAGTGCAGAATGGCCTATACGGAAATGAAAATAGGAGTGTGGAAATGTGGAGGTAGGATTATAGGAAAATGAAAGGCAATAGTATAGGAAAAGTGGAGAAAGGACTATAGGGAAATGAAATCCGGAGCATAGGAAAATTGGTGAAAAAGACTATAGGGAAATGAAAACGAGGAGTATAGGAAAAGTGGAGGACGGACTATAGGAATATGAAATCCGGAGTATAGGAAAATTGGTTAAATTGAATTATAGGAAAAGTGGAAAAAGAACTATAGGAAAATGAAAGGCAGGCCTATAGGAAATGTGGAAGAAGGACTATAGGGAAATGATAGCCAGGATTATAGGAAAAGTAGACGAAGGACTATAGGGAAATAAAAGGCCGGACTATAGGAAAAGTGGAGGAAGGATTATAGGAAAATAAAAGCCAGGAGTATAGGAAAAGTGGAAGAAGGACTATAGAAAAATGAAAGGCAGGAGTATTGGAAAGATGGTGGAAGGGCTGTAGGAAATTCAATGCGGCAGCATAGGAAAAGTGGAGGAAGTACTATAGGGAAATGAAAGGAAGGAATTTAGGGAAAGAGGACGAAGCACTAAAGGAAAATGTAAGGCTAGAGTATAGAAAAATTGAGGAAGTACTATACGAAATGAAAAGTAGAATTATAGGAAAAGTGGAAAAAGAAATATAAGAAAATGAAAGGCAGTTGTATAGGAAAAGTGGAGGAAGGACTATAGGGATATTAAATCCAGAATGATAGGAAAAGTGGAGGAAGGACTATAGGGATATTAAATCCAGAATGATAGGAAAAGTGGAGGAAGGACTATAGGGAAATATAAGCCTGGATTATAGGAAAAGTGGAGGAATGACTATAGGGAAATGAAAGGACGTAGTATAGGAAAAGTGTAGGAAGAAATATAGGAAAACGAAAGCCAGGAGTATAGGAAAAGTGGAGGAAGGAATATAGTAAAATGAAAGCCAGGAGTATAGGAAAAGTGGAGGAAGGAATATAGGAAAATGAAAGCCAGGAGTATAGGAAAAGTGGAGGAAGGAATATAGGAAATGAAACGCAGGAGTATAGGAAAAGTTGAGGAAGAACTATATGGAAATGAAAGCCAGAAGTATAAGCAAAGTGGAGGAGGGACTATAGGAAAATGAGTGGCAAGTGTATAGGAAAAATGGAAGAAGGTCTATAGGGAAATGAAAGGCAGGTGTATAGGACCAGCCGAGGAAGGACTATAGGGAAATGAAAGCCAGGAATATAGGAAGAGTGTTAGAAGGACTACAGGGAAATAAAAGACAGGAGTATAGGTAAAGTGGAGGAAGGAATATAGGAAATTGAAAGCCAGGAGTATAGGAAAAGTGGAGAAATGACTATAGTAAAATGAAAGGCAGGAGTATAGCAAAAGTGGGGGAAAGACTATAGGGAAAAGAAAGGCTGGAGTATAGGAAAAGTGGAGGAAGGACTATAGGGGAATGATTACCAGGAGTATCGGAAAAGTAGATGAAGGACTATAGGAAAATGAATGCAGGAAGGGCTGTAGGAAAATGAAATGCAGGAGTATAGGAAACGTGGAGGATGGCATATAGGGAAATGAAAAGCAAGTGTATAGGAAAATTGGAGAAAGTTCTATCGGGAAATGAATGGCAGGAGTATAGCAAAAGTGAGAAAAGCCTATAGGAAATAAATAGTATATGTATAGGAAATGTGGAGGAAGGACCTTAGGGAAATGAATGGCAGGATTATGGTAAAAGTGGAGGAAGGAATATAGGAAAATGAAAGGCAGGGGTATTGGAAAAGTTGAGGAAGAACTATAGAGAAATAATAACCAGGAGTATACTAAAAGTAGAGGAAGGACTATAGGCAAATGAAAGCCAGGGTTATAGGAAATGTGGAAGAAGGAATATAGGAAAATGAAAGGCAGGAGTATAGGAAAGGTTGAGGAAGGACTATAGGGAAATGATAGTTAGGATTTTAGGAAAAGTGGAGTAAGGCATATAGGAAAATGAAAGGCAGGATTATAGGAAATGTTGAGGAAGGTATCTAGGGAATTCAAAGGCAGGTGCACAGGACAAGTGTATGCAGGTCTATAGGGAAATGAGAGTTAGGTGTCTAAGAAAAGTGGAGGACGGACTATAGGAAAATTAAATCCGGAGTATGGTAAAAGTGGAGGAAGGAATATAGGAAATTGAAAGTCAGGGTTATAAGAAAAGGGTGAACTATAGAGAAATGATAACCAGGAGTATAGGAAAAGTAGAGGAAGGACAATAGGAAAATAAAACCAGGAGTATAGGAAACGTAGAGGAAGGACTTTAGGAAAATGCAAGGCAGGGGTGTATGCTCCTTTCCGAATATTCTTTACTTTCCTTTCCCAAGAATTCTTCCGCTCCTTCCCAATAAACCTTCCGTTCATTTCCTAGCAGTCCTTTCACTCTTTTCCCAATAATGTTTCCTTTCCTTTCTCAATAGTCCTTCCCACTTTCCCTATAGTCCTTCTATTCCTTTCCCAATAGTTCTTCCTCTCCTTTCCCACGTGTTCTTTGCCTTTCCCTGTATTACCAGCTTTCTTTTCCCTAATTTTCCTTACTCACATACGCGATTGTCATTTATCTCCTTTCTCAATAGTCCTTTCTGACCTTACCATTAGAAAAGACCCGCTTTTCCTCTCTCTCTAACTATTCCTTCCTATCCTCTCAATCCAATTAATGCAACTAATCAAAATGAACGAATGGCAAATATAGGGATTAACAATATATATATGTAATCCAAGAAGAAAAACGTCCATTTTTCCCACTTCTCCATTCCCCTGCGTCTTAGAGGCGCGGCCATGTTTTTGTTGGGAGGCCGTGAATGTGTAATTGCTCTCAGAGAAATTTTCAAAGTAGGCTTTTGAGTAGGTAATGATGAAATAAACAGCGGGAATTAATTTCAAAGCTAAATATACATTTTCTATCGGTAGCGCTGGAATTATGGGATGGTGAAGGAGAAATATGGATATAAAGTTGGGGCTGCAAATGTGATAAAAAGAGAAGAAAATGAGTAAGATGGACAAAGATAGGAGGGAGAGAGAGGGGAGCAAGGGAGAGTTGACGTTAATAACAGAGAAAGTGAGGAATAGAAAAAGGAGATAAACTCAATTGAGGGAAGGTGTGGGAGAAAGAGATAGAGTAAAAAATTGAGGAAATGAGGAAAATTATGGCGAGAGAGAAAACGAATGAGAGGTAAAGTAAAGAAAAGAGAGAGACAGAAATAAAGAGAAGAAATAAAAATGAAAAAGAGAGGGTGAAAGAATAGAGAAAGCAAGTAGAGACAAAAGAAAGAGTGGATATAAAAATAAGGGAGAGTAAATGAAAGGGTCCTAACTGTATGTTGGTCTTCTCTTTACGTAATATTTGTTAATTTTTACTAACCATTTCCATTTTATATAAGATAATATATTTTTACTTAATAATACTATTAACTAAAAGAGTGAAATTAATACAGAATTATAAAAGACTAGCAGCATGACCCGGCATTGCCCGTGATTGATTCCAAAATCGTCCGACTCATACAGCAATCGCTATCACTGGACTTAAAATATTTTTGCCCTTCCTTGCGTTTAAAGGAGTGCCCTTTGCCGTGCTGATGTTGCTACATGCCTTACTTCTTGCCTATCTCCCATTGCGAATTTTTTCTAAGCTCTATACTAAACATTAAATCTGTTACGAAAATAGAACTAAACAATATGAACGCAAAACGATCAGCTCTAAAAAAGGATTCGTAACTGGAAAAACCGAATGAAAAATGAATGTTAACTACAAATACTTTTTCACACCCAGCCCAGTTCTGCAAAATCAAAATCAACGTTGAGTTTAAGCAAGCGAATGAGCCAATTGGAGTAAAGTGCCATGCAGATTTAAATTTTTCCCACTTGTGACGAATACAGCTATCGATTTTTTTTTCATGCTAGCATGCTAGTTAACATTCGTATCAGTCAGCTGTTAGCTCTCACGCGGGCCAATAGAATCTTCCTGCCTATTCGTGGAAGCCAACTGTAGGCTCTCACTCTGGCCAGTAGAAAATGACCGCAAACTACATGAAAACTGCCGTAGGAGCATGAAAAAATCGATTAATTCCACTATCGATGGGAGGTGGGAAATATAAGGTCGGTCTTGGCCTTCCCGCTAACTTGGAACATGTGCATGTAAATTTTGGCGCAAATCCGTCGAAAATTGCGTCCGTGCATTCGTTACACACACACACATCCTGATTTTTATTGATAGAGATGTAAAACTTAAATTATTAACTTAACTTATTCTGATTAAAATAAAAAATGAAAATAGTTCTTGTAAAAATTAATTATTCAACGAAAAATGTTTAAAACGATACTGCCCTTAAAAGCTTTTCTAATTAAATAATATCTTAGCTGTATTGCATTTTTTTAATTTTACGATTGAGTGCAAATTTTCGGTAAAAGTGGTTTCTCTTTGACAAAAACATATTCATGATTTAAATTGTCCAAGCATAAAAATAATTTAAATTCCCTTGTAAATAACCCCTAAAATATAGAAATCCAGCAATTGCTTGATTTTTGCAAAAAATTTCCAAAACGATATACTTAACTCCAAAGAGGACGCTTGAAATGTCCTTTGCTAATCTTTATCCACCCCCACACCGCTAAAACAAGAAAAACAAGATTTTTAACCAAAATTTCGAACGTAATAAAAAGGAATAAACAATTTAATAAAAGACTAAAAAATCCTTTGGTCTTTCCTCTTAATAACAACATAATTTGACGATAAAACTTTTTTTTTCATCATGGTATGCTTTTTGCAGCGAATTAGTAAATGTATATACGTGATATTGTTATATGATTGGTTGGTTGGTTGGTTGGTTCTGTCTCGAAGCTTATTGGGACGCAATTTTTGGTCCTTCAGATCTTCAAGGAAAGAAGTACTTGATGTTGAAAATTTCTCTAATATGAAACATGAGAAAAGTAGATGGAAAGAAGAAGAAGAAGAAGAAGAAGAAGAAGAAGAAGAAGAAGAAGAAGAAGAGTGCTACAATAAAATAAAGAGAGGGAAAAGGGCGGAGAAAAAAAGGAAGAGACAATGAAAAGCAATAGAATGTCTGGTCATTAAAAAAGATAAAAACTAGAAAATGAAGAAACAGACAACACATCGAGGAAAAAGAAAGAAAGACAGGAGATAAAGAAAATTAGAGAGATTAGGGAACGGAGAGAAATAAATAGAAAAGAGAGAAAAAAGGAAAAAAGAAAGAATATACAGAGGAGAGAACAGAATGTACGAGAAAGGAATAAGACAAGGTAATAAAAAAATAGAAAAGAGAGAGAGAAAGTGGGAAAAGAAAGAGGAGAGAAAGGAAGAGACAGAGAAAAGCAGGAGGAAATAAAGAGATATAAAGATATGAGAGAGTGCTTAAAGGATAGAAAGAATGCCAACTCGTCGTGGTGCAGTGGTTAGCAAACTTGTCTTGATAGATCGATTACGACTGAATAGTGAGTTAGATCTTCTTTGTGCGCCCCTTAAGTGTTACATCTCAGCTACACTTCAAATATCACCCTATGGGATAGGAAGAGAGGGAGAGAGAAAAAAATGCAAAGAAAGAGAAAAAGGGAGAGAGAGAGAGGAAAAGAAAAGACAGCAAGTAGAGCCAGAGAAGAGAAAACGAAGTAAAGGAGAGATAGACAGAAATTCTACGTGAATGATCAACATCCTAATGTCCTTAAAGCAATTAAAAAAACGAAAAATGTAGGAAATGCGACAGACAACCGGAAGTAGATTAGAGTGATGTCCCTACGGCTAATTCATTTCGAGATTGTGGGTTATCCCACTTAACTTGCCGCTAGGGGTTTGCTCCTTAGCCCATCTCTCTAGTATATCGTTTACAGATGTTTAGGTCCGGATTTCAGATATAATCACACGTGAGTAAAAACTGACCCCTACTAGGTTTCTCTCTTGATTTTGCACTGTCTCTCATATGCTTGTTAGAAAACGTTTATCAGCGGTTGGATCGATTTATTACACGCGCGCGAACACACACACAGACACAAACACCACACAAACACACATTTTCATTAAAACTTGTTTCATGCTTTTTTCCTTTTCGTCGCATGTAATTTTTTTTGTTAATACATTCATTGCCATTTTTTTTTATATTTATTGTTTTGTGTTACTCG
Organism: Acanthosepion lycidas; assembly: GCA_963932145.1. Lineage (NCBI taxonomy): Eukaryota > Metazoa > Mollusca > Cephalopoda > Sepiida > Sepiidae > Acanthosepion > Acanthosepion lycidas. The sequence continues at coordinate 14,955,681 of OZ010587.1, forward strand.
TGTTTTATTTGGACTCACAGTAAGTCAATATTGTTGTCCGTAATTGGTGTCCGTAAATCTCCAAAACATTGATTCTGATAGAATAATGGTGACTAGATATTTAGCCAATCATACCAGCATTCTTGCAACAAGACCAAGACCTCCAATGCTTGCTCTTCTTGTACGGACCTAGAAAATTACTAACACTTTTATCCGCCTGTGTCTCGTAGCCGATAATGAAGTCACAGGAAAAAGTGAAGGATAAAAAAAATTTATAGTGGCTGGTGATAAAGTTATCACTTTCTGTTGGGTAATTCACGAGTTTATAGAGAATACTGGTACTAATTTTAATAGAATGAGTGCTACAAAATAAAGAAATTTCATTTCCTTTTTTTTACAACACAAAAACTTGTGACAAAAATCTGAAAACAACGACTGAATCGTCCATGTGTTTTAAAGTCTCTGCGAGTTGTAGTGAAGTATCACCAACCCCGTGAGATTAAAAGCAATGTCGCTAAGTTGAGGATCGTACTTTGATATTGTTCGTTTCAGCGGTCAAAGAAACAGGCTGCTGTGTAACAGAGAGATAGAGAAAGAGAGAGAGAGAGAGAGAGAGAGAGAGACCCCCACCAGGTGGGTTTATTAATCAACGGTTCCAAAGGGTCGGGAAGAACGTACGAATTAGTCGGGTAGAAGGGATTCCGAAGTAATTCCAGAAATAAGTTTTTCTTTTTACTTAGTTGTTTCTGGGATTGAATTATTAATTAACTAGGTGAATTAATTCCAGAGTAATTAATGGACGGGTTCGTTAAGTAAAGCTTGTGATAAATGGTGAATTGGATTTTGGGTGGTCTGCCCGGCGAACTCCAGCCAGAGTCCTCAGACGAGATAAGTGCTTTTCGCCGGGCTTAAGTGGACGTTGTCTGCGGAAAACCTAGCAGGGATTCCGAATCCGATTTTAGTACATCTTGAAAACTGGGTTCCCGTTTCGGAGATCTGGCGGAAAACACATGGCGGTTCAGGCGATTTGCATATTAAAATTCGTGGGTGGTGCCTAAAAACTGTTTAGCTCCGCCTCTCTATATATAAGTGGCCTGCACGCTTGGGTTGAGCAGATGAGATCGGAGATCAGATCGGATAGGATTGGAGAACGCGTCGGAACGCGAGAGAAGCGGCAGACGCGGCAGAGAGATAGAGAGAGAGAGAGAGAGAGAGCGATCGCAGATCAGGGACCGCAGATCAGGGATCGCAGATAAGAGAACTCGAAGGAAAACGCGACGGAAACAACTTAGTGGGTCTTGCTGATCTGGCCAGTTGGTTGCATGCGTCAAAAAGTCCGAATCGTACCCAGAGATAGAAATCGAACCCGTGCGAATCCTGATAACTTCGTCAACAAAGCTGAGAAAAGCCGACTGCTTTATCGGAGGGGCCGGACAAAGAACCACGACTTATCTCCCTTAGTACAGCCGAATTTCGACTGCCATAATTGTGTCTTTCTCTCTCTGTGACGTTCCGACCCAAACGAGTGAATCTCGTTAAGACAGTTTGTATTCGTGCAATTTCGTTGGTAGTGATATAAAAACAGTAGCCTTAAAGGGCTCTTTGTACAGGAACCGAAAGTGTTGCTTATTTTTTTCTTTGTGCCCTTGCGGTTACGACAAGAGCATCTCTGCAGAAATAGCGATTTCTTTCACCGTGGAGCCCAGCCATTTAACTCATCCTACCTCCGGATCGTTCTGAGGGATCGAAATACTGCTGTTCAGATCAAAAATTCACAACGTGGCGGATAGTTGTGGTTCCTTCAGTTCACCAGGAGAGGACCAGGTGGTTTACTTTTCGGCCAGAACCACTGGAGAGATAGGATAGAGCTGTAGCCGGCAGGGCTTCTAGGTCAGACTGAGTGACTTAGTTGTATTCATCTTGTAAACATTTCTAAGTTTGAAAATTTACTAGTTTTTATATTGTTCTGATGGGCTCACGCACACGCGTGTTAGCTCCACAATTTTATTACGAAGTGAGCGCATATTTTTTGTACACCCGATTGATCAGAAAATGTGGTCGAGTCTCTTATTTTTTTATCTATTAAGATTTGCGCCAAAGTTGATCCGATTTTTCTCGAACCTTCCTTGACGGGGAGATTACAACATTTCCTATAATGTGTCCGCTTTATTTACGACAGGAACTCATAATAAACTAATCCAACCTTTGATAAACGTTTTCTAATAATCATCTTTGGATGATATATTACATATTAAGAGAGTCGTAATTATCTCGTAATGTAAAGAAAGTCTTAAGAAGGGGTTTTAAAGTTTGCGATTGAACATAAACAAATGACGGAAGTTAAATACGAAAACAGATTAATCCGAAAAACAAGTTTTCTAACAACGCTACGGTCACATATTCGATATATTTCATATTGATGGAATCGTAATATCCTATGAGATCCGACTTTATTGGAATAAAGTCGCAATTAGACATTAAAATTTGATTTTAAAGTTTCTTGAATTTTCAATTTATTTATAAAAATAGAAATTTGTCCAATTTTGCGATAAGAGGCTGGGATTTTGTTCGCTGTTTTTTTTTCCCCCGTCGTGCGCTAACCTTGTCATGCATGCAGTAAGAGTAACGGTAGAGGTTGTGCAACGATTTGGATTTGAAGTGCTTCCGTCTCCCTCTTACAGCCCGGATCTGCCTCCGATTACCGCATCTTAGGCTCTTTGAAGACGGCTTTACACAGTCGCAGGGTCAACTCGGATGGTCAGGCCCAGTAGGGTCCGAGGATATGATTTCATGAGCAACCGAAAATCTTCTGTTCGGGAGGAATGACGAAGCCTCTTGAACGATATTTGAAGACTATCACCGTGCGTTTGGTGGGGGAGCAATATCGAAAAGTAACCTATATGGATATAAAGGTGTGGTAATTATTTTGTACCAGGACGTATCTTGGTATTTCTTTATCGGAAAGTTTGGAATAAAGCAACTGGATGCCAATAAAATAAATAATTATTTATTTGAATTAGAGTGATTCCTTCGGCATTCGGTGTAGCAAAATGTTCGTTTATAATGCGGATATTGATAGCAGTCTGAAGAAATGTCCATTTCGCTTCGGGTAATTTTTAAGCCAAACCTTGCTAGTGATCGTAGTCATATTAAAATAGGTCAGTGTCAATCTACTGTGTTTTTCTCGGCCCTCAAAATGACAGAAAATATTATGACCGAGTTCTCTGGCGGTAGAGTTTTTTGTTATGTCTCATGACTTTCTTTATCCTCTAGCACAAATCTCTCAGCTTAGAGCTGTCGGCTTCTATCTTTCTGTCCAGGCGCGAACCTAACATTAAAAGTCTCTTTGTCTTCTTTTTTCGATTGAGCAAAATTATTTTATTTTCCGGTGTTCTTTTCTTTTAGATGACGGAAGTTATACGTGGAACCTGTCTTATTTTTTAGATTTATAGTCATAAATACATAGGCACCAGTTCCGTCATTTTTGGGTGGTTTCAGTCTTGTCTTCCTTGTCATTTTTTTATTTGAGGGTTGCCTTCTCGTTATTTAAGAGAGATTTATATAAACTTTAGAAAGTAAGAAAGAAAGAAAGAGTTAAGTCATTTTTTAAAAAAAAAAGTAGATATAACACGACCGACCAGGCTCAATCCTGGGTTGTTCTCACGCAGGTCACTACAGTTGCCGGTCACCTGAAGATTATCTGTTGAGCGCTTCGTTCCTTCATCTGCTCTGTCCACGTTGTGTTCTTTAATCACAATGCAGTGAAGACAGAACTTTATAATCTCTTGCTTCTAAAGCTTGGGGCAGTTTAAACATTCACACAAGATGTTAGGTCGGGCAAACTTGTTAGCAAGTCTCATGGGGTTCAACAGCTCTCTCGTTCGCTGATGATTCGTGTAAGCCTTCTCCAATGCTCCTACTGCCGGCTTCAACCGATCATTCGCTTTATATGCATCTCCTCCGACTCTCACTACCCCTAAAAACTCATTACGTATTCATCAATTAATTATTTTCTCTAACACTAGAGACATGACATTGACCCTAAACAAATCGGGCTGGTATTTCAAAACAATAAAATTTGTTTCCACATTTCTCAACAATCGGCCGTTTTAAACAATACCTTTTTTCGTCAACAAACTTGTGTGTTTAAAAGTTATTTCAAATCGGCAATTTCTTTTGTTTGTCGATTTCGAACTTCGACCTAATTCCAAATTTCATTGTTTAGATTCTTTGGTTTTATGTAAATTTCACCCTCTGCCAATAATGATCTTCAATTAACAAAAGAGTCAACTGCAAGAATTTTCTTTATCGATTTACCAATTCGATCTAAATATTCCATACGGCTATCGGCCGTTTTTATCAAAACGAAATTACTTATCAATCAATACACTTCGGTGTTTAAAAATTATTTCTCAAGAATTTCTCTTTGTCGAATTCCAATTATTTTTTTCTTTGTCGACTGACCAATACGACCTAAATAATTATTTGTCCATTTTCAAAACACTCTCCAGATTATTTATATTTCTCTAAACCATATTTTGGACTCCACATTCCATTTGACGTTTCTGGTTATCAGAAAGAAAAAAGAACATTTCTCTTGTTTTTTTTCGTCGTTTCATATTTCAATTCGTGTTTTCATTTAAACGTTTTAAACCCTTCCAATTCAACAAATCTATACGGGGTTTTCACATGAGGCCTCTTAATCCTAATTTCATACTACCAGCGTCACGATAGTGTCACATTCTATTCAACTACTACCACTGGCACTTGATAGTATCACACAAATGCCTTATTTTAATTGGAATTCTTTCTTTTTTTATATATATTTTTCTTTTTTTTTATCGGGACTCAATTTCAAGACAACAGTATTGTAGTAATTTTATCAATGTGTGTGATTAAAAAATCTGAAATGTCGCCTGGTCAGATAACGTAAATACATTGATTTATGAATGGATTATTTAAACACCAGTTCGCCTCAAGCAAGGTGATATAATAAACGATAGAGGCTAGTAGGGATGAAAGATAATGAAAAAAGATTTTAGAAGGAACCGGAAACCCAGTCATAATGAAGAACCACAGTATAAACCTTTATTTCTCTTCAAAAGGCCGATGAAGAGTGAGAACCGGATGATAGGCGATCTCTTATTTTGCACCCGGATTCTCGGGTTGATGAAGATGCCCTTCCAAAAAATGTGAATTGGTCAGAAGTGGGCAGAGTCGGGTAATTCTTAGCACACCTTTCGTAATGACATTGATTTACGAAGGGTATGCTGAAATATTCTCAGGTTGACTCAGAAGCCCATCCAAATTTTCTTATGTCATTTGGTCAGATTTTAGGAAATAGGTTAAGTAAGAACGTTATTTTGATTAACATTGATGGCGAGCAGCGGGTATCACTGTTCGCCATCAATATGAAATCAATATACTTCTATACTCGACCTAAATTTTATTCTGAGAAATTTGGTCATACAAGAACACAGTTTTTTTTGAGTTTTTTTTTTTTCAGAGAGGTGGCAAGAAAGGATTTGGAAAGGCTACTTTAAAGATAGAAACATGAAAGTGGATGACGTTATTTTTTGGGATGGGGAGGGAGTCGTTTCCCTGAAACAGACACCCACACGACCGCAATGAAAGAGGGAGTCAAGGCGAAAGTGAGAAGGAAAGGAAGAAGGAAGGGTCGTCAAGAGACGCAAAGAAAAGCGAATGTTCTTTTGTAGGAGGGTTATATATTACGAATTTCCAAACGAGAAAGACCTAGATGGCAGGTATACATTGGAGCACTTAGTTTATCGCGTTCGCCTTTTTTCTTCATTTCCGCTCTTAAAATATCGCCTAAAAGCTTTCCATTTTCGTTCCGTTCCAAATTTGTTTCTTCTACTCGTCCGAGTGAAATGTTCCAAATCCCCGTTCGTCTACAGTGTAACCGTAGAAACCTGATTACCACGACTTTTACTTTTCAACAATTTATCGATACAGTTTTAGTATTGTTGGTGGCTCCCAAAAATGTTTTTAGGAAAATAAAAACATCCTTTTCCAAATTTTGAACGGCTGTAGTGTCAAAGAGTACGTTATATTTTGGGAGTTAGCGTTGTGTTTTGGGGCCAGCACCTAACTCGGATTTAGACACATCTATATGTCTGATCGTTATTTGATTGACGCAGAAAAAAGATGTGTGATCGAAAACTGGCCTCATTTGGCAAAATCACAAACGAATAAAACATTTGAAGCAAAATGCGTTTTATTTTTGTACTTTAACTATGAGAAACGGCGGATTCTGCTAGATTTAAGACTGGAGAAAGCAGATAAAATCAAATAGGTTGAACAGAGTTTGCCAATAGTGGATTAAACCAGCAGAGAAAAAAAAACGTTTTTTGTTATGGATTTTTAATCTCATTTTTTTTTTGTCATCTTGATTAAGAAAGATCATTATTCCCAGCTCTCAAACCACAGTTGTCTACACTAAATTATTTTGATCGAGACAGAGATTAGATCTAGATCAGAGATAACCAAACTTTTTGCGTTCATCGCCCATTTTCACATGGAAAAAAATTTACACCCTACACCTGCATAGTAAATATTCCAAAGTATACTAAATTTTTGGGTAAAAGTTTGTTACTGGCTCGTAAACTGAATATAATATCGTAAAAATACGAAAGGAGAGTAACAAATATCACTGACGTATGCGGCTGCTGCTAATTTATCATCATGATCATCCTTCGATCTCGCTATGGTTGGTCGGAGCTCCATTGACAATCCCTTTACACACTGTTTGATCCTGCATTGCTGTCCACAGATACCCGATGTTCAACCCTGAGTCCTGAGCTATGGTATCTGGGAAAGTCAATTTTCGTGAGAAGACACTTTCAGAAGGATTCCATAGGAATAAGAATGAGACAATTTCCCTGTCCGCTCGATGGCAGTGGCCAGGAAACTGTAATCGTTTTTGTTTGAGCTTAAGAAAGATTGATTTCATTTCTGTTAAGCGTTTCATAGGATCTCCAACTGATGTGATGGATTTTTCTAAGTAGATTTGTATATGTTCCATTCAGTCGCCTTTCAAGGTGAACAGATAATATCCAAGTTTCTGATCCATACTGGTTCAAACAATGTTTGAAATGTTTGGACTTAAAAAGTATTTACAAACGGAAGCAAACTTGACCATTGAAAAATCTTTCACTCACTCTCTCTCTCTCTCTCTCTGTCTCTCTCTCTGTCTCTCTGTCTCTCTGTCTCTCTCTCTGTCTCTCTCTCTCTCTGTCTGTCTGTCTGTCTCTCTGTCTCTCTGTCTCTCTCTGTCTCTCTGTCTCTCTGTCTCTCTCTCTCTCTCTCTCTGTCTCTCTCTGTCTCTGTCTCTCTGTCTCTCTCTCTCTGTCTCTCTCTGTCTCTCTGTCTCTCTGTCTCTGTCTCTCTCTGTCTCTGTCTCTGTCTCTCTCTCTCTCTCTCTCTAGTATTATCGTCAAGGTTAGTTTCAGGGTTAGCGTGGTGTCACAAATTTAGACGTTTTTTTTCATACTTAAAAAATTAAAAAGAATATATATTATTAGCAATTAATTAAAAATTCAGCCAATAATTCTTCGTCTAACCTCATCTGATTTATATCTGGAAATAAAACTGTTCTTTCTTTGAGTGGCAATCACTCTTAAAGAAAGAAAACTTTAAATTTCTAATCGTAGAGAAGACAACGTAAAACCAGTGTAACATCTTTCCCAAGAAAAAATTATAATTCAAAGATAATAAAGTTAAAGGAATCAATGGAGAATCAGGGCCGATTATGTCAGAGTTTTCCCAATCTTTTTTTGTGGCATCGCCCACATTCACGTGAAAAAAAGAACCACAAGCCACCTCAAAAAACTACCAAAATTATTTGTTAAAAGTTTGTTACTATTTCATAAACTGACATTGTGATGTAGTAAAAAATAGCAAAGGGAGATAACAAATAACGCTAACTTACGCGGCGGCTGCTGCTGCTACTATTATTGCTAGTATTAATTAATGAACAAACGAAAGAAAAATTAACCAATGAAAACTATATATATATATTTACTTTTATTAAGGAAAATTGTAGGGTTAGCGTTGCTAGTGGTGGTAAAAAATTTAAACGTTTTTGGTCATAATTATTAATTAAAAATTCAGTGAATAATTCTTGTTCTTCCCTTATCTGATTTATATCCTGAAGAAAATGTTATTTCCTGTTTTTCCATGTTAATGACACTTCTGAAAACTATAGAAAATAACAAAATATTCATTTTTTGCAAGGACATATATCTTATCTAGGAATACGAGTTATTCCCATTTGACATCGTGTTGTTTTTATAAAGATTCTTTGAATATCTTTGAATATTTTTTGGGTAGTATACATTGAAATATCTTTTTAATATTCAAAATCTTATATCGACCACCAAAATTTTCAATCGCCTACCATTTTCTATTCAGTTACTCCTCGACCACCCCACAGTTGAAATCGCACTCCAGTGGGTGCAAGATCCGGGCAGTAAGGTGGGTGGTAGAGTGCCACTCAGCCACGTCAACGTATGGTATCCCTGGACACCGCACTGCATGACGCCTAGCATTGTCCTGGCGGTACAGTACACCACTGAGATTAAACAACTCTAGCTCCTGCTTCAGTTCCCGTTGCACACGTTTCGTTGCTGCGAGTAGAGATACACAGTGATGGTTTGGCCCGTTGGTAGAAGCTCACAGTGTACCACTTGAGCACCAAATACAGAGCATGATCTAGCGTTCGTGTAGAGGTGGTTTTCTGATGTGAAACACAGGGTCTCGTGGAGACATAGAACGTCTGGCACGAATGGGAATGTTATAGAGGAACCAGTTTTCGTCTATGGTAAGCAGACAATGAAATACAGGTACTTTGCCGGGAAAGCAACGACATTCAGAGTGTCACACGTTGTTGCATGTTGGCTTCCAACAGTGTGTGGGGTACCCACTTGCTCAACTTGTACGTCCTTCCTATGCAATTTAATTGAAGTCTGATTGTTTCAGCAATAACCTAGACCCTTTTTGGCAAGCTCAACACAGGTTTGACTGTTGTCCTTTTCTATAGCCGCCTTCAGGGTCTCATTATAACCTTTTGCAGGATCACATGTTCGCTCCATGTTATCCTCAACAACTTTTCTGTAGAACCATATTTCTGTTGCTTCAAATCTAGAAAGGTAAATTAGATATTAAAAATGAAAAAAAAAAAGAAAGATAAAAGCTGATTTGGAATTGGTTAATATCTAATTTATATTTCAACAAAGTTTAATTTAAAATACAACCTTAAACCAGTTAACATGAATGATGTTTAAACTCGCTCGATTTTTTTCATGCAAATCATTTTTTAGTCGTCGGTCGATCGCAAATGGTAAAAATTTCCCAAATTGTTTCGTATATTCAGCATAATCTGAATGCGAACTGCCAAAATAATTTATCTAACCAATTCCAATCATTTTGACACCTTAACTGTTTTTACATAAAAGATCTGTATTTGAATTTTGATGACAGTCGCAAAGAGATCAGAAAAGTTTAACGTTTTCATCATTATATGATAAAAGGTTGTCTTCAAAAACTCACCAGTATTTTAATTACTACGACTGCCAATGAATTATTTGATTGTTTTTTCTTCTCTTTTAACGTCAGTCGTACGGCAAAGTTTTATTAATAGCGCTTCGAGGTCTTTTTCCTCAGAAAGATGTAGCATTATTAAGTATTGATGAAAGATGAGATGAAGTGGAAAATGTTGTCCAGTGGTTGACATGAAATAATTTCATGATTTCCCTCTCGCTTCCAGGCTGCTGCTGCCATGAAGTTTTGAATATGATAAGATGAAAGAAATAATTACAGGAAAAAGAATTGAAGGAAATAGAGAGGAAGAAAGTGAAGATAGAGAGAGATATACTGATAGAAGACAAGTAGAAAAAGAAAAAAAGAAGAAAGAAAGAAGAGAGAAAGAAGAAAAAGAAGAAAAGAAAGAGAGAAAGAATAATAAGAAAAGAAAGTAGAAGAAAAAAGATGAATAATAGATAGGCAACAAGAATAAAAACGAAGAGACGAAGAAGAAAATAAAAATAACAGATGATAAGTAGAAAAAAATGGTAGAAAGGAAGGAAAAGAAAGAAAAGAAGAAGAGGTTGATGAAAAGAAAAAGTGAATAAAATAATGAAATAATTAAAAAAAAGAAGAGAAGAATGAACAAGCAAGAAGGAGAAGAACAAAAGCACGTCTGTTGAAAATAGAGAAAAAAAAGAGATAGAGAAGAATAAAAAGAAAATAAGATACTGATCAGAATAAAAAGAAGTAAAACAAACTGAAAAGTAAAAAGCGGATAAAAATGAAGATGAAAAAGGAGTAATAATAAGAGGGAGAAAAGAATGGACAAGCAACAAGAAAAGTAACAATGAACAGACGAAAAAGTGAATGAAAAAAAAAATCCTCTATTTAGAATGTAGAAAAAGAAATGATAGAAAAGAAGGAAAAGAAAAAGAAGTGACAGATGAGAAGAAAAAGAGAAAATTAATGGAAGCGAAGTAGCAAAAGAAAAGAAGATGAAAAAGAAGTAGAAAAAGAAAAGAAGAAAAAGAAGGGAACAAATAATAATAAGAAATAAAGAAGAAAAAGAAAACGAAGAAAAAGAAGGAAGAAAAGACAGAGGAAAAGAAAAAAGTAGAGAAAAATAACAGCCGATAAGTAGAAAACGGAGATAGAAAAAAAGGAAAAGAAAAAAGAATCGAAAAGAAAACATGTATTTCGATTCGGTTTAAAACCAACATTTTCCTCGGGAAATTGTTTGTTTATAATATCATAAATAAAGTGTGTTCATCGAAAGGAATGTGCGTGCCATTGTGTGTCTGTATGTATAGGTAATTTATCCGATGCATTCGTCTGTGTTTTTTAGTGTATATATGCGTATGTGTCTATGTGTATTGCAGTTGCTTATATATGCATGTATATATCTCTTTCTATTCTATGCGTATGCGAGTTACTTTGTGTCTCCCTTTGTGCCTGTATAAATGCGGCTGTGTCTATGATTGTTCATATGTACGTGCTTTGTACATATCAGTATGTCCTTGAATGCGTATATGTATGTGTAAATCTATTAACATGTGTGTCCATCTGTTTATGTGAATAGGTCTGTTTATGTGCATTAGTCTGTGTCCATGTCTGTCTGCCTATCTATCTATCTATCTATCTATCTATCTATCTATCTATATATATATATATATATATATATATATATATATATATATATATATATATGCTACAACAGATCCTAGCAAAAATATTAGGTCAATCATATACTACACTAAATCTAGTATATTCAACATAATTGTTCGCAATGATTCTTCCCCCCACTCCCCGTTAGTGATTTGCAAAAGAAAAAAAATAACATAGTTTACAAATTCAAGTGCCCTTTGGGAGATTGTATCTCCAATGGATTAAATAATATTTATGTTGGTCACACCACAAACTCACTTCCACGACGCTTGACTCTACATTTGAATGATAACTCTAAAATTTTTAGAAATTTAAAACAACATGACTGGCCGCGTACATTATTCCGGAAAATCTTTGTTGAAAACACAACTATATTTAAACATGAAAACAATAAACGAAAACTAAAAAATCTTGAAGCTATATACATAAAACAGTTGAAACCTAACCTGAACAAAATAAAATGCGAAATCTCCACAAACATTCTTAAAAGCCTATAATTGATAAAAGAAGCCATTGATTTATACCAACGGCATCCTATAATTAATACTTCTCGTTTTCACTCTCGCGTGGTCATGTATGTCGTCACGAGCTGCAGTGCGATTTTCGTTTCCCCGTCTTGTATACACGAATTAGTCGTTGCTTTAAAATTTTTCACGCAACAAAAACAGACTATGATTATTGTTTCGTCTCTGTATTGCTTGATATATTGAAAAGTAAATGTCATCTTTGATAATAGATTATGTAACCCGAAAGCTTAGATTGTATTTAAACATGTATCAATATGGCGATTTCCTTTCTTCCTTCAATGATAATGCGACTAAACTTATCAGACAATATGAAAGGAACTTACTTAGAATAAATAGACAAAACCTGTCTATATCATTTAATGAAACATGCATCAATATATATATATATATATATATATATATATATATATTTTCTTTTTTTTTTCTCATTTCGTTGTTGGAAGATTTACCTGATGATCCTGAATCCTTAAAAAAGGATTTAGGTGAAATAAATTATCGTAATGGTACATTAAAGTGATTTGTTTTTCATTACATATTAGCTCTGTCCTAACATTGAGCTCTCAGGATTTCATCCTCTTTGGATTTACCAATTCGGTTTACCAAGTTCCTTATAACTTAAATATATATATATATATATATATATATATATATATATATATATATTAGTGCAAATGCATAAACTGCATAGAGTCGTGTTTTTTACGTTGGATATTATATATATTCACTCATATATTTCTACCTCTGTTTCATAATGTTGAGCACTGTATATTTGTGCGTGTATGCATATTTTTATCATATATATATATATATATATATATATATATATATATATATATATATATATATATATATATCAGTCAGTTATGTGCCATGCATGATACACGCTTAGGGGATCATGTATCTTTCGATACATGATAGCTTAACGAGGCAGTTTTTCTTTTCCCCTGTGGGTTGGCATTTGTTTCTGCGGTAGACCAGTTGCAATCCAAGGCTATAGAATCCAAGGACATTAGCATGTAATTGAATGAAATGGATCCCACTGGAATTCGAACTCGGCACTCCGATTCCTCACTCTGAGCCTCTATCCATTACTCCACCGTATATATATACATACATTTTTTAAAATACGTCAAAAACCGACATTATTTTTGCACCAACCTAATATATGTATATATAGGAATGAAAGCGTTACCCGTTAAAGAGAAGAATACTTTCGCCACAAGTCCAAGAAAAAATTGAGCTATCACTACACACAAAAGACAATGGTTAAAGAAAAATTAATTCCTTTTAATAATATGCAAAAATAACCTCTTTGCCTGATGAAGGTCGCGACATCGAAAATCCGTGTAGCTAGCAAAAATTTGGAAAATAATATATAATATATATTTAAAAATACACACTATAATAAAAAAACATTGGCAATTTCTCTCTTCTTTTTATAATATACACATTTCTTTCGTTGGAACAACTGTAACCGTTCCCTAATACATATATATATATATATATATATATATATATATATATATAGATAGATAGATAGATAGATAGATAGATATACACAAGCATATATATGTGTCTGTGTGCCTGCGTGTATACGAGTAACTGACACTCCATTTTGCTTCGTTCGATTATTTACGTTTTAACTAAAAAGTAAACCATTTAGATATTTTGCCTAATATGTTGCAAAACGCAACTTGTTGCAATTTTGCCCTCGAAACGAATACTATGACTAGTATGCTTTAATTATAATACCAAGAACACTATCGTAAGTGAAAAGCTTTTTTGGTTTTACGTATAAAAAGAATGTCTGTTGGCTTCCGTAGATGGGAACAAAGAGTTTTTGCTATTGGCATCGGTGAGGGACATTGTGCAATATGGATATTATAACAGATTTGTGGCTAAATAGCTCTACATGTAGCAAGGATCTATATGCAGGGTAAATTGCCGCCATTTTATATTTTAATTTCGCGTATGCGCGTTGTTTTTTATTTCGTCGACTGCACAGTATAGTAGGCTCAGTTGGGCACCGTTCGTGAGAAAAGGATCACCATGACGCAAATCACTCCACCATGAAATTATGGAAACAGCATGCTGTGTTGCTTGTCATTCACGTCGAACATCCAATACGAACATTTCAGAGTATTTGGGTGTCAATCTGAGGATAGTTAACAGGATTTGGAAAGAATTAGTTGAGTCTAATGGTGATTACGAGGGTACGGTATCTCGAAAAACTCACTCTGATCGTAATGATAAGAAAGGAACTCGCGCATTTGTTGATGAGGGCCTAAGACTTAACCCGAAGGCCCGCATCAAGTGCCATACGGAGGTAGTACTGCCCTGAGTCAAGAGGGTGACTGCTGGAAACACTCTATGGCTGACAAGACTACTGCACCATGCCACAAAAGAAGGACCTAGTCATGACTGTCAGACAATTTCTGCGACCAAATCAACACTTAAATCTGGCCACCCGTCTTCCCAGAATGCAACTCCCTTAATGATTATGTGTGGGGCGCAGGTGAGGGAAAGACCAACAAAACAGTTTCTACTACCAAATATGAACTGAAAGCAAGGATTAAAGCAGCATCCATCAACTTAAGCATGAAGACCGCCCTTAAGAGTTGCAGGAGATACCGAAGTTGTCTGGAGGCTGTGACTGAAGACAATGACGATTTTATTGAATAAATTTACTCTTTAGGATTTCAAAATATTTTTGTGCAATTTTGGTAAATATACCTGTGAAAATGAGATGTCAGTGTTTTGCATCACTTGGTTGACTATATGTCCATTGCACACTGTACTGGTTTTTGTGACGCATCTGCAATAATGCAATAAATTATTTTGTCTCAAAAATCATTACTTCCCAATGGTTTGTTTGTGAGTAACGATTTTTATAACTTCAGGCCACTGTTGAAAGGCACCCACGTTGTGGATCTATCAAATAAATTCTCTGTGTTCAGTCGTAAAAAATTTTTTTTCTTCAAATCACTAAAATTATTATTCGTGCACATAACTGCAACATTTAATTTATCAAAATAAGTTACCTCTTTATATATATATATATATATATATTTATATATATATATATATATATATATATATATATATATATATAATAAATAAAACCTAATGAACCAGATATTAACTTCCTAGGTTTAACCACATGGGGTGATCAGTGTGAACTAGCCAGTTCATCCTGATGATCACATGAGTAGTACCTGGCCCATAAGGATTTATTTATTTTACTTTTGCTCTGCTTAGTTTATTGAGCACTCTCCCTTTTAACTTATTACTTTCTGGGATTTTTTTCTTTGTACCAAAAATTTAAGGTACTGGACGATTTCTTTCGCCCTGTTCGTCGGAGGTTTCTTGTGCTTTCTTTTTGTCCCATTTTTCTTCGGATGCCAATTTACTTGAAAATTGTGCTACCCAGTTTTTTCACCCATCGTGTTTAAATAGGTTTACATTATATATATATATATATATATATATATATATATATATATATATATATATATATATATATATATATAGCCTTGGGCGGGTAGAACGGATATCAACGTGTTTTAGTGAACTCAGCAGTTTTCAATCTGCTTATCTGAATCGTCTTCAAGAAGCGAGAACAAGATCTAGAAGGTCAGCCAATCTAACGGTAATCTCCTCACAATCCTCCCTCTTTCTCCATATATGGCGTCCTTTGGAAATCACTAGCGGTTCTTAAGTGCCACTTAAGATTATCGCACAAAATTTCCTAACTGAATCAATTGTTGTCAGATCCTCATACGTCGAAACCGACGAGACAGTCCATTATATATATATATATATATATATATATATATATATATATATATATATATATATATATATATGACCCTGTTAATGACAGTTTGTACGAGACAGTTGCTGGATCTCTAATTGTCCACCTCTGACTCCGGACAGATACAAACGGCAGAGTTTCGTCTGAGGAGGTAGACAGCAACCCGACCCCATGTATACTGGGTCTAGGGGCGATTTTTGTCTGAGCTTACAGGGTTGGAACCGCCCCATGTTTAAAAAACGGCCTTGTGCCACATTCCGCCTTGTGAGTAACTCTTGGATAAATACCGAGATTTTCGCTGTTATTATAGCCGCAGATCACTGATCCTAATTATTACGTTAACCAAATTATACCTGCTTCCAAAAATAACACCTGTGTCATTCATATGAAGGAGGCGGTAGTATACATAGCAAAATAAATATAAATAATATGTCGAGTAATTAACGAAATAAAATAATGCATTCGTTCAGCGAAATCTTTTCATATTGTTCAGTAGCCATTGCTGCAGATCAGTGTCAATTGTAATTATGGATAAAGGCGTGGAAATATAACAAAAAGATGCTTCACAAGGAGGACGGATCTTTTGAGTCTTTGAAATCTCGGGGCTGTACAAAATGGATGACAATAAACATTTCAATGAATCCATGACATTACTAGATTATTTTTTTCAAGATGATGTACTGCTTATTGTATATGATCTTTTTTATCTATTAATATGGTACCGGAGAGTTTATTTTTAGGTGTTAAGAAAGCGTGTGCTTTTCAATAAACAAAAGTGTGAAGACATTTATTTTTGCCGAGGGCTTATTATTCTTACTTGCGCATGCGTAAAAGATGGGAGAGCGGAAGTGTGTATTTGAAGCTGGGAAGGGTGTCTTATTCTTTATAGTCTTGATAAAACGCAGACACTGGGAAATAAACGTCTATCTTATTTTCTACAAAAGCTTTGCTTTATTTAAGACTTTTTAAAAAAAATATAACAACGGATTTCAAAAATTAAGAACATTTCATTCGCTTTTTGCGTATAATGACTCAGCAGATATGGAGATCTAAGCCTTTTCCATCATTCCATTTGGCGAGTAATTATTTTTTCTCTCAAATTCACTTTTTTTCTTGTTTTTGTACATTCTTTTTTACTCTTCTTGCTCATCTCCTTTCTGAAACTGATTCTTGAGTTTGTCTGTCCATTCTTCTTGTCCTTATTTTTTTTCTGCTTTTTGTCTTTCTTTTTTTTTCTTCAACTTCTTTTTTATTTTTCTTCTTTGTTTTCTGTTTCGATGCTTTTTTTTCCTTTTTCTTTTTTCTTTCTCTTCTTTTTTCTTATTCTTCTTTTTTTTTCTTTTCTTTTACTTCTTTTCTTTTTCTTCTACTGCTTCTTTTCTTTCTTTTTCTTCTTCTGCGTCTTTTCTTTTTTTCTTTTTCTTCTTCTGCTTCGTATCCTTTTTTCTTTTCTTTTTATCTTTTTCTTCTGCTTCTTTTCTTTTTCTTTCCTTTTTCTTCTTCTGCTTCTTTTCTTTTTCTTTCCTTTTGCTTCTTCTGCTTCTTTTCTTTTTCTTTTTCTACTTGTTTTTTCTTTTCTTTTTTCTTATTTTACTTCTTTTCTTTTTCTTCTTCTGCTTCTTTTCTTTTTCTTTCCTTTTTCTTCTTCTACTTCTTTTCTTTTTCTTTCCTTTTTCTTCTTCTAGTTCTTTTCTTTTTCTTTCCTTCTTCTTCTTGTATTTTTCAGGTATGTTATTCCGTTTCTCTTATATTTTCATTTCTCTCCTCACACCCATTTCTCCTTCTTTTTCCCTCTTTTTCTTCTTCCTCTTCTTTACTCTTTTGCTTTTTTATGTTTTTATAATTTTTTTTTTATACTTTGTTCATATTTTTCAAATATTTTTTTTCGTTTTTTATATCATTATTCTCCATTCTGGCCTGTCCGATCTTCACACTACCTCTACCTCTTGCATTTCCTTCTTTCTTTTCTTCTCTCGCTTAGTCTTTTTCTTTTCCCTATTTTCTCCCACTTCTTTTTCTTCTCCCTCTTCTTTTTCTCCCGTTTCTTCTTCTTTTCTATCTTCTCTCGGTTCCTCATTTCCCTCTTCTTCTTCTTCTTCTTCTTCTTCTTCTTCTTCTTCTTCTTCTTCTTCTTCTTCTTCTTTTCTATCTTCTCTCGGTTCCTCATTTCCTTTTTCTTCTTCTTCTTCTTCATTTTCTTATTCTCCCTCTTCTTTTTCTTCTTCTCCCGCTTCTTTTCTATCTTCTTTCGGTCCCTCATTTCCCTCTTTTTCTTTTCTCTCCTTTTTCTCCTACTTCTACTTCTTCTACACCTCTTATGCTGCCTATTCTTCCTTTTCTTCTCCCTCTTCTTCTTCTACTCCTTCTCCCGATTCTTTTTCTTCTTATCTCTCTTCTTTCTTTTACCCCCCGCCTAATTTTCTTTTCTATCTTCTCTCGTTTCCTCTTTTCCCTCTTCTCCTCTTCTTCTACCTCTTCTTCTTTTCTATCTACTCTCGTTTGCTCATTTCCCTCTTTTTCTTCTCCCTCTCCCTCTCCTTCTTCTCCTGCTTCTTTTTTCTCTTTCTCCCCCCTTCATCCTCTTCCCCCTTCTTTTCTATCTTCTCCCATTTCCTTATTTCTTTCTTTTTCTGCTTCCTCTTCTTTTTCTTCTTCCGTTTCTTCTTTTTCTTCACCCTCTTCTCCCTTTTTCTTCTCCCTTTTTCTTCTTTTCCCTCTTCTTCTTTTCTGTCATCTCTCGTTCCCTCATTTCCTTCCTTTTCTTTTCCCGCTACTTCTCTGTCTTTTTCCCACTTATATACTTTTCTCTTTAAAATGATCTCATCTCTACCAAAGTGCAACTGTTTTCCAGACTATTAAAACCTTTGGCGTTACCGTCTGCACCTCGTGATACATGGACTGAATATGAAAACATTTTCACTGATCGCCCTCTTCCTCTAATGCCGGAGGATATTCAGTTAACACATCGATCTGATTAACCGTCTGTGAATTTTGGAACACTCTCTTCCATATATTCTCTGTTCGAAGAAGAATTAGATTGATTCCGTTTTAGAATCAATGACGAACAACAGCCTCTACTTACGCTGTGCGTTTCTATAACATGCAATGAACATTTAAATTCTTCGACAGATTTCTTCCGTTTTCCTTTGATTGAAACCCAGGACATGGCAATGAGGCACCCTGAAGGAACCGAAATCATTAAAACACCGAATTGGTGTCTGAGATATCGATCTTTTTAAGCACGTCAAAAAATGGAATACTGATGACATATATGGTCATGGGCTGCCTAGTCTCGATAAGTGCAAAATCGTTCCGAAGTCATTGTGGATGACCATTTATTTTCCACCCTACAAATCCTGTCTCACAAACGAAAGCCTCTCGCTGACCTATCTCTATCACCATGTCTTGGACATCAGTTAAGGTAAGATCTTTGGCCTTAATTCCGCTGCATGAGTGTGTCAGAGGAAATCGGAATTATACAATGCATTCGATGGCTAAAATAAATAGGATGCACAGGTGTTATGTGCGGAAGAAAATGAGTAGCGTGGGCACATGGCTAGAAGAGGCGTGGCCACAAGAAGTTGTGTTGGCGACACACCGGAAAAAGGGGTACCCACTTGAAGTTGCGTAGGTGTTCAAATGTTATATAACCGGTCCGATTCTTGATCTGGACAGAGAGGGTGACTAGAGGTTCACCGGTGATTTGTATCCGTCAATTCCAATGTGAGCAATCCTAATCTGTGATTCTCCTTCACTCTACCCAATCGCGGCAACTCGAATAATAAAGACATTTATCTATTTTTATATATAACTTTCCGTCGCCTTATTTGAGCCCAGCAGCAATATACAACACTACTTAAGTTTGGTCGGAAAGCGCACAACGCGTGTTAATAGGAAGAAACATTGTTCTCTATGACAACTAATCAGAAACCATCGCCTTCAATCAGAAAGAGTTAGGTGAAGTGTCTGTGATATTTACTGAGGAAAGAAGGCTTGGGGAATTTATAGTCACAGCGTTTGGATATCGGTTGAGAAAAGACCTTTGGCCTTACGTCCGATGCATCAGTGTGTGAGCAGAAATCATAATTGTTGATACCATAAACAGAAAATGCATCTTGTGGCTAAAATAAACAAGACGTACAGGTGTCCCGAGCCTTGAATAAACGGGACGCACAGGTGTCCTGAGCGGAAGGAAATGCGTGCTTCCGTTGGCGCATGCCGGAAGAGACGTGACCACACAAAGTTGCATAGACAACATACTGGAAGAAGGCGTAAGCACGTGTAGTCGCGTAGGTTTTCAGATGTTATGTAACCGGTCCGATTCTTGATCTGGATAGAGAGGTTCTCTAGATGTTCACCGAAGATCAATTTATGATTAGAAAAAAGGAATTCCTACGCATACAAACGAATTACTGAACCGTCTGAGGAAACTGTTATTGCATTATTAAAAAGTGAAATAGAAATTAAAAATATGTTATACAATGTAGTTCGCTAACTACCACTTACCCTTGAAGAAATAAATATATAAGTAGAACAAGATATATTTATTTATAAAATAAAAAAAAACAACGAAAAAATGTAAGAAAGATAGACGATTTTAAAAATGTAATCTAGACTTGAAGGCTTACTCGCTATGTAACGAAGTACTGATGTTTGTACAAAGAGTAGTGATACCTATCATATTAAAAAAGCGTATATTAAATGAATTTCATAATGGACGTCCTGGAATTTCTATGATGAAATCACTTATGAGAAACGATGTATATTGGACCAAAATGGATCAAGACATTGAAAAAAAATAGTAGAAGACTGCAGAGGTTATACTCTGGCAGCAAAATCATCTACTTGGAAATTACAGCCTTGGACAGAGACAGATATTCCGTGGTCAAGGCTGCACATATATTTCGCAGATCCAATAAACAACACACATTATCTTGTGGTAATAGATAGCTTTACTAAGTGGCCTGAAATTTGTAAGTGCAAAGAAAAAAAAAAACAACTTCAACGGTTACAGTGAAATTTTAAACGAACTTTTTGCAAGATATGGTATTCCGGATGCCATAGTCTCGGATAACAGTACAAAATTCACTGATTACAAATTTAAAAAAATTTGTAAAATTTTCCCAATTAAATATATTACTACCCCGACGTATTGCCCAAGGTCAAATTAACAAGTTGAACGGTTTGTGGGTACCTTTAAGAGAGCTTTGAAAAAAACAAGTAGTGAAAATTGAGTGAAAAGCACTACAAAATTTCTTGAACGTGTACCGGATAACGAATTCCAATACACCGACAGTCACGTCACCGGCAGAATTGATATTAGCAAGAAAAATTAAATTAGTGTTCGACAAGTTGTTACCAGGTGAACAAAAGAATAAGAACGGATAATAAAAGTTCACAAAATTTTTCAAAATTGGCGAAAAGGGTTTTTTCAGTGCATATAAAATAGAAAAGAATTCTGGTAATACGGAGTAATAAGAAGTCGAATCAGTTAAAAGAAAAGGTTTACTCAAGAAAGACCCGCAAGAAGGGAAGAACCTATGCAAGTACCGTGTAATACTTTTGACGTAGCAACACTAAGAATTCGTTGAACATACAAGTTGGATTACCAGAAAGAAATGTACCGAAATTCTAGGGATTGATCCAGAATGAAAGGAATATAAACATCAGTACGTAAACGAAATCGTCAGAGAATAAGTCAGGGTGAATACTAAGAAAGAAAAATATTAAGTAGTGAATTTTTTTTTTTTAAATGTCAAAAGTGGGATGTTCTAGAGTAAATAAGACACCTTCGGCAACAAAAAGGAACTAGGCAAGATGCCTTAAATAAAGAAGTCCGTTGGAACCACTCGAGGATAATTTCTAACATACGTCACGTCGAATGCCTAAGCGAGACATTATATTATAACCGCTAGGAGTGAGTTATAATAGGGTAGAAAGTACAGTTGGTCTTACTAGGGTGTTAGTTTAGTACAATAAATTTTTCATTAATTTTTTTAGAAAAAATAAAGTTTTATTATTTAACATACAAAATTCTCCCACCATTTTAAAATAACAAATACTTATTTAATAAAAGTACGATATTGTTTTGCTTTTTTTTTTTTTTTTTTTTGCCTATCTCCTCTTTAAATTCTGATATATATGAGAATCCAGTTTCAAGTTCGCCATGCGTTTGCGAGGACTATAAACAAATTACAAGGCCAGACGCTTCAAAAAGGTATTATTTGTTCCTAGAAAGAAATAGCTACGTATGGCTACTTGCATGTTTCATACTCAAGAGTAAAAAATCTTAAGAATTTATTCTTCTTGATTAAAAGGAAAAAAAAATCTTAAAAAATATTGTTTAACATGAAGTCCTGAAATATTAAATTAAATTAAAATAAATTATGAAACCGCGACGTAGGCCTTTTGTCAAAGTATTTTTCCAAACAAATCAACTTATTCAAATTTCATCGACTGGTTTGCGAAATTGAACAAAACGTAGAGTTTGTAAATCTCTGCAAAAAATGTTAACGATAAGTTCAATAATACCAAATACTGTGAGGATTTCAACACGCATTACTTGTACATTAACATGAAAAGATATTGAGGAAAAATAGACTCATTCGATGCCAAGATTAATCACTAATTCGTGTATGCCATTACTAAAACCGGCTTTAATGCTCCAGTTGGAAAGGGTTGGTGACATTAGTCGTGGCTCGTGGAGTTACAGTCCTATGGGGTAAGGGAAATATGTGATCTAGTGACGCTATATCGAGTCTAATTTGTTACCTCCATTATTCTATGTGCTTTAAAATGTTTCCGTAAGAAACCTTAGACATTTAATTATTGAAGTATCTAATCACTAGGGCTGCATAATTTCCTGCGGTGAATTGATGGCAGTGAACTTACAAAGTACGAATGAAATGTTAGCTTATTTAAAAAAAGAAAAGAAAAGCTTATGCTGAATATGTTTTCATTATGGTCAAATATAATTCATAGTAGTAGGACTGTAAATATAAACACAGTAAGGAGAGTTTGAAATGGCCAGACGATTTCAAGAGTAGTAGAAAAATCTAAAAATAAAATAAAGAAAAGAGAAATATTCTGAAAAATTATTGTTTACCACGATGTCCTATAAAATTAAATTAAAGAATTTATGAAACCGCAAAGTAGGTTTTTTTTTTCAAAGTATTTTCCCAAACAAATCAACTTATTCAAATTTCATCGATTGGTTTGCGAAATTAAACGAAATGTATAGTTTGTAAATCTCAACCAAAAATGTTAGCGACAAACTCAACAATACAAAATACTGTGATGATTTCAAGACTCGTCAGCATCTTGCAGAAAATGAATTCTTCTTTCCATAAAGATGCCGTGAAAGATCGAGAGCCCATATAAGCATCTTGGTAGGACTAATCAACCAACCAATCATATAACAGGATTACGTAAAGAGGAGGAGGCCAAACTCATTTTAATAATTCTTCTTTTGTTTCTCTCTTTTGCAATTTGTTTTATTTTCTTTTCCTCTGGATTTTCTTTATCGTCTGGCAAACATTTTCTTTATTTTTACTTCTCCCTTTTACCTCTTCTCTATCTCTTTCTGTCTCTTCTCTATCTCTCTTTTCGCACTTCTCCATCTCTTTCTTTCCCCTTCTCTATCACTCTTTTCACACCTCTCCATCTCTTTCGTTCCCCTTCACTATCTCTCTGATCACACTTCTCCATCTCTTTCCCCTTCTCAATCTCTCTTTTCACACTTCTCCATCTCTTTCGTTCCCCTTCCCTATCTCTCTTTTCACACCTCTCTATCTCTTTCTTTCCCCTTCTCTATCTCTCTTTTCACACCTCTCCATCTCTTTCTTTCCCCTTCTCTATCTCTCTTTTCACACTTCTCCATCTCTCTCTTTCCCCTTCTCAATCTCTCTTTTCACACTTCTCCATATCTTTCTATCCCCTTCTCTATCTGTCTTTTCACACCTCTCCATCTCTTTCTTTCCCCTTCTCTATCTCTCTTTTCACTCTTCTCCATCTCTTTCTTTCCCCTTCTCTATCTCTCTTTTCTCATTTCTCCATCTCTTTCTTCCCCCTTCTCTATCTGTCTTTTCACACCTCTACATCTCTTTCTTTCCACTTCTCTATATCTCTTTTCTCATGTTTCCATCTCTTTCTTTCCCCTTCTCTTTCTATCTTTTCACACTTCTCCATCTCTTTCGTTCCCCTTTTCTATCTCTCTTTTCCCACCTCTCCATCTCTTTCTTTCCCCTTGTCTATTTCTTTTTTCACTCTTCTCCATCTCTTTCTTTCCCCTTCTCTATCTCTATTTTCACTCTTCTCCATCTCTTTCTTTCCCCTTCTCTATCTCTTTTTTCACACTTCTCCATCTCTTTCTTTCCCCTTCTCTGTCTCTCTTTTCCCACTTCTCCATCTCTTTCTTTCCCCTTCTCTATCTCTCTTTTCTCATTTCTCTATCTCTTTTCCCCTTCTCTATCTCTCTTTACTCATTTCTCCATCTCTTTCTTTCCCTTCTCTCTATGACTATTTCTCCTTTTATCTTATCACATTATCAACCTCCTCTTTATATCTCCCCACCCCTTACGAATTTTGTTCCATCCCATATTTCCCGCGCCAATAGTAGAAATGTATATTTAGCTCTGAAATTGATTCCCGATGTTTATTTCCACCAGTTCACACTTATTCAATGCCTATTTTGAAAAAAATGTCTGAGAGCAATCACACTTTGCCGGTCTCTAAACAAAAACAAGGCCGCACCTCTTCTAGGTTGAAATGTGGCGGTTGAGGGTGGGGAGATATTTCTCCTCTTCTTAGCTCTTTTACAAACAAAGCTAACAGCCATAATTACGATCAGTGCGATTCATTACAGGTGGAGGAAAAGGAAGACTTCTTGCAAGTGGAGGAAAGGAACGTCTTCCTGGAGACGGAGGAAATAAACGACTATGTAAAGGGAGAAGAAACGAAGTGGGAGGTAAAGGAAGGCCTTTTGGAGGAGGAGACTGAGAAAAGGCCGTATTTGGAGGGGAATAAAAAGGGCCATTCTGGAGGTGGAGTAATGCAACGAGAGGGAAGGAAGCGCATATGAGTATATTGAGAGGAAATGGAAGGAAGGTGCATTTGGAGGAAGAGGAAATTAAGGAGTCTTTGGAGGGAAAGGAAAAGAAAGGAGTCTTTGGAGGGGAAGGAAAAGCGAGGAGTCTTTGGAGGGGAAGGAAAAGAGAGGAGTCTTTGAAAGGTAAGGACAAGAAAAAAGTCTTTGGAGGGGAAGGAAAAGAGAGAAGTCTTTGGAGGTGAAGGAAAAGAGAGGAGTCGTTGGAGGGGAAGAAAGAAAGGAGTCTTTGAAGGGGAAGGAAAAGAGAGGAGTCTTTGGAGGGGAAAGAAAAGAGAGGAGTCTTTGGAGGGGAAGGACAAGAAAGGAGTCTTTGGAGGGGAAGGAAAAGAAAGGAGTCTTTGGAGCGGAAAGAAAGAAAGGAGTCTTTGGAGGGGGAAATGAAGAAGAGAAGTATTTGGAGAGGAAATGGAAGGAATTTTTACAGGGAAAATGGAAGGAGTATTTAGAAAATAGATACATATTGCTGCAAACCACTGCAAATGACCTAATCTGAGTAAAAAATAGAAATGGATTATATTCTGTCACTCCATTGGGTCTAAAACTGACCGTATGATAAAAGAAAAGAAACTAAAGCGGATGTTTGAATGAATTTGCAAAAGGGTGTAGATTTCATTTCAAATGTAATTCTTTATAAAATGATAAATAATAAATATTACATTGTACCGGGCGGTCCAAAAGTCTTGTCACCCCTACATAATATAATTTTCTATCAGGTGACTCACTTTAGCTCGTATAGTTTGGAAGAGAAACTGATGGTGACAGCGACAATGAAAGTGAATAAACTTAATCAAGAACATGTGCTCTGTATTACTGCATTGTTCTTTTATTGTTCGCATTACTTTTTGGTAAAGGGTGACAAGACTTTCAGATCACCCTTCACTTGGTTCAAATATGTTTATAATCTTGTAAATAAATATTCCTGATGGGGATGAGGTTAATACAAAATAATGTCGATGTGAAGGATAAAAAAACGTCCTTCTGACACAACGTTTTTTGCGAGTACGAAGCTTAAAGTTTGCGAGGAAAACTATTTAGAAGAAGAGAAGACGGAAATAATTATTTGGAAGGGGAGGGTAAAGTACTTGACGGATTTATTAAACCCATTATGCAAGATTATCTAAATATAACTAGAGATCCTACTGGGTTTTAGTATGGGTGAGCACAATTGTGTTGAAGATAAACTGCATGAACGGAAACACAGGGTGAGTAAAAGAAAACAATAAGGTCAGTCTATCTATCCAATGTAAGAAGACATGACGTGCGATCGTCAGCGAAAGGGACAGTCGAATTGGGGATGTCATAACAGAGAAAAGATTTCTCTATTATGAAGAATTGTAACAGACGACGGAAAATGTGACATGCGCATTGGAACAGTAAAAAGCTGCCTTCCGGAATTTTTTTTTTTTTTTTTTTTTTTAAAAAAAAGACAATTCCGAAATAGAAAAATTTAGAAATAAAAAATGTGTTGAAATTCAATATGGTGTCTATCCTCCTATATGACAACAGGCTTACGGCCGTACCACGTTGAAAGACCGGTTCTGGTACGACCACCGAAGTTAAACAACGTCAAGCCTGGTCAGTACCTAGATGGGTGACCGCTTTGAAATACTAAATGTTGTAAGTGCAGGTGGTGTAATAAATACGAATTAGAAATCAGAGAGCCAAGTTTGTATTTCATTCGGTTTCATTATATTCAGTTAGGCTCAAATAGCATTGGGAAACATATCAATACAGCTCTTCCCCCGTGCTATGGGTTACATAGTCAGGCTAGCATAAGTTAATCATTATTATCTCTCCAAAACCATTTTCTGGCTTTGAATAACGTACAACCTCAGTGTTATTCAAAGTCATCATCAAGGATAACGTCTTTTTTAATAATTTCTTTAAACTAAATGTGTAACTTGTTTAAATATGTTTCTAGAGTGATTGGAATTAATTTTTATTTTCCAAACACGGTAATCGCTAATAGAATAGCTGAAAACGCTCGGATATATAGAACATTTGGAAAACTTTGGTTATTTTATCTACAGAAAATAAAATATTTATAGGAACACAAGAAAAATTCGATAAAGAGCTCAGTCGCAATACTTTGTCAGACGTCTTCAATGAAACTTGTACCAAAGAGCGATTGCTGCACAAATACATTATATATATATATATAAATATATATATATACCTGCTCCGTATGTGGCCTCCTTTGTAAATCACTAGCGGGTCTTAAATGACACTTAAGATTATCGCATAAAGTTTCATAACTGAATCAATAAGCTGGCAGATCCTCATACGTCGAAAAACGACGGGAGAGTCCATTATTATTATTATTATTATTATTATTATTATATATTAAATATTATATAAAAAGAACGTATAAACATAAATCTATATATATACATTTATATATATATATATATATATATATATATATATATATATATATATAAAGCCATTTTTATGTTTATACGTTTTTTTTATAGATACAAATATTTAAGTAAATGCTTAATATAATAAACAGTCCATTTCATAATGTGTGACGTCATTTGTTCACATCTGGATACGCATCGAGCAGACATGAATGTACGAGAGAAAATGATGGAGAATTGTTGTTTGAAAACAGTAAAATCGATCTTGCTAACCGAAACGCTCCTCTGTGGCTCAATCGGTAAAAGCACGTCAGTAACTTATCGGATACAGATTCGATTTCTGTTGGAGGAAGCATATTTTCTATGAAAATGTCTCGGTCATTCAGGCCGGTAAATGTTGTTAATACTGTTTATTACAAACAGAGCATTTACTTAAATATTTGTATCTATAAAAAGAACGTATAAACATAAAAATGTCTTAAAATAATTGTCGGACTTTGTTCATTTCATAATACATACATACATACATACATACATACATATATATATATATATATATATATATATATATATATATATATATATATATATATATATATATATATATATTCCGAAATCAACCTTTCTTTTATACATGTTTCATTGAATGTGGCAGAAAAATCTTATACGTTATTAATTATTGATTTCTAACGTTCTTCCATGTTTGTTTTCTAAGTTATTTTCTAAGTTGTCCTAGTCCATGTTGGGATGTCTTTAGACCGTCAACACTTTATGAATATTCAGAAGCAGTTTCACTCCTAGGTAAACTCTCAGCCGAATATTCCCAAACACTGGCAAAAATATGACCAATTATTGTGTGTACTCAATTCAATTGGTCATGACAAAATATATCAAGGTGAGACAATCTACCACATAAAAGGAAAATAAATTATGATCAGTCCCTCTTTCGTCGTTATGCCTCCGAGAATATTTTGTTCCTGATTAAAATTATTATAAGCGTTGGTAGTTGCTTAAATTCTCCTACCATGGCAAGCCACAACTCTTTTGCAAAAAATATACTCTTCATCTGTGAGGAAATTGTCTAGCAGACACTGCAATATATGAGGGTTGTTATTAAACAGAGTCGGTGCGTAACATCCTCGAGTATCCCGACCGCTGAGGGCAAATAATTGGAACCCTCTCCGCTTTGTGACCATCGCAATGTAAATGTAGGATTCATTAAAATATGATCTTAGCATGATGGAAAATGTCTCAAAATTAATAAAAACAAAGTTTTATCGTTAAAGTTTTTTATGTTATCAATAAGAGGAAAGGATTTTTTTAGTATTAAATTATATATTTTTTATTTTTTTAGAATGTTCGAAAAAAAAACAACAATTTTAAAGCACATGCTACCAGGAATCCTTTTAATGACTTTTATTATTATTATTATTTTTATTTTCTTTGCTTTCTGGCGTTTACACATTTCTTTCCGGGTCCCACCCAGGGACCTAAGGTTAGAAATGGCATCATGACACTTTTCACTGACAAAAAAAAAATAAATAAAAAAAATAAAAATAAAATAAAAATAAAATAAAATAAAAATTACATAGATAGAGCCCTTCGTAAAGTGTAGGCTGTACTTGTCAGAACAATTTCTTGTATCTCCTTGAAGCATGGGCTTCCAGGAATCCCTGCAATTAGTCTACTGCAATCTTTTCCAACCAGTCCTAGGGCTCCAACTACAACAGGGATTGTTGATGTACCCATATGCCACATTTTCGAGACTTCTGTTTCAAGGTCCTTGTATTTTGACAGCTTTTTGAATATCTTCAAAGATACATTGTTGTTCAGTTCATGTGTAAGAGGGGTTAAGGATAAACAAAACAGAAGGGGTGACAGAGAGTCTCCTTGAAAAATTCCACGTCGGATATTCAGACGGTTGGATATGGCAGTGCCCCCGGTGTGCCTAAGGTATAGTTTTGTGTTCCAAATCCCCATGCTGTGCTTAAGAAAGTTTAATACCACAGGGGAGACTTTGTACATTTCCAAAGTCTTAAGGATCCAAGAATGTGGAACACTATCAAAGGCTTTACGATAATCAATCCACGCTGCACTGAGATTTCTGCGTCGTCTCCTGCAATTTTCCAGGATCATTTTATTTATCAGAAGTTGATCTTTGCAGCCATATGAACCTCTACTGCATCCCTTCTGTTCCAGCGGGAGAATGCTGTTTGTTTCGAAAAAGGAATAAGTGCGGTTCGTCAGTACAGACGTGATCAACTTATACGTTGTGGAAAAACATGTTAACGGTCTATAATTTTTCGGGTCGTCTGTTTCAGTTGTTTTTGGTATGAGGTATGTAATGCCTTCAGTAACCCATTCCGGGATTTTATTGGGATTATTTACAAGCGTTGATAATGTTTTTGCAAGTATGCCATGGGTAGATGAGAGATGATACAGCCAGAAATTGGGCAACTTGTCATTTCCTGGGGATTTCCATTTTGGGGATTTTGTTAGTGCTTGCCTAACATCATCTGTGGATATATTTTCCCATTCTTGCAGAGGTGTATCCAGCAGTCGTTCTTCTTCACGCCGTATCCATTCTGCATTTGGGTTACATTTCTTTGGGTTGCTCAAAATATTTTCCCAAAATGTCTGTACATTATCAATCGATGGTGGCGTTTCGACATGTATAGGTGTTTTTCCAATTTCCCTGTAAAATTTCTTAAGATCTGTTCGGAATATTTTATTTAGGCGATAGAATCTACAACGTTTCTCGTATCGTCTTGTTCTCTGTGCTTTTAGATGAAGTTTCTGTTTCAGCATTTCCTTGATCGATGGAATATCAATTAGGGATTTAATGCTATATTTCCGTTTCATCCTTTTGGATTTACGTGTGGAAATATTAGGGTTTCTGGTGAGCTCATCTAATATAGAGAGCTCACATCTGATTTGTTTTATTTCTCGTAACAGTTTGGTTTTCCAAGCTGGTTCTCTGTGTCTGTTAATTTTATTTATTGTCTTGACACCAAGCTTCCGAGTCGCTGCTAGAGCTGTTGCGTATATGACGTTGTTAACTTCTGTTATGTTTCCCGGTGGTTTATCTGTTAACAGTGTTTCCAGGGCAGCATTGTATATTTTCACGATGTGCTTGTTGGGATTTGTCATATGGATTTTCGGGAGCTGGTCTCTGTCTGACAATTGTATGAAAGTTACTCTGCTGAGTACTTGGATGACGTCATTTTTCGCTTCGGTGATTTCAGCTTCGTGGTTTTCAAGGAATTCTAAATTAATGTACCTGGAGTCATCTTCAGTGACAATTTCTGGATAACTAGAGGTTGTGTCTAAGGTAGAATCTTCAGTTTCATTTCCTGGGAGATTATTTCGTATTTCATTCGCTTTAGCGTCCACCCCATCCTCTGTCGCATTCTTTATTTCAACATTCGTCTCAACAGAGTTTGAGTGATGGGTCATAGTATTTTGTCTTATATCTAATTATATCTTATCTATTTCTGCCTTTGAGAGTCTGTTTCGCATGATATCTCTGCGGACATTGGCAAGCATGTTTGGATTGAGGTTAGGTCTTATATCATTTCCCACCATATTTCTCCATATTTGGTATGTTTGATTGGTGGTGTTCTTTGCTGGGTTTTCGAGTGCAGTGAAAAAGGATGTCATAACTTGTCGATTCTCTTCGCGGCTCCATTTCGTTCGTTTCATTTTTACTAGTCGATTTGGCATTGAGACACTTGGTCCAAGGTTGGCGATAATCCGGGTTTGGTGACCTAGTGTCTCTTCGTGTGTGGAAGAGTTTGTTCCAGTGACAGACTTTTCAACCTCAGACTGGTTCCTCTCTGAGGGACGCGGCCCTTGTTGTCCCGGTTGACGGCCGATCCGGTATGAGATATTATTCGTATTCATTGAAATTGGTAGAGATGCGTTTTCACCTTGACCGCCAAGGGGTAATTTTGTTCAGATTACCAGCTTTAGGACGAGACTCGAAGAAGGTCCAAGAGCAAGCCCAGATTTGAGATAGTGGGTTTATTAATATATCGAAGTTAAAAGTTCATAACAGTGTATGGTATTCAGTTGGGTAGATAATACTAAGTTTTAACTTAGTATAAGTCCGAGAGACACCTCCAAGTGGGATAATTAGATTTCAGTATATAGACATGAAAAAAATGGACCCGGGTGTCCGCTTATGGTCTGGGGTGGGGATTATAACTTGAAATACAAGTTAAAAAAAAATATTAGAGGAGAGAAAAGGGAACTGAAAAGCAAGGAATTAACTTGAGTCATTAGGATTTACAATCATATCAAACTAAAGGAAAAGTATCATTCAAAGATGCTACATTTACCATTTCTTACAACTTCGGAGCATGGCACAAGTGACTCTCCACAATGTTCAATTTTCCGTTTCCAACGACAGATACTTATCAAATTTTATGGGGTAGGCTGGACTTATACTACAGATTGGTAGGGGGGGATATCGAAGAATTCATTAAACAAAGGTGTAGGAGCAAGTGAATAAAAGTTATACTTTTCCGGTCATCTCTCAACCTACTTGCCGCTGAAAGATATGTTTTAAAATTTTCACTTAAAGAGATGATAGACAAAGGGCAGAGCATTGTAGGAAAATTACACCTGTAGCCAAAAAAAAAAAGAAGAAAAAAACAGAAAAAAATTATTATTATTATTATTATTATTATTATTATTATTATTATTATTATTATTATTATTTATAATATCATTTATTATTTATAATAATATATATATAATATATAAATTATATTACTTATATTTTATGGATAAAGATATAACTTATTTATAAATAATTTCTTTTTATTATCTATTTTACTCATCAAAAACTAAAATAGAATTTTATTAATTTATATACACGGCCTTATTTGCAACGACTTACCATTCATCAGGGAGCTCTTAATTACAATTTGATTTGTACAATTTGCTGCAGGTTTTAATGCAAAAAATGTATCCGACAAACTCTTGAATCTGGTGTTCATAGGAGAAATTTTTTTTTACAAAGCGTTTTACACCGAACGAAAAAGAAATCGGTTGGTACAAGGCTGAGGGATGGGAGGTAGAAGAGAACAGACCAACCTGTGTTAGTCTTGATGTATGTGGTCTTGTTTTGTCATAGGGAGGAACAACTTTTTTTCATTAATCCACTGTGTATGCTGCTACTTCCATAGACAAAACTAAGGTAACTTAGTGTACACTAATTTCATTGATAACTGCCGCACATGATTATTTGTTAAGATGTTACATTCGCCATTACAGTTATTTCCCAAGAATGGATAATGATCACCCAACCTTACATTTGGAATGATGTTAAAATTCTGACTGTTGTGACGCTTTTCGTATTGATGCAAAACATAAGAATAATCCTCTTTTCCTTCTATCTTAATGTTTATGTTAGTTATTCCCAGAGCTTATTTTGCAAAAGAATACTTTCAGTTACCGAAAATTTGCTCTGAATCGTAAAATAAAAAAATACAATAAAAGTGAGACATCATTTAATTAGAAAAGTTTTTAATTGCTTTTACAAACAAGATATATTAAGGATACAAACATTTTTCAATGAATAATGAATTTTTGCAAGAACCTTTTTTTTTATTTAGAATATTTTTAAAAAGTTTCACATCTTCTAAATTTCCGTATGAAGTTACACCGGTCAGGTGATATTGTTTTTAAGTAAAAAACATATTTAAAAAAATGGAAAAGCTTATTACAATTCACTGACTCAAAATATTTGAAAAAGAATTTTTAATTTATTTTGTATGCGTATAAACGTGCTCATTCTTGTAAATAAAGAGGTCCATACACGACATTATCAAAAAATAAGAGCGAAAACTCTAATAAATAAAACTATAATATATTTAAAGCCAAAGTAACTAAATTAAAAAACAAAAAACATTACATTACTGAGAATATTTTCATAAATTATTAAGATAACTGTGTAGTTAAAAATTATATACAAAGGCAGTCTTGTTATGCTCCTCAAATAATTTTAACAGATATGTCCACCATAGAATGATAATCGATAAACTTCCGATGTCATTCAAGCTATCAGCCTGTCAAAACCTTAAATGAACAATTACCGCACTGTTAAAAAATGCATTTCTGCGACATTTTAAACTAAACGTAATATTTTTCTCAAGTGAGATTAAATGAACTTTAAATTAGTTAATATTCCTCAAATACGGTTTCAGAAAAATATATTCTATTTTTGAAAGATTTTTTTAATAAAGATAATTATATTGTAATGACAGATGACTAAAAAATGGCGCTAAAATCAGCGACTGTTATTGATTTCAAAACGAAAACTCCTTCCAGTCAATTTAAATTAATTTTGAAATACAACAAAGTATGTTTTATTGGAAAATATTAAATTTAATCTATTAGATTTGAATTAAAACTAAAATAGAATCTTTAAGAAAGATTTGTCATTTTTTTAAAATAATTTTAAACCCTAGCTAAGCGCTTCTGCGGAGGTGCCTAAAAAATTGATAAAATATAGAGAATGTTACTGTTTATAATGGATTCTTTAAGAAATGATGTCTCATTTTTGTAAAAAAAAATAATAATCGGGAAAAAGAAAAATAATACTAATGACATTTAAATGTTTACACTTTATTAAAACATTGATTGCAAACCTAAAATCAGTATAGGTGTCACTGTTATTTATAAAAATAAAATAAAATAATGAATTCCAGATCAATGGACGTTTTTTTCGAGCTAATATGTTTTGAGAAAATATCTGCCCAAATATCTTTTTTCCTAACCCCACAAGGAATGTCACCACCTCTCGTTGGAACAATCTGTTCATCTCAAATAAAGAACTTCTAGTTGAAAATCTAAGGCAATTGAGCCTGATAGACAAACGCAAGCGAGCCTAGATATAAAATCCCTACACCAACGGCCCAGTCGGTAAATGCCTAAATCACATAAAAAAGCATCAAAGATAAAGCGCTCTCTAAAAACAGCTAAAATAATAAAATCCCTGACCTCTCATTAATCAATACTACTTCACATTCAATAATGATTGTTAGAAACAAAAACTTGGATTACCAATGGGATCGCCTCTCAGTGCAACGTTGGCATGTATCTTTTTAGAATTTCTCAAATCCGGAACTTTCAACATACTTCCGTTATATTGATGATGATCTAATGATATATCCTACTGATACTGATTTATCTGACCTAGTAGATCAACTAAACAACGTCGGACACACAATGGAATTTACATTCGAAATGAAGAACACCATTCCTTACCCTTCCTGTATATCAAGCTACACCAGTTTAAAATTAATCGTTGCCCACCGGAAATCAACTAACAGACTAAATTTCTATTCCCATCCTAATAAATTCTAACCTATAAATTTCTATTCCCATCATAATATATATATATATATATATATATATATATATATATATATATATATATATATATCATTTGCAGACAGTACTGTTTCGCAGCCCTTCAGTGCAAATTGACAACCGAATGCCTCAATGAAACCCAACCATTTGGTGTCAGTCAGAGTCTCTACCACTGTGCTATCTTCATTGGACAGAATGAATCAGCCATTCATTCCTATTGTTTTTATAAATGTAAACAAATGCCAAACAACTGGAGTGCTCTAGTCATTTTACTGAAGAGCTTCGCATTAACGCAGGTGGCTGTTGTTTTTAGAATTAGCTTGTCATTCAACAGTGCTCAATTGAAAATATATTTTCAAGGGCTAAATTATGTCATACGCGCTATTTTCTAGCAAGTAGACGCTAAGAGTAGTGATAAACATGTGATTCACATTTATATTAAAATTACCGCCATATATTGGTAATAAAATAAATTATGCAAATATTACTAATATTGTAGTCGAACCATTTTTTTACTTGAGCATTTTTATATCTACCATACATTGATAAAGCATATGAGAAATAAAAACTGCTCGAAGATATATCGTCTGGCTTTCAGAGAGAAAGCAGGCGCTGCGTTGGGCTCTTGCTAATTTTTTTTTTTTTTAATTTTAGAGAATAATTTTGGTATATTTCGATGCGTGGGAAAACAGCTGCGTTTGTTTTTCATCGAAAACAGATAAAAGGGTTTCCCTCCAAATTCCGAGCAGTGTATTTGGAGCCTACTAGTAGCTTTATTTAAGGAGGGCCTTGGAATTGTTTTTCGGAGATGACGAACAGCTGCTGAACGAACCTCGATCGCCCCGGGTCATAAAAAAAAAACAACAAAAAAAAAAACACAGAAGAATTTTGACAGCCACCAGACGAGAATAGAAAGGAACATCAAAGTCGCTCCTACACCAAGGAAAAATCTTCGGCGGATGTGATTGTTCTATTCTTCGCTGTTACCAGGAACTTTGCATTGTACCAAGTCTTTGAAAACTATTCTGTGAAGTATTTCGTCCTTTTCTTCCTTTTTGTATGTAGTTTTCTTTTTTCTAAAACCTTTATATACAGCATTATAATTTTTTATTGTAAAAAGGCATATTTCATTTTCATTGATAATTTACATACCAGTTATTCGCCATCATTTGGCACACAATGCACTTAATTTGTGCAATTCATTCATTTTTGTCTGTTAACAATAAAATTATCGTCTGTTTTTAAACTTGGATTGTGACGTCGGTCTTTGTTGTGTGTCTATAAAAATTGAATGTTACCCCAAACATTTGTTTGAATTATTTGTTTCGTAATTTTTGTACCAAATAAAAACTCCTATAGTTAAGAGATTCAGCGTGCCATATGTATTTTCCAAAGTTTTACAGGAAACCACAGACATCACTTTATATAGTAATATGCATAGTCTCTCAAATATCTGGCTAAGTAAGTTAAAAAATATATATTGTTGGGATACAAAAAGAGATATTTCTCCTTTAAGCCGAGATAATCACGTTATGGCCGCTTAGCGATGACACTTCATACAGTGACTAAAGTTATCAGTCCTTCATTCATTAACAGGAATGAGTCAAACTAAGCAGACGTTTATTTTGGCTCGGCCTTTTTAGCCCGTGTTGAGGCTAAGTTGGACACCCAGCAGCTTACAAATCCATATTGCTGTATCTCTTTGGGAATACATCTTTCTCAGATATATAAAGAAACTGCGGCTCACATTCCTCAATTTAGGAAAACCCCAAACTCACCGTTTCATGTACTTGGAATATATCGTCGCTTGGGATACAGTAGATGACCATGTACGCTTGAATCTGAAATCCTTAGCATGGCTTCTCTAGAAACAGAATGATATCCATATTATATGTAAATACGTATGTATATTTTTGTGTATGGTGATATAAAAGTCTCTCTTCCGTCCACGAACTAGGGTGTTATCGTAGATATGATAATGCAAATAATGGGGGAAATTTGAATGGAAGAATAAATTTTTCTTCCACGCTCTATCATTATTCGGTCACCAGTATCTGGAGACACAGTGTAAATGAAAATGCGATATGTGGCGACAATGGGTTAAATAAAATATCTTTCACCAAAAGGGAAAGTATCTTCAAGTGTTTGTAGCAGATTTGAAATACATACAAAATATTTAATATATGGACAAAATAACGATATTCAGTCACCCCCCCCCCGCCCCCGAGAGCGTCATGTGGCACAAGGCCGTTTTAACGTGGGCTCTCCGAGTCCGTGGGCTCAGCCAAAAATATGGCCATTGAACCCGTATAAACGGGTTCAGGGTCGGTTTACCTCCCCGAAAGAGAATCCGCCACTCGGCGTAGCCTCCTTCGGGTTCCTCTCCACCCCGAAGGCAAAGAGTTTAACCGAACAGTCGGTCAGAAAGGGAACTACTGACTATATGGACAAAATAACAGCAACACGTATAAATACATGCATTACTGTCTATTCGCTATACACTTATTTTATAATTTAAATCAGCTCACAACAAAGAAAAAGATGAAAAATGTGTTTATAAATTAAAACAATATAAGATTTTATTTCATTGTTTTTTATAATGTCGATGAGAATGGGATTATTGGATAGAAAATATTTCATTATCCACAAGGACGCGGAGATGCATTTGGACTCTATTGAGACTGGACAGTGGAAACAGCAGCTCCTGTCCATATATGTAATAGTACTTTGGTACTTTTAGCCCGACCTGGTAAAGGTAGAAGATGGCAAGAAAGATTTATTTCAGGGGTGGTGTTTTCTCTAAAAAAAAAAAACATAAAAAGTTTTCTAAAGCAGTGACTTATACATCTGGTTTTCTGTGTCGAAAATTGCCAATAATTGTTAGTCTTAATGGAAATGTTCAAGGTTCTTCAGGAAGAGAAGTGTCTGGATTTATTTCTTACCAAACAGGGACTGGGAAAGGAAATATCTTTGAACGTTCGCAGAAGATGCATTCAGAATTATTGTCTCAAAGTAAATTATTTGTCCAAACCAGGCACATGTTAACTTGTAAAATCTGCAGTTTTATTTCCACAGAGAACAAAAAGTTTCGCACTTAAGGTATGTGCAGAAAAGTAGGTTCATAAACATATTGTAAATGTCCTTTTTATATGCAACATGTGGACGTGTTTAGACATTCCTTCTGTTTTAAATATGTGTCAATTTTCTTTCTTTCAAGTTTCATTTATCTTACTACATAAAAACTAAACTTGTTACGGACGTGAATCAACCCACAAGAAAGAAAAGAGTGTTTAAATATAAAACTATAAAATATTTTTATTTTCATGTTTTTTTACAACTAAATTTTCCTTAACGTGTTTGAGTGTTAAAGTTTTTATATTTGTCAGGATATAGTCCTTTCCTTGCAGTGGTTTTCCTTGATGAAAAGAAATACGAAATGAATGTGATTTCTTCGTGTGTGTGAGAAAGTAGAAGCGAGCGAGAAAATGAGGAGGAAAGTGTAAGTGTCCCGTAGCCTGGTGAGGAAGATAGGTAAGGGAAATCGTTTAATTCGAGCGTCGTTACTTGTTGCCATCTGTTACCTGTTATCTCTCATTACTGATTTGTCTGCCTTGAATCTTTGCTTGAATACCCTTGAATATAATTCCGACACATTTTTTTTTATTGTTGGGGTGGGGACGCGACAATTTGGCTGGAAAATTTTGAATCTTTAATTCCGAAACATTATTTTTTTTTAACCGGAACGATGCGCAAATATTCCGACTCAGAAACCATTTTTTGTCATTTGGTGTTTGATTGTCTTGATGTTTATTTCCATCTTCGCTCCACAAATCAATTTACAGTCATAAATTGGTAACAAAATTAATTCTGCAAATATTTCTAAAACCCCTTTTCCTTTCTTCCTATCAATATCTTTCCAAGATAAAATATTAATATCTTAGATTGTTTGTTGCCTACAAAATAAGTAAAAAAGATAACTAAACTAAAGCAGTCAAATAAAAATGAAGAGAAACAAAGCGCCATATTCATTTCCCCAAAATATTTTCAGGAAGCTACAGACATTGTTTTATATTTTAAAAAATAGCTTAGAGTTTCTCCAACATTCAGAGAAGCAACTTAAAACGACAATATAACCGTTGCCATTATATTGAGACACGGCGTAAACCATGTCACTAATATATGCTAATATGGCAGACTTATTAAACGATGCTTTAGAATATAATCAAGTTCAAACAATATTTCTTTTCAAAATCATTGACCTTTTGCTACTAGATTATTTTTCAGCAAAAGGCTGTGAAGCTATCTGGGAAAAACCAAGCTAGAGAATTACTATTTAGCAGAGGCATTTCGAAGAACTTTTAAAGTATATGTTTTTGAAGAGCTTACAAAGTATATATCTTCAAAGGACTTTCAAAGTATATAGTAGCCAACTAGAATAAAAATAATTGAAAAAGTTTAAAATAAAGTTTTATTAATAACAAAAATGAATTTTACGCCTAAAAATAAAACGAGTTTAAAAAATATATTAGTTTCAGCAAACACAATGTCTTCAAGTGTTGATTTTATCATAGCGGATTCATATGATTTTTTGACAATTTTGTTTGAACATCTCAAATACATAGAACAAGTATGCTAACAATTCCTTTCCTTAAAAATCAGACAAGATTCCAATTATTATTTTTTCTTCCACATATATGCATTAATATTTTTAATACTAAATTAAAACTTTCCCAAGTTTGTGAAATATTTTGCTTTTCCGCATAAACGCAAAATTTTGACATATCGGGATACTTAGATCTTTTTTAACTCCTAGTCTGTGTACGCGTTACAATATAGATGATAGTGCCAACAATATTCTGAATCCATTTTACAAATGGATAAATATTCCTCCATGCAGTTTTATAAGACAAATTTAGAAATGTACAGATATTTCTCAAATAACTAGATTTCCAGGTTATGTATTGAATAACTAAGAAAAAACATGAAAATACAAGACTTATCTATTAAACAATAGATCATCATGTAAATAAATCCATGACGAAAATTAAATGTTTCTTTGGAAACTTCATGAACTGAAATAGCAGGACACTCCAGAGAAAACCCTTTGCCATTTTCATTTCTAACCCATGAGAGCCGACATTAAAAAATAAAAATAAAAAATAAAAGAAAGTTTATCATCACAAGATTGTAAAGAAGAATTTATATCTTCTTTTTTTTTTTTTTAAAAGAAATCACCAAATCTGAGCATACGGTTATAAGCAAAATGAAAAAAAAAAAAAAATACACATGAAAAAGTATCAGCATGTAAAAATTACGCACACATACCTTCTTTTAATAGGTATCCCAAACTATCTTTTTTATTTCCAATATATTTAAAACGTTTTCATGTAGGTATATAGAACTTTTATGTTGTTTGTTCAAACCTTGTGCTTAAATGTTTTTTGGGTGTCAGGATTTTCTATTGCAAGTACAGAAAGAAAAAGTAGGTATATATCAAATCATTCACAAAACAAAATAAAAAAAATTCCGTTGCATGCCATCACGCTGGCGGCGTTGCTTTCATTGTAACACGTTCGTTACTAGAACAATCGTCTTTTCATTACAAGATATTTTGTTTTCGGGGTCACTACCCCTGTATCTTAACATAACATAGATTTTTATATACTTGTATATATTGAAATATTAAGTAATGGGGTGTTTTTCAGTAGGGGCCATGTGTGTGAGGTACTTTGGTGTATGTAGGAGCGAATGGTGACGCATAGATTATTATGGTGATTGAGTAAATTGTAACGAATAGATGTGTCGTGAATCTGATTAGCTTGCTATAAGATAGCGTCTACCAGACTTAACCAAGCTTTCCTAACACTTTTTCGGCCTTGTACTGCAATTTCTGTATTCAGTCACCAATAAATCGTAGACAATAATAAAACTAATAAATCGTAGACAAGCAACGATTTTTTATAGTATTACATATTCTTATAGTTGAAAAAACTTTTTAAAATATAGCTTAAAGACAGACATACTGTCGAAATATTGTTTAACATTATCAACGACTGTGTTTTTATTTTCTTTATCTTTTCTTAATTCGAACACTTTTCTTAACTGTTGAAAATATTGGAAGTGTTAAGGCAATCATTTTCCTTAATAATAATAATAACAACAATAATAATAATGTTCTGAGAAATATAAAAAAAAAAGAGCACTGAGTAGTTGCTTAATATCTAATCTCTTAAAATCGCAACCCTCTACCTTAAGTGGCTCTTGGGCCTTGTATTGGGTGAAAATTAGTATAACACCTGCAGTGGTTGTTGGCCAATTCCACGTAAGTGACATTAAATGAAAACGCAATCGCCTGATCAACAAAGAATACCATAGAACGAATATGTGACCAATGATGAAATCACTAGAAAGCACATAGACACGTGTAATTACAATCAGAACGAGTCTAAATTTCTACAAAAAGGAGGCTTAGGGAATTTATTAGTCACAGGAGGTATCGAAGGAAATAATATCTGGGAGATAAGTTAATTAGGTTTATGTGAATACATGGCAGTACCGAGATAAGGGAGTAGTTTAAATAATCAGTGCTTGCTTAGAAGAATAAATGTCAAGGGAGATGATCGCACACTCTGCGAAACGACGTGTCTTATAAAAGAAGAAATCAAAAGAATAATTCATTGTTTGAATGTAACTCGGGCACCAGTCAGCGGTCATATCTGCAGCCTTAACTAGTGAAATTATTTAAATCTCGTTGCGAAATACTTTAATTCATTTTTCGCATTTTGCTTCATTGAGATCACGTGTTTAATACCATTGCTCATACCTCAATGGATGACAAAGTAGGGCAGACGGTGACCAATATGGCCATAGGTTTCCGACCGCAAAGACGAACGCTCTTGGAGTAGGAAAAGGTCAAGCAAGAGAAAGCAGGAAACTTTTGGCCTGAGTACATGGCTGAAAGCAAACCTTTTATCGATTAGAGATTATCGATTGAGGCACTTACCAAGAGACGACCCGTGTGTTCCTGTTTACAACAGACAGTAACACAACCACATAGATGTAGACACACAATAGTTTTGGCTTAGACTTGTACAAGGTGATAGTATTATAGCACATAGTGGGGATCATAATGATTAGATGACTTTTGAGACAAATTTACTAAGTATTCGTTGACACAACACACAACTGCGTCACTTTCTCTGTCACACACTCACATAAATATGTTCAAATACATATATATATATATATATAATTTAATAAAAACATAGAACTTTAAGGATACATGGTTATAATTTATTTCACGGGGAGTTCCATTTTCCTCTGGATCATCAGACCTTATTTCCAAGGATGAAGCAATGAATTTAAATATACATATAACTTTTTTTCAATTTTGAGGGGTAGTATTAAATTGATGTAAGGTGATATATATATATATATATATATATATATATATATATATATATATATATATATATATATATAACTGGTATATATATATATAACTGGTATATTGAGGAGGCAAGTATTCATCCAATGAAGTTTGATTAAAAAGAACGGACAAAGTCTCTTTATTTTTTTATTGTATTTTCCAATTTATTTTCAATTTTCTAATGATGTATAGTGAACAAATATATGCATTTTATTTTTAAACATTTCACCCCAAGCATGGCGATAATGCCAATAAGACGCAAAGGGTTACTATGAGTGAAAGAGAATGAAAAGAGATTAGTGAGAAGAAAGGACAATAAAAGAAGAGGTTTCAGGAAGAAAGAAGATGGCGATAATGCTACTAAGACGCAAAGGGTTACTGGGAGTGAAAGAGAATGAAAAGACTTTAGTAAGAAGAAAGGACAATAAAAGAAGAGGTTTCAGGAAGAAAGAAGATGGCGATAAGTACACTAAGAGGCAAAAGTTACTGGGAGTGAAAGAGAAAGAAAAGATTTTAGTGAGAAGAAAGGACAATAAAAAAAGAGGTTTCAGGAAG
This sequence comes from Acanthosepion lycidas, assembly GCA_963932145.1. Taxonomy (NCBI): domain Eukaryota; kingdom Metazoa; phylum Mollusca; class Cephalopoda; order Sepiida; family Sepiidae; genus Acanthosepion; species Acanthosepion lycidas. The sequence continues at coordinate 14,998,042 of OZ010587.1, forward strand.
ATAGAAGAATGCGATAATGCCACTAAAACACAGAGGGTTACTGGGAGTGAAAGAGAATGAAAAGACTTTAATGAGAAGAAAGGACAATAAAAGAAGTTTCAGGGAGACAGAAGATGTCGATAATGCACTAAGACGCAAAGGTTACTGGGAGTGAAAGGGAATGAAAATACTTTAGTGAGAAGAAACGACAATAAAAGAAGAGGTTTCAGGAAGACAGAAGATGGCGATAAGTACACTAAGAGGCAAAAGTTACTGGGAGTGAAAGAGAAAGAAAAGATTTTAGTGAGAAGAAAGGACAATAAAAAAAGAGGTTTCAGGAAGATAGAAGAATGCGATAATGCCACTAAAACACAGAGGGTTACTGGGAGTGAAAGAGAATGAAAAGACTTTAATGAGAAGAAAGGACAATAAAAGAAGAAGTTTCAGGGAGACAGAAGATGTCGATAATGCACTAAGACGCAAAGGTTACTGGAAGTGAAAGGGAATGAAAATACTTTAGTGAGAAGAAACGACAATAAAAGAAGAGGTTTCAGGAAGACAGAAGATGGCGATAATGCCACTAAAATGCAAATGTTTACTGGGAGTAAAAGAGAATGAAAACATTTTAATGAGAGGAAAGGACAATAAAAGAAGAGGTTTCAGGAAGACAGAAGAATGCGACAATGCCACTAAGACGCAAAGGATTACTGGAAGTGAAAGAGAATGAAAAGATTTTAATGAGAAGAAAAGACATAAAAAAGAGGTTTCAGGAAGACATAAGATGGCGATAATGGCACTAAGACGCAAATGATTACTGGGAGTAAACGAGAATGAAAAGATTTTAGTGAGAAGAAAGGACAATAAAAGAAAAGGTTTCAGGAAGACAGAAGATGGCGATAATGCCACTAAAACGCAAAGGGTTACTGGGAGTAAAAGTGAATGAAAAGATTTTAGTGAAAAAAAGGACAGTAAAAGAAGATGTTTCAGGAACACTGAGAATGGCGATAATGCCACTAAGACTTATAGTGTTACTGGGAGTGAAAGAGAATGAAAAGAGTTTAGTGAGAAGAAAGGACAATAAAAGAAGAGGTTTCATGGAGAGAGAACATGGCGATAATGCCACTAAGAAGCAACGGCTTACTTGGAGTGAAAAGAATGGAAAGATTTTAGTGATAAAAAAAGAAATAACAAAAGTGGTTTCAGGAAAACATAAGATGGCGATAATGGTTACTGGGTGTGAAAGAGAATGAAAGACTTTAGTGAAAAGAAAGGACAATTAAAGAAGACGTTTCAGGAAGACAGAAGATGGCGATAATGCACTAAGACGCAATGGGTTACTGGGGTGAAAGAGAATGAAAAAACTTTAGTGAGAAGAAAAGATATAAAAAAAGAGGTTTCAGGAAGGCAGAAGATGGCGATAATTCCACTAAAAAGCAAATGGTTACTGGGCGTAAAAAAGAATGAAAAGACTTTAGTGAGAAGAAACGACAATAAAAGAAGAGGTTTCAGGAAGAAAGAAGATGTCGATAATGCCACTAAAACGCGATGGGTTACTGGGAGTGAAAGAGAATGAAAAGAATTTAGTGAGAAAATAGGACAATAAAAGAAGAGGTTTCAGGAAGACAGAAGATGGCGATAATGCCACTAAAATGCAAAGGGTTACTGGGAGTGAAAGAGAATGAATGACTTTAGTGAAAAGAAAGGACAATAAAAGAAGAGGTTTCAGGAAGACAGAAGATGGCGATAATTCCACTAAAACGCAAATGTTTACTGGGAGTAAAAGAGAATGAAAACATTTTAGTGTGAAGAAATGGCAATAAAAGAAGAGGTTTCAAGAAGACAGAAGATGGCGATAATGCCACTAAGACGCAAAAGGGTTACTGGGTGTGAAAGAAAATGAAAAGACTTTCGTGAGGAGAAAGTATATATATATATATATATATATATATATATATATATATATATATATATATATAAGATATGGTATATTTATCAAGCAATCGTGCACCCTATCTGTGATTGTGTGTGTGTGTGTGTGCGCGCGTCTGTGTAAATATAAGAAGTGTGGACACTGACGTCAATACCTAGTGGTGATATCTGTTTCTTCGTTGAACTCGATCTTTGCTATAACGACACAATACACCGCAAATAACTGGTCCTGCTATCCATAATGCGCTAGTGTTTCTTATTATATCAATAGTTGAGTTATAATCCAACTCACATAGCCTTAAAATTACTTTCAAGTATAAACAGACTGTCGCCACACAATGATGACTTCACTGCCCATATATATATATATATATATATATATATATATATATATGATGGGCTCTACCGTCGTATTCAGTGTATGAGGGGTCAAGCAGCTCAATTCCTAGGATCCGACAGCCAGTCACCAGCACATGTGATTTGATTATAGTGCTGAAGACTTTGTGTTGAACCACCGACACATTTTGAATGGCCGAAATGTGAGAGCTGCCACAAGGTCCCTAAACGACCATCTTCAGATTTTTAATTCACAGTTCTCTTTCTCCTAGACTAGTTGCAATCCAAGGCTTTAGAATTCAGTTTGCCCTACTATTTGCCCATATCTAGAATGAGAAGAAGAGGATTAATACCTTTCCTAAGGGTATTTGCATGTAACACAATGTAAGAAATTAATATATATATAAATATATATATATATATATATATATATATATATATATATATATATATATATATATATATATATATATATATTATATTAATTAGAATGGATTTGTATGGACTGGAATGGATCAAATTCGTATCCCTCTATACGTTATTATTAGTGGATACCCGTATCTGAGTAGACGGTCCGTTTATATTTTAAATTATATTTATTATTACATTTACCTACCGGCCTAAACTTTCCCGAATGATTATTAAAGAAAAAATTAAAAATTTGCGCTCTCCGTTAAGAATCAAACCTGCATCTTTATAGAAAGCCACTGAAATTTCTCTTGTTAATGTTTTCTATAAGTTTTTCATGCCTGCAAGCTCTTGAACAGCATTACCTTTACAGAAATATCGACAGAAAATTTCAAATACAAAAATGGAGATCAAGACAGTCTGGGTGAAGAAACTTGATATATAAACTTCAAATTGGGTTGGGGGTCATATATAATAACTAAAGCACCTATGGTCTAAACACACATACACGGGCTCAAGAGGAAGTTGGCTCAGAGATGACCTACGTAAAACAGCCGGTCGCTTAAGGGCATACCCGCAATTACTGTGTGAAAGTCGATTGGCTGGTTATTACTTTAGCGTTTACTGCGAGATTTCTCAAATTACCATCCGACAGAACTTGTTTTTGTGTTAAATAAGAGTGGCAGATTATTCACCAGTTTTCTTTATATAAAATAAACCTGTTGTTAGTATTAACAACAGAGTTGTTCACTTTATTTAATGAGTTATTATAATCCCCTAGATTCTCACAGTTGTCCTTGGCCACAAATGGACAGATGTAGCCACGGCCAAAGACAGGAATTACACAATCTTGTCTGTGGTACACAACTAGATAGATATGTCCACACTAGTTATCCCTGTTAAGACCCAATATAATAAAATTTTGGGTATTCTGAATCAACCCTATCGAGACGACACATCAGCTCTACCAGGAGAGGGAAGGTAAAGCCAAATGACTCGTAAGATCAACTAGCGATTGAGGAAGGAGAGACAAGAGACGGGAGAAAAGAGTGTAAGTAGAGGGTGTGGGTTACAGTATGAGTATCTGACTTCTGCTGCTATCCTCTATATTTACGTAAGCTAGATCAGAGCGAAAATGGAATACTGCTGTTATGTATCGATATAATCTGTCCAGTCTTAACACTCCAGGTTTTATAGAGTCCAAAATCATCTACGCGCCCTTGTGGGTAATTAACTGTTTTCCGTCTTACAGCAACTTTTACAGAGACGAAACTTTACACGCCTCTCTTCACTTTTTTATTGTTTCAATGGAAAGTGCTCAGACGAACTACACTCCTTAGTTCCACCAGTTCTAACCTTCAGAGCTAAGGTTCACTATGCCAGGCACATCGTAGCAAACCACCCACAACCTCTTCGTATTCCATTGATGAGATGTAATGTTCACTCCAACACCTCCTTCCCTTGAACCGGTTCACTGTGGACACGACTCCTAAGCGGATGTTTCATCGATCACTATACTCTTAATCTGTTCCAATCTCAGGTTAATCATTATCTTTCTCGCAGAACCTCATATAAAGTTTGTCTTACCTCTTAATCTGTAAACATCTCCATTGAGTGTTTCCTTGGCGTTGTACAGGATAAATTAATTTATTATATTTTACTTTTATTTGCGATTACATCTGTTATAATATTTAGTATTTCAAATATCGATTATGAAATTTAGGTTATTAAGTGTTTAGTATCTTTTGGCCTATCATTAAAACGTTCGCTTTCTAGCCATTAGACCAGTGTTCAAATCTCACCATGGTCGATTTGTCAGGAAGGAGACTTCTTAATATTACTGGACAGGAGGGGTCAATCCCAGCTTGACTGAAACTTGACCCAAACCTTGTGAGTAAGTTTACTAGCACGAAGTCACAAATCATCGTGACCGAGGGATTGAGCATGTTGGTTTTGTTCAAATTGTTGATCACGTTAGATACTGTAACTAAGGTCTGCTCAGAATAGTTGCAGTATATACTACAAGTGGCCTCTGAGCAAACGTCTGCAATAGGGATTGACTAGCCGCCCTAGTAGACAGGTACCCTCGAATACGTGTGGCCAGGTATACATGCATACATACATGTTTTGGCGTGATGTATTTGTCGGTAGCGTAGTAGGAGTTTTGTTTATTAAGAATTCATTTTAGTGTTGATTTATAACAGTCTACGAATACTAAGACGTATATTCCATGCATAAAAAGAACATACTTATTTTCGGCAAATATACATAGACGCTTGGTAATTTACACGCTAATTATTCAAGTTAGCATTATCTAATCAAGTTATATTTCCTTAGCCAATCATGAAAGATAAATCGATCAGCTTAGTAGCACCCAAGAAAACGAAATATTCGAAAATCAGTTGCTAAATATATTTATATTGTTATCTTATCATTATGTATACTGTGTTTTTCTTTTAACAAGTATGCTTACGTTAGAGTGAAATTTATAAAGCAGAGGCAGTAAAAGATGAACACTTATCAGTACTATTAAAATAGTGCCGAACAATATTCTATGATAAAAGTTATATGATAGAATTTCGTTCTTACCATCGCTTTTAGCGACCGCAGTGAACGATTGCGTCTGTCCTTGCAGAGACGAAAACTTTGATCTTTTACTTAAAAGACTTTTCACGTGAATCCCTTTACGGCTTCTCTTTGACAGATGCGATTTGCCAAAATTATGACTTTTGCGTTTTCGGACGATTATTCTGTAAATCTAGTAACGTCTTTTCTGATGGGTTTGACCACAGGTCAGTGAGGACGCTGATAACAGAGGAAACACTTTAGATTCGAGAGAACCTCCAAAAGCAACGCTTTTTATTTATTTAGACGGAAAATTTAACAGAAATACACCGGTTTACCATTTTGCATATATATATGAATATGAAAGAGAGAACAGACGAGAAGGCACAGGCACGCTTACGAACATATCACGTTGAAATTATTGGTTGCCATACAATTACCGAAGTTAAGCAACATCGAACGTGGTCAGTACTTAGATGACCGCTTGGGAATACAAGATGCTGTAAACTTTAATTCGCAGTTAGTATAATCGATAATGGCTTGGAATTTTTAATCGAGGAGCTGAGTTTCGATTCCAATTAGGTTCGTTATATTCACTTAGCATCAAATACCCTTTTTAGGAAAAATAAGAATCGACATCTCCCCCAGCTATAGATTAATTAGTAAGAATTTTATCACTAAATCATTATTATCTAAATTTCTTACAATCTAAAATTATTTTATGCCTTTATATAACATGAAAAAGAGATGATAAGCCAGAGTAAATGAATCAATCAATCAATGAAATATTGATTAGCTACAAAGGTATGATTTATTAGATTTATTTACATTCCCTGGATTGGTTTTGATTTGGTTTTTGCTTTACGGCATATCAACTTCAATATGTTATTTAATGCCGACAAGATTTTTATTGCTGGTAATTTTTTTTATCTATCTATCTATCTATCTATCTATCTATCTATCTATCTATCTATCTATCTATCTATCTATCTATTCAATACTATCCTTATCTATCTATCTATCTATCTATCTATCTATCTATCTAATTCTCTCTTAATGTTTGTACGTACGTATGTATGTATGTATGTATGTATGTATGTACCTATCTATCTATCTTTCTATACAATACTCGCCTTACGTTTCTATCTATCTATCTATCTATCTATCTATCTATCTATCTATCTATCTATCTCAGTATATATTGATTTGATTTGATTTTTTTAACGACATGCCGACAAAATTTTTATTGTTTTCCAAAAATCTATTTCTGGTAATATTTTTCCTTCAAAAAAATTATATTTGGTAATATTTTTTTCACAAAATGTATAGCTGCTAATTTTTTTTTCCTTTTCTTTAAAAAAATATATTTATGTTAAGAATTTTTTTTCAAAAATGTTTTGCTGGCATTAAAACCTATTTTTACTCGTTTTGACACCGGTTTCAGTGGGGTAACTATTTGCCCATAGCTGGGACCTTAACAGGTGCTACCACCCCGGGTCAGGTTGGACCTGGAAATACTAGCAATGAAGAGGTGGTTCCGCGCTCCTTAAAACCTGATCAGAGGACTTGCTGTCAGATGTAGTTTATCGATTTACCCAGGACGGCATTCTTGGAAATATAAAGGTATAGAAACTATTGTGGCCACAAAGTGAAAGGTCAGTTTATATATTGTTTGTAATATATAACTGATCCCCCATTTTATGTCCACATCATAATTTCTTGTTTCTTTATTAAATTCTGATTAAAACATGAATCAATCACATTAAAGAAATACACACGTGCATGTGGGAACGGTTCGAAATTAATGTCTTTTATTTATTCATTGTGACCGGTTGGGATTAGAGATTAGAGAACTTTTTCGCTTGCTATCAGTCCGAACAATGTAAATAGTTTACATAATAGTTCATCTCAGAAATATAGATAGATATTAAAATGTTTCCTTAGTAATAGTGAACAAAATGTGTTGAAACAATTAGTACTCAATCGCTATAGAAAACAAACCATTTACCGCATTTTGATGACACTGTCTCAAATCTTAATGCCCCCAAAACTGTTCGGTCCAAAGCAATTTGCACAGAAATTTCTTGCCGAAGCATTTTTTCACAGACCCAAAAAGTCTACCAGAAAAGCCTGAGCCGAAGCAGACATTTCACAAAGCTCTGTTATATGAATGATGAAATCTATTGGGTTCAAAGCTTATCGTGCACGGCTAATTCACAGCTTACTGGAGGATAACACAGACAGGCGGATGTAATTTAACGAGATCATCCTGAAGAAAATGTAATAATCCTGGATAACATTAGGTCGGCCGATGAGGCTTCTTTCAAATTATCATGTAATATTAAACGATATAATTGTTTACAGCTATAGTGAGAATATGCATTCAACATTAAATTAAATAAGCCTGGCGATATTTCATGTTCTGGTGTTTTAGAAACAATTTCCTCTGATGGAACAGTCACAGGTGATAAATATCTTAAATTTCTAAGTACCACAGTTAAAACAACAGCTTAATTCACATGACTTATTTCCAACAAGATAAGCCACTTCACATTATTCAAGAGCAGTCAGTGAGTATCACGATGAAACATTTCCTGAGAAATGGATTCGCCGAAGTGGTCTAAATGAATGGATCACACGTTCACCTGACTTTACTTCAATGGAGTTGTCTTTTGAGGAGTACTCAAGTATATTTGACGAAGCGTAGAAGGCTGACGTCAAGGCTGTGTAAATTGTGATTGGCACGAGTTTGAGCGTATGCATTTATAACATTTTCAATGTTTTTGCATTGTATTATCGCAGAAAATAAAATTTAATTGTATATATAATAAGTGTTTATCAAAATTTCATTGAATTAATATGTAACCCCAAAAGAAATGTTAACATTTACTCTCTCACTTACTTTTGGTTCATCCTATATAATGAGACATATTACTGATATATACGATGGAAATATATATATATATATATATATATATATATATATATATATATATATATATATATATATATATATATATATATATATATTTCCATCGTATATATCAGTAATATATATATATATATATATATGTATTAAGTCGGTGCAAAAATAATGTCGTTTTCTCACATAGTAACATATATGGGAAAACGACATTATTTTTGCACCAACCTAATATATATATATATATATATATATATATATATATATATAGATAGATAGATGGATAGATAGATAGATAGATAGATATAGATATAGATATATTAGGTTGGTGGAAAAATAATGACGTAATAATGTCGTTTTTTGACGTTAAAAATAGGTCCAAAAACGACATTGTTACGTCATTATTTTTCCACCAACCTAATAGATATATATAGATAAATACGATCCAATTCATCAGACCTACAAGTAGGCCTGATGAATTGGATCGCATTTACGAGTACAATGGAATAAATTATGACCATGGAATATTAGTGTTTAAGCCTTTTTATTATATTATATTATATATATATATATATATGTGTGTGTGTGTGTTGGGGGGAAATTATATACTTTTTTAAGCATATCACCCCAAGCAAGGCGGGTGTGCCACTAGCACGCAAGGGGTTACAGAGATTGAAAGCAAGATTAAAGAGCGAGGTTTGGGGAAAGGATAAAAAGAAGGACTTGAATAAACCCTAAAAAATGCTCGCTGCTTTCACTTAACATTGCAGTCAGTCCCTTGTAGTCATTAACTGCTTTCAGAAAAACACGGACACCTGTTTTCATAAGAAATGTTTTAACTGCGCTACTAAATGAAATTTATACCAGGACAATAACATATATATAGATATATATATTGAATTCATTTTTTAGCTTGGGGACAAAATCTTGTATAAATAAAAAGAGACATTTTTTAACCGTTGAAATAAATATTTTTTGCATTGTCAAAGTGTCGAAATTGCCGGCAGTGAATTAAAAAGAGTACACATATCGTTGACAATGAGAAGACGACAATGCAATATTCACTTAAAATGTTTCTTTGGCAAGGACACTACGACAGTTCTTGACGCAGCCTAATTGCTTTGCGTAGTTATTCAGCTTTCGCCATTGCTACTAGGTTCGATCCTTACTGGAAGCTTCAAAGATTAACCCTAAAAAAACCTTGACATAACGTAAAACCAATCATTGTTCATTTCATTCCCATTTTCATGAAAATAATATTTATGATCGATCACTATCACGCAAGGGGTTACAGTCAGTGAGAGCAAGAGTAAAGAAGGGGTGTTTGAGGAAAGGATATAGAGAAGGACGAGGATCGGGTTCAAGACCTCAGAAGATGTCGATTGACATTACATTTGAATATTTGATGATTATAGTTATCAGGGGATAAAGTAAGAGGAAGGGAGTTCCTCTTTCGGGAAGTGCGAGAGAAGAATCTGTTGAAGTAGAAGAGGTGGTTACGTTTAACTGTTTCGACAGTGAAAGGGTGGGACCGAGATGCCAACTTAGTAGCACGCTTAAATTCACGCAGTTGGGGTACCAGCGAAATTAGCTCGGCAGAGCTGTGGTCATGAAAATATTTGTGGAAAAGATAGAGGGAAGTCATGTCATGTCTGTGAGAAAGTGATTGTAGATGAGATGCCAGGTCAGGACCTATCACATTGCATATCCGTTTTAGAAATTTGTCGAGAATCTCACGATGAACAACGGAGGCACCAGATCATATATGGCAACGGTATTCAATGTAAGAGGAACGGTGGAATTTTGGATTTGAAGGATGGACTCAGACGAGGAAAAGCTGTCGTGACACAGAGAACAAACTTGCGGTAGATGAAGTTGTTGATTCAATGCAATTGTTCCACTTCAGATCAGTGGAAAACGTGAGACCAAGAAGGTTCGGGGAGAAGCACTCGTGGAGTTTGGTATAATCTATTCTGAAACAGGGGAAATTCTCTATGGGAAAGTCTGAAAATAATGAATACCATTTATTTATTCGGGAAGTAAATCAGATACAAAACAGTAATTTTCTGCAGAGAAACCATCATTTCTAATTTATTTTTACCTGTCAAGAGCAGGGCCTGCGTACCAGAGATAACGGCCTTATATTGTATATAGTAACATATTTTATTGATATATAATAATATGAGGAAACGCCTCGGTAGTAAAAGCTTAAGTAGATTTCCCTCGACTAAGCTAGATGCAAGGAGCACAGAAATTCAGTGACGAAACTCTTTTTCACATAATTGCTTTCCTGTTTTGGTCGGTGGACTGAGGTGTCATAACAATGTCACCATTACAGAAAAGCATTAACAACAAAAGAATTGTGCATATATCCAGCGTCTGGTCGGGTACCCTGAGGTGGTATAATGGTTAGTAGGCTTGGCAGGCTAGGACAATTACAACTGAGTAGTGAGTTCGAACCTCACTGGGTGCCGCATGCTTTTGGTTTTGAGCCACATCTAAGCTACGCTTGGAAAATCACTATATCCAGTGTCTGGTCTGTGTAAGCGTTCAACAAGTGTCATGCAGCTTTTTCCGCATGGAGGAATTAAGTGACAGATGTGTGTTTGATACAGATTTTCATGTCAGAAGACATTTTACCAGATATCTATTTGTAACAAGATAAAGGATTATTAATGAGAAGGTGAAATTTCAGAAACAAATCAAGATTTACGCTTAGAAAGAATATATATATATATATATATATATATATATATATATATATATATATATATATATATATATATATAGTAATAATATGAATATAAATAGCTATACTCTTTTGGAAAAACCTTAATTATTTTGGCTTGTAATTGCACAAACCAATGTCCAAGGAAAATTAAGGGACAAAAAAAAGAAAAGAACTAAGAACATTGTGGCGAAAACAATCGTCCAGAATCTAAGCTCAAAGGCCAAAGAAAAAACCTCCAACACAAGCAAAGCAAAAGTAACTATTTAAAATGCTCAATACACTAAGTAGAGAAAACCAAACCATGAACCTAAAGAGCCAGGTAAACATACCTAGGTTTCACCTATACGTTATATATATATATATATATATATATATATATATATATATATATATATATATATATATATATATATATATATATATATATATACAGTATCTACATTAGTCGGACTATTGTCCTCATCTTTGTCGCCATATTTGTCACAACGTTTCGGCCGTTGTACGCGCCGTCTTTCTTCAGGTGGTTGGAATTTCGAATTGATTTTCGCTCACTGGGGTAGACTGTTCTAGTTCCCCGTGCCATGCTTGATGGATGTCAGTTATCTCCTGCTAATTTTCCCTCTGAAAGTTCTCCACTGCCGGGTATTGAACTCATACTCTTTGGGTCTGTCACTGGATCTAACCAACGCCTTTATCCACTGTGCCATGTGTCCTTGAGGAGATCTGGGTATGAATTTCTGGGTATGAATTTCTGGGTATTATAAACCTAATGCTTTCAGCAACCATGTTTTACCAGTGCTCATATTGCAATTTTGCTGTTATCACTCATGTTTTTACCAGAGCTCATATTGCGACTTTGTTATCATTGCTTTTCTCTGCCACTCCTTATTACTGGTTCCCATATTGTATTTATTTCTATGCTTGGTCGGCTCAAGAGATTTTTGTGGCCTAGCATATTTGCTGATTCCTTAAGTTTACGAATTTTCCAATGGTGTTCTTTGTCTATAATTTCAACATGATCCCACAGAGGGCGATAATCTCACTTCTCTCTCCATATGTGGTCAGCCACACCTGATTTTTCTACTTCCCCTCGCGTTACAGCTTTCTGGTGTTCTTGAAGCCTTACCTTGAGGGGGCGGCATGTCTCTTCTTTATATTCCTTTCCGCAGCTGCACAGGATAGCGTACACACAGTCTTTAGTCATGTTCTCCTCTATGGAGGGTCTCACTCGAGAGAGATATCTGCGAAGTGTTGTCACGCTTTTGAAGGTTCTCCTGATGTTATATGGACCGCAGATCCTTTGTATTTTCTCTAATAACCCCTTCTCGTAAGGCAGGCAGACTGTTTTCTGAGTGTTGTTGCCCTCCTCTTATACCAGCCTATCCCAGTTTTTGGGGCTGCTGCCATGTACCCAGGTACTACTTATACTGACCAATTCCGTATCTAACGTCTCTGGGTCTTATGACTTTTGCTCGGTGTTGTAAGCAACGAACGATCCCTTTCTTAAGGCTCTATGGATGGTGGGAGTTGAAATTGAGGTACTGTCCGGTGAATGCTGGTTTACGGTATACGGATGTCTTGAACCCATGCTCTGTTCGAGATATTAGTACATCATGGAATGGGAGTGTGTTGTTACTCTCTTTCTCCATTGTGAAATGTATCGAAGGTCTTATTGCGTTCACATGGTCCAGTAGAACCTGAACATCTTCCTGGTGTTCCTAGAGTATGAAGGTGTCATCTACGTACCGTAACCATATAGTTGGCTTTAGAGATATAGATTCTAATGCCATTTCTTCAAAGTATTCCATGTATATATTCGCCATTGCTGGTGATAATGGCGAGCCCATTGCTAAGCCCTCATCCTGTCGATATATGTGTGATCCCATTCCGAAGTGTGTTGTTTGTGTACAGAAAGTCAACATCTCCATCAGATTATCTATTGGAATACTGGTTCGTTCTTCTAGAGAAGAGTCAGAGGTCAATCTGTCTCTGACTACTGAGAGTGCCTCCTCCGTGGGTACCTTGGTGAACAAACACACCACGTCCAAGCTCACCATCTGTTTGGATAGGATGGGAACATCTTTGATTATTTCCACGAAGTGGGCGGACTTTCAGACATATGAAAGAGACTTTCCGATCAATGGGTCAATTATATCTACAAGGAACCAACTCAGAGGGTGGCACACAGAGCCTTGGTAACTAACAATCGGCCTGAGCGGAATACCATCTTTGTGAATCTTAGGGAGACCGTATATGTGAGGTAGCTTGGTGTAACGCTGCGATAACTGCCTAAACATCTTGGGTGCGAAGTGATCCTTGTTCTTGATTAGGATCTGTGACAGTTTGCGTTCCGTTTGCATAGTAGGATACTTTTTCACTTTGCTGTAGCTACCATTGCTAATGAGGTCTTCCAGTTTTCTTGTATACTCTGATTTGTCCATCACTACAGTCGCATTACCTTTGTCGGCCGGTAGTATGATGATGTTTTCGTTCCTCTGTAGGGATCCAATCGCCAGCCTCTCCAGTTTTGTTATGTTAGACCTGGTCAGCTTGGCTCTCTCCAAGGTCTGTCTCACTTTCCATCTCAGTTCATCCGCCTGAGCCTGAGGGATGTTCAAGGTCACCTCCTCGACTCTGGTAATGATGTCCAAGTATGGCACCCGCCTGATGGTTGTGGCGAAGTTGAGACCCTTATTCAATACTGACTCCTCAGAGGCACTCAGCCGATATTGACAGATGTTGACTACTGCTTTCACTGGTGGGTGATGGACCTTGTGCGTCACCTTCTGATCTTTCAATCTATTTAATTTTAGCACTTGGCGAGCCTTGACTACATCAAATTCATGTCTGAATGATTTATCCAGGCCGAAACGTTGTGGCAAATATGGCGACAAAGATAAGGACAATAGTCCGACTAATGTAAATACTGTACATAATACCTCATCTCAGAAATATATATATATATATATATATATAGAGAGAGAGAGAGAGAGAGAGTGAGAGGGAGAGATATGTGTGTATCTGTGTCTATATTTCTGAGATGAGGTACTATGTACATTATTTACATTATTCGGACTATTGTCCTCATCTTTGTCACCATATTTCTCACAACGTTTCGGCCATTGTACGCTCCGGCCTGTAGTCTGTTCTAGTGCCATGCTTGATGGACAACGGGCAAATCGTTGTGATAAATATGGCGACAAAGATGCGGACAATAGTCCGAATAATGTAAATAATGTGTGTGTGTGAAAAGTGTGTGTATATAAATATATATACATATATGTATGTGCGTGTGTATGTAATACACGCAACCTCATTAAATCCAAAATTTAAAAAAAATAATCACTTTGTCTGACGATTGCAAAAGAGTGAAACCCAGGGTCACAAACCCACATCAATCCAACCAAATATATATATATATATATATATATATGTGTGTGTGTGTGTCTGTGTGCGTGTGTGCGCGCGATAGATTGGGGATAGATGTGACTCATGGCGGCACAGTCCGTTGGTATAGGTAGACTTCGATGAGTCACACGACGGTATTCGTGAAGAGTTTGCGCTATATCGAGTTTGATTTGTCATTATAGATTTGTTGTCTGATTCAACCATTTTCTTTTGATTTTACGATATTGTTTTGTACGTTTGTTTGGGAGAGCAGTAATACACAATTATAATGACAATATTCTCCACACGTAACAATAACTTACGTTATTTTCAGTTAACAATATATATATATATATATATATATAATTAATTTAATAATCCGATATTTTTATTACTTGAAAATTTATTCGAGTGTATACTCCCTATTTTCCTAGTTTCCACTTTCCTGACTTAAAGCGTCTCCGCATACACGTGGGTGATTAATTATTTTCCATTTTGAAATACCCACATTTTTATGCATTAAATTAATGACTATCGATATGCACATTTAAAAAAAAACCTGTTAATATTTTCTACCTGCACAATTGAAAAACATTTTTTTTGTTGCTAAAGATATTTTGCACACTTTTATAACGTTCTGCGAGTTCTTAAGAAACACAGTAATCTTCAGAATTAAACGGAAAATTGTCAAAAATAGAAGTGATAGTCGAAAAAAATACACCTACCCCGAGCAAGTTATGTATTAAACGTCAACTGCAAGAAGACAGAATGTATAGTTGCAAAAGGATGAGGCCAAAGTGCCAATTGCAAATCAGAGGTACCAAAATCAAACTAGTACAAGGTATTAAATATTTGGAAAATGTTTTAACAGAATCGGGAAAGTGCCAAACTAAAATCTAAAGAGGTATTGGGATAGCGAAAAACCCATTCCATATGGTAACAGAAAAACAAAAAACAAAACTTATCTGACATTGGATGTTGGATATTCTCATCAAACAGGAAGAGACTTGAAGCAACATAACTATAGGCCTACAGAAGGATCCTGAGTATACCATGGACCGAATATATGGTCATCGACAAAGTTTTACAGAAAATGAAAACAAAAAGAAAATTTATATGTAACATCAGGAAGAGACAGTTGAAATTTCTAGGGAATATAATAAGGAAAGAGGTCTTGGAAAATCTGATACTCACAGGACAGATTGAAGGCAAGAGAGACGGGGGGAAACAGTGTATAGCCTACTTAGCAACTTTGTGTAAATTTAAGTTTGAGTACATTTATTTAAGTGTAAATCTCATTAGAAAGGCATGAATCCACATCTCCCCAATATGGTTTAATCAGTAGCACTTGCATCAGAAAATCATTATAATCCCCAAAACAAATTCTTATAATGTAAAAATATTTTCTGGCTTTAAATAACCCGCAAAATTTGATAGGCCGTAAAAAAGTAAATCAATCAATCAATGATCTGTTAAAGCTATATCAGAGGCTAGATCAGCTTAACACCTCTGGTCATTTTTATTTTTAATAAAATATTTTTTTTCCTGTTTTCTATCACGTTTTTGAACAAGAAACACAGAAGTAGCGTCGAGAAAACAGGTTAAAAGAGAGAAACCATATTCTACATCTTAAGACACCCTCTATAGTCGGTGTAGTACGACACGCCTATTTGTGTCTTCATACAAAAGGATGCCAGTATTTGGCAACCTTGACTCCATCTTATTCGCCATCTTTTCTGTTGGCAACTTATTGCTGTTTTTATCATCTTCTGAGCGCCGAACAAACCCAGCTTCATTGTGTAAACGACGTTGTCACAATAGGAATGTAAATACAACGAATTGGATAGCCGCAGATGTATTGTTGTTTATATTTACTAGCAAATATAATCCAGATAATATAGATTTGATTCTTTACGAAGTTGTTTGTCTCTCTGATCAGCGTCTTACATTGCCAGTGGCTTACTGATCGACGCCGTTTATATTGGTGACATCACCAGGAGAAACAATTTCGTCTTTCTCTTTTTCTCTCTTTCTCTCTGTGAATATATTCTTTTCTGGCCATCTGCACAGACGGTTAAGTCTAAAATTATCAGCCATTTTAGTTTTATCATGACAGTTTCGACCAATGTATTCTCGGTCATTTTTTTTTTACTACTATTCGTCCATTGCAAAGGTAGTCGGTTGAAGTGTGGGTGTCATACTGAGCGTAAGAAAATATGGTTTAAGTGAAGTTCATGAGATTATGGAGAGAAAGGTAACGATTAATTACAGACTTAGAGAGATCCCGATTGTAGTTATTGGAAAAGCATCCTGCCGGGAGTCAGTTTCACAAATAGCATTTCTTATCTATCTATCTATCTATCTATCTATCTATACTTTTTTATATACGAATGTTCACTCACGATCTTCAAAATTTAAGATATCCAGATAGCAAATTGTTCATATCCGACACTAAGAGAAGACAACAACATCCCTTACATGAGGTATTGAATAAAGCGAGAAGAATGGATTAAACATCACGTTGTACGGTTGTTAGAAAAAAGATGATCCCAAACTGCAATTTCCAGTTCGTAGATACCAAAATCAAACTAATACAAAACATTAGACATATGGCATTTGTTTTAACAGAGGCGGAACAATGCGACACTAAGATCTAAAAACGCATTGGGATAGCCTATAACGCATTCGAGATGCTAAAAATATATGACAGTAGATGTTGGAGATTCTCCTTAAAGATGAATTGACTTAAAGCAACAGATATGTGCTTCTACAGAAGGATGTTGAGGATACTATGGATCAAATATGTAATCAACGACGAAGTTTTTACAGAAAATGAAAACAAAAAGAGAAAACTTATACTTAACATCAGAAAGAGACAGTAGACATTTCCAGGGCACATAATGAGGAAAGAAGGCTTGGAAAATCTTATACACACAGGGCAGATTGAAGAGGGCAGAGGAAAAACAACCCATAACATACTTAGTTTGAGTAAATGGATGTCGGAACTATGTTTAAGAGAAATAACAAAAAGACAATATTTATTAAGTTGCTCCAAATGTCAGGAAAGTGTGGATAACCTAGATCGCCAACGTCCTGAAGAAGATATTGGTGGGAGATACGCAATTAGCTCCTCCAACTACCTTGTCATGAAAACATGTCCATATTCGACTTCCATGTGGAAAAAAAAAAAAAAAAAAAAACTTACAATATGCTGAAAGAAGGTTTGAAAAGTGTGATACTTACAGGGCAGATGGAAGGGATGAAAGACAGAGGAAAACAACACAAAACATAGTGAACTTGAATAAATATTGGGTTGGTGCATAATTATCAGGTGTTTTTTTAGACGAGTTATTTGTTAATAAAAAATTGCTGTTTTGTTTACTTTTTTTAATAAATATATTATTTTATTTTCAGGTTATAAAAGTGAGTGTCGATAATCATACACCCCGGAATAATCATTTGATATGTGATTGTTGAATTGTTATGTTTCCTTTTCATAACAAATAGTGTTTAAAGACGCCTGATAATTATACACCAACCCAACAGATGGCGAAAGAAGGTTTACGAGAAAGAGAAAAAGACACAATTTATTAAGACAGGAAATTGTGGAGAAACATGATCGCCTAAATCCTGAAGGAACACTGCACATAAAGAAGAATGTTCGCAATAGAAGGCCCAAGAGCCGCTCAAGGTAGCGGGTTACTGTGTGGTGATGTATGAGCATAAGAAAAGTCAAGAAGAGAATTGCATGAAATTGTGAAAGCAAATAATGGTGAACAATCGACTTGAAGAGGACAAGATTGTAGTTATTAGGAAAGTATCCTCTCAGGAGTCTGTTTCACAGAGTAGCTGTCCTTGGGAAGAAGCTGTTCGAGGGGATATTCCTCCTTGCTAATGAAATACGAAGGAAATTAGGATGATTCACCCTTGTGTAGGTGGCATGGGGGGGCCCCAGTTGCAAGGGTCAGGATTGGTGGAACGAAGTTAGAAGACTTGACGTGGAAATAGTGTAGATAAGTTCGAGGTTTTCCTTAAAATTCCGTCATTGTTCACATGTTCACTCCATGGTATTCTCAGTAGCCTTCTGCTGAACCAAATTATTTTTACCTCAAATCTCGTCTTCATCTGTTAGGATATTGTCTAACATTCTCTGTCATATAAGAGACACAGTATTACATAACAGTTCAGTACTTTTTTCTTTGTTCCTAATGGAATTTTTCTGTTTCTTAATACTTTGCTTAGCTTTTGGAAGGCATCTTTCTCTATTCCTATTGTAGCTTCGGATTTCAGTATCACATTTTCTGTCTGCTGTTAAAAATACTTCCTAGATATTTCAATTTTCATACATGATTTTGATATTTCTAATTCGTAATCCGCATCATTTTTCTGTTCCTTTTGTTGACAACCCTACATTAGTCGTTTCCTTCTCAAAGGGTTTTTGTATTTTTCTTTCTGTTACTGCTATCAACAACTGTGTCATCTGTATATCTTATGTTGGTAAGATTGAGGCCGCCAGTAATGAATGCTGGTAGGGCTTCTAATTATCTCCAGA
This sequence comes from Acanthosepion lycidas, assembly GCA_963932145.1. Taxonomy (NCBI): domain Eukaryota; kingdom Metazoa; phylum Mollusca; class Cephalopoda; order Sepiida; family Sepiidae; genus Acanthosepion; species Acanthosepion lycidas. The sequence goes on from OZ010587.1 coordinate 15,016,852, forward strand.
TCACCTCACTGTATACGTTTGAATAAATATGGCGAGAAAACATCTCTTTGACTTATACCCCTTTTTATTTTTAGTATTTGATGATTTCATCTGATTTTCTATCTGTATGCGGTCGGTTTGTTCCCAGTACAAAATCTGGGTCATTTGAATATATTTTCCAAACACGTGTAAAAATCCGTTGTAGCAACTCATTTTTGTTGCTATCTTTTTGATCACCGCAAATGTAGAACATTTTAAGTGAATTTGTTTGCCATACAAATTACATAATTGTTGCCTTTTTCTTGTGTTGTGTTTTTGGGTGAACTTATGTACGATTTAGCATTGTTGTAATGTTGTCTTGGTGCAAAAGAGACGAGAATTAGGAAGACCGTCGTTAGAGCCAGTAACGGATAAACAGAAGACTAGGTAGAGAAAATAATGGAGAGGTTTATTAAATACTCATAAACAGGAGTTTAAAAAATAGCCGAGAATTTGGAAGAACGTCGTTAGAGAGAGTATCGAAGGAACAGAAAACAAGGTAGAGGGAACAAAGGGGCTTATTAAATACTCATACACAGAACGGAAAGACTTGAGTAAATCCAATACTACTCAAATCCTACTCTAATGTGGCTACTTGCCATATTTATAAGTAGGAGAGATTCATTGTCACAGTAGTAGGGAAGAGCAGGAAGTACGCAGAGTCCTATGCTACACTCATACACGTTTTGCATGAACACACACACGACGGATTTTAAAAGTGAACGCTATACACAACTTATTTCACTGTCGTTTAATCTTTAAAAAATATGAGATATCTAACAAGCTGACCCTTCTGTTTTATTATTACCTCTCAGCAGGTTTTCTATCTTCTCCAGCCGTATAATTAGGTGCATTTGCTTGTTTAGTCATAAAACCAGAATATATGAGAATGATAGTGCGATCGATGCAGCAACAAAGACCGAGTAAGATCTGAATTTAATGCTTGTTATGTAATTTTATTTTTATGTAATGTATTCATGAGTAATGTAGTTGTATTTTTGTGCGTGTGTGTGCTGTGTCACTTCAGGAACTAGACAACAATGTCTCTCAACAATATCCTGTTCTTTATATCTCTGAGTCCGGGGTGGCGTTTTTAACAGCTCTCCTAACCCCTGTCCTATAAATCAATTACACAAAATTCTTAGGAACGTTAGTCGCTATTTCCCTCTTCTATTCTTGCCTTCACTATGTCCTGCGAGTGCCAAATTCTCCAAGCACTCTTTCCTCGTTACCTGTCTCATAAATGTCAACTCTCTTTCTTATTCTACGCAATATCACTCTGCAGTTAAAATGGTTCGACGAAACCGTATGTTCTATGCAACCAGTTTCTTTTATCGCACTTCTCGCTTGTGGAACTATCTTCCGGCTTCTTGCTTCCATGTCAATTTTGAACATCAAAAATTTAAATGCAGTGCCGATTGTTATCTTTTGTCGTCTTAATCATTGTATTCTCTTCTTAATAATGTTTTTTCTTATATTCTCTAGCACTCAGTAATCCATTGAGTCTTAGTGAATTTATCGCATTCCCTGGGGTGAAATGTTAAAAAAGACAAAACGTATCTTTTTATTTATTTATTTCCGTTTTGCTTCGGACATACTCTTTCTTTTTTATCTGTTGTAGAGTAGCTAGCACTATTTCAACACTCTACCAGATAGCCTGGCTCATAGCCTTAGTCTACGATTAAGGACTTCAACAGTTGATTAATAAGCTAGTTAATATTCGGACTGATCTTACTTCGTTTGGTCATACAGCATTTGACCCTTCTTTATTCCTTCTTAATTGTTTTGCTACTTATTGTTTTGTGTTTTTTGCATATATCCGTTAGCACTGAATACTGGTGCTAAATAAATGTATTAAGCACTCATTCTTCTCTGTATCATTCACATAGAGTATACAACACAATCGTTATCTTTTGTCTTAATTTTTACCCTTATATTGCTCTCTCTCTCCTTGTTTTTCTCTTATATTCTTCCGTCTTAGTGGCTTTATTGCCTTGCTTGTGGTGAAATGATTAAAAAAAACAACTGTTTTTTTTTTCATTTACATGTACTTAATGTCTACTCCCTCCTCACATGGTCCGTCCATCATTTTCTTTGAATGAGTGATATTTGAAATATTTTCGATCGATTAAAATCGGCAATAGATTAAACTTTACTTTAATGAGAATGAAAACACTGCCCAATGGAGTAACCTTTGACCTTTGTTAATGAATCATCCTATTATTTTTTGTTTTATGCCGACATTGATTGCATTGAAGACTGTCTGTGTTTTACTTTCTATTGTAATTAAAGCTGTCAATATTTTACACTAAAAATTATTTGTGTATTATTTTCCATATGTTTTTATTCTCTTGAAGCCGTTCCACGTCATGTTAGATTAGTACTTCGTTGCAGGCAATTGTCTTCATGGCAAAGCTAGGAACACTGACAGAAAAGATCGAAGTCAAGAAAAATTGTCGGGAAAATTCAATTAAAAGTTTCATTTCAGGTAGTTAACATTGCATTCGTCTAATGCTGAATTCATCGAACTGACAACTATGTTAAAAATCGATTTTATTGAAAGCAAACTTTCAGGAATACAACATTTACATCAGGCTGTTTACTGAGGATTCTATCATATAAAAACATTTATTCTGTCGGAGCAATTCTCATTTCAAGATTAAATTCAATGACATACGTCAACCAAACACATTTGTTCCGTCGTTTCATAGAATTTAATTCCTGGACATTTTCGCGAAACCTTCACACTGTCATAATTTCCTTCTCTGCACCTCTTTCCATTCTTCAGATTAAAAAAATAACAACTAAATTCTTAACAGTTTACCATGCTGTCAAAAATGGCGGCATATATACGAATTTGATACATTAAGTACTTACTTGCATACAAACTTTTATACATCTCAGTCGAGGTGAATATGGTATATATATATATATATATATATATATATATATATATATATATATATATATATATATATATATGAACAATGATGGGTAATTGAACGACAAAATAGCAAAAATCGATGTAATGTTTTTTCGGCTTTGGTATCAATTATTCTCATAACTTCGAGTGAACTTTCCTCGTTTTCTTTGTTACAAAGACATTACGAAGTTAAACGCAGTACTAGATTGGCAGGTAGGTCTCACCATTTTAAAGTTAAAATTGGTAAATGTAACCCTAATTTCTATTCTACGAATTTCTTCGCTCGCACTTTTCGCTTGTGGAACTGTGTTATGACTTATTATTTTCCAGTCAAATTTGATCTTCAAAAAATTAAATGCAATGTCAATCGTCATCTACTGTCACCTTGGATTCTGTTTCTTTTATTCTCCTCTTTCCTTAATAATGATTTTTTTCAGATTCATTCACTCTCCGTAATCCTTGCGTGTTAGTGGCTTCATCGCCTTGCATAGTGTGAAACGATTAATGAAAAGACTCCATCAGACTAAAACAACGTTCTTGTTAGCGGAATTATATATATGTATGCTAACATATACATAATGTCATCAATAAGAATAGAGATAGGAGGGAATATAAATGAAAATTTCGCTTGTAATAATGCGGTGAGAAGAAACTCTGAAGATGTAGTAACTTTAAATATACATTTAAAAAATGTCTGGCGTCCGTTAAGTCTAGATATACAACTTAGCCAATTTCATTCATTTTCCTAACGCTATTTTTTTCATTGCTGCTTTTACATACCCAACACTGTGACAACAGAAGACTTTTTTAAAATCATTTCCCCCGAAGCAAGGCAATACATCCTCTAGGATATGGCTGTGAGTATTTTTGTGTATGATTAAATGATATTAGATTGGTGCAAAAATAATGACGAAATAATGTCGTTTTTTGACGTTAAAAATACGTCAAAAAACGACATTATTACGTCATTATTTTTGCACCAACCTAATAAATCATTAGTACTATCCACGCTAAGCTGATGTTTTAGTTCTATTTATTTTAGGAATAAGTGCTTGAGAGACACCTTTTACCCTTGAGCCTAGCGTAAAATGAACGTTGCCATACGCTGGTAATTTTCAACGTATTTTAAACCTTATTAATTTTCTTCATTCGATGCTGTGTACGTTTGTTTTCATCTGTGTTGTGTTCGTATTTCGGTGCACCTGGGCACCGTTATCCAATTTCTTTGCATATTGCATTGAAGCAAAAAAATAAAATTAATTGAATAATATAGTTGAGCAGACGATTGCAAAGTACAATGCATTAAACCCATCACTGAATAGAAATAGTTATAGTATCTGGAAAAGGAGCAATTATAATACATTTTCCATCAAGCTTGGATCTGAATATTCTATTATAGAATTCTTCTTCTATAGACGGTGTCCCTTCACGTGGCTGATGATTATAATTTTCCAAAATTTCCTATCTGTTGGAGTTTTTAATACTTTTTTAATTTTAATAAATTTTGTTATCTCTCCTAAAATCTGTCCAGCTATGCATACACTCAAGTTCACCAGGTAAGTTATACGTTGTTTTTCTCTGTCCCTCTTGCGAGAATAAAATTTTCCAAGCTATAAAATTCTCTGCCATATAGAAGGCTCTATATTACATAACAGTTCAGTAATCTCTTCTTTGTTCCTAATGAAGTTTTCCTGTTACCTAATACTTTGCTTAGTGTCGTGGATTCCGGGTTGAAATCCGATACCAATAAATAACAAACGCTAGCGCTTTATATTTGCTTTGCTTTTCGTCATTATTTTCCCTGTATGTTTTTTCATTATTATAGAATTATCCTTTTCTTTCCGGGGAGGGTGAAAATCTTTTTTCATTATTATAGATTTTTTGTTTTCTTTCCGGGGAGGGTGAAAGACGTAAACTTTTGTTTAACTTACGTATATGTGATACTCCTGACACCTCAATATCCTTCGAGTCTTTCTTTATACATAGACATTTTTGGCAGTCTTCCGATAGTTTTTGTAGTGTTCATTTTGCAGTTTTGAAAGCATTCTTTTGCGCATTTCGTTATCCTTTGTTGGGACTAACCCTTGTACAAAAATAAGACCCTTGGAATTGTCTGGTGTTAATTCTGCCAACTTGAAATCGTCGCAATGTTTATTCAGGATTGCGGCGGACGTAGAGTAATCCTCATTTTCATCCTTTACAAGGTTAAGACATTTCCACTTTTTGTGAAAGAGTGACGTTTTCGGGCTGAAAAGCTCCGTCAGGCATGTAACTGCTTCATTAAACGTTAAATGATTTGTCTTCTTTGGCAAAATGTAATCCACGAATTTTGTGTATTCTTCCGTTCCTAATTTTCTGAGTAATAGTCGTAGCTTTTTTGCTTCTGTCCAGTTTTGACAATCGATGTTGACGATGTCTTCATGATGCCTGAAAAAGTACCCGAAATCTTTATCCTCTTCTAGGGAATATTTGAATGTTTTTATCGTGTTCCATACTGCGTCTTGGGAAAAAAGTCGCCTCTTTTTCAATATTTTGGTGTTGTGTATTACTCGCTACTTTTACAATTAGCTCCTGGAGTTGCATTTGTCTTTCATGATTTTCCTTCTGCGTTTGTGGTAATATTTTTCCATTCTTTCTTGGAATTGTAATTGCTGTTCATTTTGGTGTTTAACAAGTTCTACTAAAATACTTTTAAAATCCTCCATGGTAAAAGTCTTACGAAAAAACTCGATTTCCCGTATTTTAATCCACGTAATACTTTGTTTCCCAGGTGTTGTGGATACTGGCAAAACGGCAATTTTCTCTTTTGAGTCTCCGAGAAATGCAAATACTTATCGCCCAAGCTGTTGTGATGAGAAGAGAGAATTTTTTTCTTTCCGTGTAGGTCCCAATTTGTGAGTTCGAATTTCTTCGTCGCCAAAGTTATTGTGGTTGACAAAGAGAAAATTTTTTTCCGTCCTCGTCGCCAAGTTGACGAGGGAGAATTTTGTCTTTTTTTTTTGTTCTTCCCGTGTGAGTTCAATATCCTTATCGCCAAGTTGTTGTCGACGAGGGAGGATTTTGTTGTTTGTTCTTTCCGTGTGAGTTCGATATCCTCGTCGCCAAGTTGTTGTGGATTCCAGGTTGAAATCCGGTACCAATAAATAACAAATGCCAGGAATGAATATATGAAAATAATGTATTAACGTAATAATACAAACTGGCAATGCAGGTTAGTAGTTCCAGGAATACGGGTTAGTAGCAAAATATATATACAGTCTTTGGTATTGAAGTATCGCTGTATGACTTCTTACTGAGTTTACGTGCTCGCTCACTGTGACTCCTACAACGCTGTTACTCACCCTCACTCTTCCGGTTACCTACAACCTTTTACTCTGTCACTCTGAACTTGACTCGAACCCTCGGTCTTGCTCTCTCTCCTCGGGTATTCACTGGCAGTAGTATATGTATATACTGGGTGAGTCCATTTGTGTAAAAAGGGGAGAACTCCTCAACACTTAGCTTTTGGAAGGCATCTTTCACTATCCCAATAAGCCTTTGGATTTCGGTGCCGGGCTTTCTGTCCTTTGTTAAACCCTTGTCAGATATTTAAAATGTACTTCTTTGATTTTGTAATTCCCAATTTGTAATTTGCTTGTTAAGCTGTTTCTTTTTGCTAACAACCATGCTTTCTGTCTTCTTGCAATTGATCATTAGTCTGTGCTTCTTGATTTCCTTCACTAGGTCTGTAAGATTTCTTGTAGTATCCTTTCTATGTCTGTTATGAAAATTTTGTCATCTACATATTTTATGTTGTTAAGATTGTGTCCGCCCATAATAAATCCTGAAAGAACTTCTAATTCTCTCAAAAACGCCTCACTGTATAGATTGAATGTCCGGTGAGAAGACCAATCCGTGTCTTACACCCCTTTCTAATTTTGTATATTTACTGAATTCATTTTCTATCCGTATGCAGACAATTTGTAGAGGTTCTGGATAAGTCTAATATCTTTCCCAAATATGTCAAAGTTACTTGGCAGTTCCAATAGTTTTTGTTCATGTATTACAGGTGTGGATTTTACAAGAAGATGGATGAGAAATAATTTAATTATTTGAATAGCGCTGATGGCCAAAATTATAATTTGTATTTTACTAGCATACCAGAAGTGTCTGCTTTTTTTAAATTTTTTAATTAATGTGGGATTTGTCATTTTAAGTAAAAAGCCAGGGGTATGTGATTTGATGCTTCAGAAGATAAGATGTTGCCATGAAGGCGGGCAGATGCTACGATATTATTCGCGAATAGAGAAAATGCCAGACTGGAGAAAAAATGTCTCGATGGCTAAAAGTTTTAGCGAGATGCTGCAGAAACAAAATGACCATGGAATAAAAAAAAGAAAATGGGTGATCAAAGATTTCTTTATAGACAATATGAGGAATTGCTCTCAATCAATTTTCTCTTTCGAGTCAGTGGGGGAATAATTCTTGTGAAGATAAAGAAAAAGGCTAATATTTGAAATTGTATACAGGGTTCGATGGTTTAATTGTCGCCATTTCATATTTTTAATTTCGCGGATGCGCGTTGTTTGTTTTTGATTTTGTCGACTACGCTGTATAGTAGGGTCAGTTTGGGCACTGTCTGCGAGAAAAAGAGCACCATGATGGAATTCACTCTGCTAGAAATTTTCCCACAGGGACTCAGACTCAACACGGAGGTCTAAATTAAGTATCTTAAGGAGGTCAAGAGGACGGCTGTTGGAAGACACTATGTCTGACAACAGAACTTGGCACCATGCTACACAGGCCGAAAAACATATTCATGGCTGTCAGACAATTTCCACGACTACATCACCTCTTATATCTATCCACCTAAATCCCCAGACTGCAAACACACCCGTTGATTAATATTTGTCGAGCGCAGTTATACAAGAGACTGACAAAACTCTTTGTTTCACCAAAGATGAAGGCATAGATTATGGCATCATTCACTAGCTTAAACATGGAGATGTCGAGAAGAGTTGCAAGAGATTCCGAAGTCGTCTGGAGGCCGTGGTTTAAGACAATGGCGATTTTATTTAATAATTTTATTTTTTAGTATTTCAAGATAATTTTGGTAATAATGGTAAATAAATCTGTTCAAACGAGATATCAGTGTTATTTTCATTTTTGCGTCTTTTAGACGACAATTTATCCATCTTACCCTGTATAGTTCGTAAACACTAAACAATTTCAAATACCTCGGTGCACGGATCACTTATAACATATTTGGCATTAATGAGATAACGAAATTGATCATAGAATCGGTAGTGCCAAGTATAGTTTCGCATAACACACAAGGTATAACAACCCTCCACTCCAAATCGCGTTATGTTCGCATTGTGTTTTCGAGTGAATGAATCTTGTAGGTTTTGGTGAGGATATATTTTTAGAAATTAGTGGCCCGGCGCTACAGAATCACATGCAAAGAATTTTGCCAAATAACAGGGCCTACACCATTTGAAGGCTTGCAAAAGTAATAATAACTAATATGGATAGCACATAGAAAAGGAAAATAATGACACAATGACGACGTTGATTGTCCCCAATACGTCAAACAAAAGGTTAGGAAGGAAATCCCCATCAATACTGGTAAGAGCGATAACAGTTAGTGAACTTAAGAAACCTCTTTTCCTGAAAAGCTGTTTGAATAGAAGGATTGTATAAATTTCAATGGAAAAATCAATCTAAATATTCGGTCAATGAATACCGAATGTTTCCGTGCATGGAAACTCGTAGCATAATCATTAACATGGGCGGGTGAAAAAGTGAATTGTAGGAAGGTTATAATTTTACTATGCGGAGGAAATCTGGTTAGCGACGCAACTAACACATATCCATACTCAGTGTGGTGGTAAGAAGTTTTCCAAGAAGAGATATACATATAAGACAGATAAGATTTTGGAAGATTACTAATGGTGGGTGTGGGTCTTTGATAAGATATCACATTAATCCATTAAAGAACAATCTGCAATGTTATTGGTACCGACGTGGCATCTCGACTTCAGTCCATTTTCCACCGCCGTAATATAGTTTCCTTGTACCTTTTCTCTAAATACTTTCATGGTCATTGTTCTGATGGACTTTCCTCTTCCTCCCAGACAAATTGTATATATGGGAACTAGTTAGGACATTAAAAGAGACTCTGATGTATTATGTTGGCGTGTACTAAGAATGGTGAGTAACAATCTGTTGTTTTGGTGTAAGAAATACTGTGGTATGTTTGGGTCAGTAACTGTGGCTAGCTAAGTTTAAGATAAGATAGACTGAAGACCAGCCTTCCCCTATCGCCCCTTTTGGCCTTGTGCCACATTTTTTATTTGCCAATATTAATGTTACTTTCCGCCATGGTATCTAGACTTTATGAATTTACTTGCAGCACTAGATTGAATGTAAGGTCTCATAATTTTACAGTTGTGAATGGCTAAATGAAACCGTCTGACAATTTCTTCTCTCGCACTTTTTGCTTGTTGAACTCTCTTCCGGCTTCTTGCTTCTCAGTCAGCACTGGTCTTCAAAATGTAAATGCAATGTCAATCGCTATGTTTTGCCTTCTTAATTCTTGTTTTTTTATTGTCCCCTCTCCTTAATAGTAGTTTTTCTCATATTCTCTAACACATAGTAACCACCATTGCGTTTTAGTGGCTTTATTGCCTTGGTTGATTAAAATATCAAACAAAAACAAAAATAATCCTCGCCATGCTGGGATAACTTTGTTTAAGAGCGCCCATTCTAGCTCTTGAATTAATCGGGATAATTAGCGCTCGTTTATCTGGCCTTCGAGCTTGGATCAAGTGCAGTACCCATCCTATATTTTCTCTCTCAATTGTGTCTCTGTCTGAGGACAGAGCGAAACTGAAAATATTATCGAGAGGTGCCCGGTCACCGTAAACAACTTGCCGCGATACCATCATCATCATCATCACCATTCTTCGACCTCTCTATGGTTGATCGGAACTCCATTCACACTTCCTCTCCATACTGTTCGGTCCTGCATTGCAGTCCACAGATCCCCAATGCCCAATACCTGAGTCCCGGGCTATGGTGTCTGGAAAAGTCAATTTTCGTGAGAAGGCACTTCCAGAAGGATGCTATAGGAGTAAGGATGAGACAATTTCTCTGTCCCCTCGGTGGCACTGACCAGCAAACTGTAATCGTCTTTGTTTGAGCTTAAGACAGATTGGTCTCAGTTCTCCATAAATTATGTTAAGCATCGCATGGACTCTCCAATTTGTATATGTTCCATCCAGTCGTCTTTCAAAACGAGCAGATAATGTTTCTGATCGATAGAGGAAGACTGCTTCCATCACTGTCAGAAAGGTTTGGATTTTTAAGGGGGATGGAAGGTTCGAGCGCCAAATCTTGTGAGGTTTGTTACACTCATCCCATGCAAGGACTTTGCGGATGTTGAAAGTCTTTGTGGGAATCTATTTTGTGAGATCCAAGATCTCAACTCTTTGGTTGGATGTATTATTGAGTGACGTCAACCGGAACAGAGGAGGTAAAGAACGGTGACCAGTAGTAATATCAACGGCTGACCAACCAACCCTTCCAGGATCTGGTCTATATTGGGATCTGACTCGCGTGCACGCGATCAGGATCCCCACATTTTAACTGACCTTGAGTTACAACGTAACAGTGTGTGGCGGCAAGCAAATACTAAGTGAAGCATATGGTCTCTCCTTTTGTTGCTATGACGGTAGCCGGTTCTGGGTAAGTATAGATACACTTTAAGATAAACACACATATGAGCTAAGAGTTATTTTACATTGCTTGTCCTATTAGGTAATCATATATATTCTTTAAGATAAACATACTAGTATTTTAAATACATACATCTTATATATTAGTCAGTTAGTTAAGTGACATACATGGTGCAGCCTTGTGCAATCCCGTGTCTTTCGATACGTGAAGAAATAGGCGGAAGATATTCCTGCAGTAGGTTACCATTTCTTTCTGCGGTAAAGTGGTTTTCAACCAAACTACAGGACACAGTATGCCCTGCAATTCAACACATAGCCTGAGGGAGATGGGATGGATCCATACCTTTCCCAATGGTATTTGTGTGTAATTGTATATACTTTTATATAAAGTCACAAATAAGTGCCAAGAACTATTTTACAATTATTGCCCGATTAGGTAAATATAGGTATTGTCTGACGTAAACAATCTCGTATTGTGAGGTTTTTACATTGATTACCTCAGGTAAGTATTGACATTCTTTGAGATAACACACTTATATATGCTAAGAGTTATTTAACACTAGATTTCCCTATTAGCTAAACATATATATTCTTCAAAATAATAAAAAAAAACGCTAGTGATATATATATATATATATATATATATATATATATATATATATATAATTTTTCATACAGACAAAAAAGTTTATTCTCTACAAAGATGAAACTACGTTTCGGTGCATCTTAATTGCACCTCGACAAGCGAGAACCAAAAATGGCACCAGTCGGGGTGCAATTAAAATGCACCGAAACGAAGTTGCGTTTTTGTAGTGAGTAAACTGTTTTTTGTCTATATGAAAAAAATATAATAAATAATTATTGCTGTACTATCAGTACCGGCTCTCTTTTGGATTAACGCTCTGAACGTTAGAATTTTATATTATTTTCGTTCTCATTGCATCAGATATATATATATATATATATATATATATATATATATATATATATATATATATATATATATATATATATACACACACAAGTATAGGTCTGGTGAATACTGAGTAAATTCCAATAACCAAAAAATACTATTCTTAAAAGAGTGCTCAATACACAGTAGAGCAATTATAATTATTTATTCGAAAATTATAACATAAATATGTTATAAAATCACTACAAAAATAGCTATTTTGTTTCAACACTTCTCGTGTCTTCTTAAGTGATTGTGTTGAATGTAGAATAAAGGGTTTAAAACAGCAGAACTGATGAAACAAAATGGCTATTTTTATAACATATTTATATTATAGCTTTTGAATAAATTATATATATATATATATATATGTGTGTGTGTGTGTGTGCCGTACATATACTTTAAGGTAAACGTATTAACATGTGCTAAAAGTTATGACTGTCCGTTTTGGTAAATATAGATATTGTTTGCCATAAACTAATTCATACCGTGAGGTTTTCATATTGATTGCCTTATTAGGTAAGCATCGACATTCTTTGATATGAACATACTAATATGTGCTAAGAGTTATTTTGCAGAGAGCATTACGAAAGATGAGATAATGGTTGACGAAATCGCATATCTTGGGATGAAAGAAAGGGTGAAAGCGTTCAAGTGTACGTCCGATATTTACAGGGGGTGGTCCTGAAATTTGGCAAAGTTTGATTACTATTAGCTCACCATGGTCAGGGCGTACGTCCAGGAAACTCTGCCTTTATATCTGAAGCGAGAGAATTATTTTTCTCTTTTTACTTTTGAACAGCATACGTTTACTGTTCGGTGTGTGAAATTGACTGATTTTTGTTCTTCGTGGCCAATCAAAACGTGGGAAGGTTTTTGGCGCATACTCTTCGTTCTTTTGGTTGATTTCAGAAGAAAGGAAAAAAAAATAAATGGATTCAAGGAATTTGAAGAAAATGCCAGCTAAATTAGCAAGTGCGCTCAGGTTAAAAAGTGCACTGGTATGCAAGAAACAAAAAAAAAGAAAAGAAAAATGGTATGATGTTGGAGTGTGTGATGGCAGTGGGGTGATATAACGTTGAATGAAGCGAATAAAGTAATCAGAGGGAGGGAGAGAGAAAAAGAGAGAGAGGGTGAGAGAAAGTCAGAGAGACACAGAGAAAGAAGAATAAGGGGAGAGAATAAAAATGTGGAAAGTCAAATATCACTATTCTTGCACGTCAACCTGCATTGATTCCTGACCATTGACAATACCTTTCTTCCTGGTTTTCAGTGCATTTCTATTATAAAATAGTTAGCAATATATTTACATTATACTTACAATGAACCTATTCTATCAATAATCTTTACATTAATTCCTGACCAATGACAATAACTTTCTACCTGATTTTCTGTGCATTGCAATGCTGTTACATGCTGTTACATTAAACATTCTATGAGAAATGCTTACATTAATTTACAACTATTGATAATAACCTTACCTTTTTTCAATGTATCTCCACTGTAAACTCAGTCTTTAAGATTTTACATCATGCAGATAAAAGCCTTTTTTATCAATAATTCTTAATTTAATACCTGTTCACTGTCAACCCAATTCTGATTTTGCTGTCAATTTCTGCAATAAAGTCATTACCGATGCATTTACATTATACGTAGAATCATCTGATTCTTTTGGTAACGCTTTCATTAAATTCCTTAACGTTGGCAATTCCTTCCTTCTTGATAATCATCGCTCAATTACCAAATTCTACCGAGACCAAATTTAAGGAAAAGATAACAAGACTTGGTAGGTAAATCAGCAAATACTACTTTTAAGCCCTAATCTTAAGAGAGTGATATTTCCTTCTTGATAACCCTTGTCAGCGACTATCCCTTTGTAAAAAGATCATTACTTATCAACAATGGATTATTACAAATCCTTACATGACATGGCATAATATATAAGCGGAGTGAATTTTAAGAACATTCTTGTTCAACATAGATACGTTAATGAAACTGATGATTACTTAATCCTTTAAGGAACATTTGAAGTATCTGGACACATAATGAGGGAAAAAGGCTAGATAAATTTAACTCACACAAGACTTATTCAAGGCGCGATGTGAGCCGAGGAAAAAAGTTGCTTGTCTAAATCATTGTTAGAACAGAAAGAGATAGTAAGGGGCATAACTAAAAGCTACAAAAGAAAAGAAGTTGTGGAGAGGCATGATCACAGGCGTTCGAAAAAAATAGCAAAAAAACTTGCTTTATCTTCTAAAATGAATATCGGGTTTTATTTTGTTTCCTACAATTAATAACGGAATTTTATTTTAGGAATTAATACCGGATTTTTATTTAATCTGTTCCAATTAATAACGTAAATTTATTTTATCATTTACAACTAACAACGGATTTTTATTTTGGCTTCTACAATTAACAAGTGATTTTTATTTCAATTTCTACAGTTAATACCGAAATTTTATTTTATTTTATACAATTATTACTAGACTTCACCCAAGTTTCAACATATAGATGTAGAGGGATAATATATATATATATATATATAGATATACACATATATATATATATATATATATATATATATATATATATATAGAGAGAGAGAGAGAGAGAGAGAGAGAGAGAGAATCATTTATTCGAAAATTATAACATAAAATGTTATAAAATCACTACAGAAATAGCCATTTTTTTTCAAAACTTCTGGTGTCTTCTCAAGTGATAGTGTTGAATGTAGAATAAAGTGTGACACCAATCCTATACTTGGATATATATATATATATATATATATATATATATATATATATATATATATATATATATATATATCCTTCACCTGTAGCACGGCTCGGAGTTTAATGCACAACACAGTCTTCAGATGCTCAGTATAGATTGACCGTTACGTAATTTAAATTTTAATAAAAAAATATCTGGTTATCGTAATACTGCCACAATTAATATTATACGAGGATTAAAGTTCTTTGTTTTTTCTTTAAAATGTATATGTTATATTTAAAATATACGTGATATATATATATATTTCGTCTACCGTGTTTCTGATTATTTTTTACTTTTTTTTTTAAATACTCTAAATTTACTTTATGGTTACTTAGTTCTAAAGCTTTTATATATTTAATTTTATTATTCTCAAATAGTTCCTTATTGCTGGGATTAGTAGATAATCTAACTTTGAGTGATTTATGTAAATTATCTAGACTGTTATGACGGTGCTTATACATAAATACATTCTTCGAATTCGTCGTATGAGGATCGAGTAGCACAGTTATTAGGAACTGACAGCCCAGACACCAGCACATATGATTTGATTATAGTGGTGAAGGTTTTATGCAGAACCAACCACACTTTTTGAAAAGCGGAATACAGAGACATGGTGCACTACGTGTCACAAGGTCCCCAAACAACCCTCTGCAGGTTTTGAATTCAGATTTGGCCTTCTCCTAGACCAGTTTCCATCCAAGGCTATAGAAACCGGTCTGCGCTATTAGTATTAACCCATAGCTATAGAAGAAGAGGATTCATACCTTTCCCAAGGGTATAAGCACGTAAGTGAATGTAATGGTTTCAACTAGAATTCGAACTCGGCTGTCCGATTCATCAATCCGAAATTATGAAAAACTTGGTAATCTGTATGGGTAATCCCAAGGAGGATGAAATCTAGACAGCTCAATGTAAATCCAGAGCTTGTTTTTTTCATTTCATCTTTTGGAAGTGCTACCTGATGATCCGGCGTCATTTAAAAGGGCTCTGTGAAATAAATTATTATAACGGAACCTTAAAGTGGTATGTTTTCTTTAATATATATATATATATATATATATATATATATATATATATATATATATATATATATATATATATATCAATTGATAATTAGTAAGGAAAATTCCAAGAAGGACATTAATCCAAAGAGAGTCTAATGTAAGTAACAGACCAATATAATAATAGGTACAGAATCCTAAAAAATACATTCGGTTATAATTTATTTCATGGATATAGGAAAAATATGTCCATCTCTTCAGCCCAACGTTATCTTAATAGAAACAGTCATCTTAATAGATGAAGTCAATTTATCCAGACAAAAGGAAAATGGGAGAGGAAAAAGAAAAAAGAAAACGAAAAATATTTGAATATTAAAAGAGGAAGAAAGAAAAAAAAATCAATATAAGGATTTTTTCTTTCTTCTTCTTTTAATATTAAATTTTTTCTCCTTTTCTTTTTTCCTATCCCCTTTACATTAGTCTGTATAAATTGACTCCATTTATTAAGAAACACACGCACGCACACACACACACACATCTATCTATCTATCTATCTATCTATCTATCTATATATATATATATATATATATATATATATATATATATATTATAATAATTCCTCAATTATTATTATTATTATTATTATTATTATTGTACTACAGTAGATCTCTAGATGATGAAACCTTGCATCACATTGCTAAGGATACAAATGCTTTCCGCAAACTTACCATCGATTGTGGAATGAACGGGGTATTCGACTGGATACGAAAATTCGGGTTTACAGAACTGTTGTCCTTGCCATCCTTTTGTACGGCTCAAAGTCGTTGACTCCATACAGGTACCATATATGCCAGATGGATGTTTCATATAAGAGCTCTATGCGTGCCATCTGTGGAGTTAGTCTTCAAGATAGGACATCTAACGTAGACCTGTTTAAAAGGTGTAATATTGGAGGAATCGAGACTTTCCTCATACAGTCTCAGTTACGATGCACTGGTCATGTCTTGAGAATTTCTGATGACAAGATAACCAAGATCCTAATATACAGCCAGTTAGATCAAGGCTACAGGAATGTAGGATGCCCATGACTAAGATACAAAGACAAATTGTCAGCTGTCAATATACCTTGTAACACCCTCGAGCGCTTAGGATTGGAGCGGGTAGAGTGTTTTAGTGGACGCGGCAGTTTTCAATCTGCTAGTCTGAATCATCTTCAAGAAGCAAGAGCATGATGTAAAAGGTCATCCAATCTAACAGCCTCCTTTGTAAATAAATAGCGGGTCTTAAGTGCCACTTAAGATTATCGTACAAATTTCATAACTGAATCAATATCAGATTCTCATACGTCGAAACCGACGGGAGAGTCCATTATATATATTGAAAATCGGGTTACGACTGGGACCATCTTTTCATAGGAATTAACATTGTCAAACATATGTTTCTTTGTGTACGCAATGCACTTATCGAGTATTTTTCTGAGTAGGTAGCTGGTTACTTTTTTATTTTCTTATTGCTCTTAATGTTTGAGATTATCTCTGGATTAATGGTATTTAGGTCTTTTGAGAAGTTTTCCCTTTGCTTTCACTAAAGGCTTTGTCTTCAGTTTTGCTAATGTAATATCTTTCTATTCAAGGAAATATATTTTAGGTATTTTTGACGAATAAAACTTTTCTCTATTATTGTATGCGTGTGTTTATCGTACAACTTTTAACATTTGTTTATGCAGCAAATTTATTATAATTTTTATTTCAATGAATAATATCTTCGGTTCAAGTTTTGATTTAATGTCTATTGTAACCGAAATTATCTGTTAGGTTATGTATTTCAGCAGTACGACAATATTTTATCTAATTGTAACACTATAAACATTTTTGTTTTAAGGTGTGTGAACATCCCAGGGGAATATCCATTTTCGGAAAGCCGAGGTGACCAACAAAACGTTAATTATGTCTTTCCGTGAAGATTTGGACATCTATATTGAGATTTAGTATTTGCTGTATCATGATGAAGAAATGAAATTTGTGAAAATAAGTAGGAAAAAACGATGAAACGAAAAAGAAGAAGCGACAGATTGGAAGAAAAAGAAGAGAACCGGAAGAAGGGGCAAATGGAAAAGAAGGAATTGTGAGAATTATGTTTTTTCGTAAAGATTTGGGCATCTATCTTGGGTATTAGGATTTTCTGTATCATGATGTAGAAATGAAACTTGAGATATATTTTTAAAATATAAATTCTATTCGTGATACATTTTTTAAAATGCAAATCGAAATTGTTACAGTGTACTTTTTTTCGCAAGTTGAAGCTGAAGGTCATTGCGTCCGATGTGACGTTCTCGTGTTATTTTCACAGCTTAGCGTAGAACGGTATAACACAAAAAGTGCGGATCCCCCATGAGGATAAGCGAAGAAATAAGTGGAAAATGTAAAATAAAAAATAAGAAGAAAAAACGAGGAAAAAGGAATAGTGTTGAAGAATGGAATCGACAGAAAAATATTTTGGATAGAAAAGAAAATGTATGTGTGAAAGAAAGTTTCTCTTTTGCAATAAACAATAGAAGAAGAAGAAGAAGAAGAAGAAGAAGAAGAAGAAGAAGAGGAAGACGAAAAAGAGGAGGGAGAAGAAGAAAAATAAAAAGAAGAAAACAAAGAAGACAAAGAAGGAGAAAAAGAAGGACAATAACAATAGCAAAAACAACCATTGAAAGGAAAATAAGAATAGAAATGCAAAAAGAAGAAAAAAGGACATATGGGTTAAATATAAAAAAGACGCGGAAGAAGAAGAAAAGGAAAAAGGAAGAAAAGAAAGAAAGAAGAAGAGAAGCATGGACAGGCAACAAGAAGAATACTAACGAAAAGACGAAGAAGAAAAAGTAAAGAAAAACTCATCAGTTGAGAATGTAGAAGAAGAAGAGATAGAAAAGAAGAAAAAGAACAGAAACGGAAGAAAAAAGAGGAAAAAAGAAGGAAAAAAGAAGAAGAAGAAGAAGAAGAAGAAGAAGAAGAAAGAGAAGAAGAGGGTGAGGAATAAATTGACGAGAAATAGGTAAAAAGTGAAGGTGAAAGTGAAAGTGAAAAGAGAAAAATGGCCGAGAAAAACATCAGAAGAAAGTCGACAGAAGAAAAAGGTTGTGAGGAAGAAAAAGCAGAAAAAAAGCAATTGAATAAGGATGAGAAGAGAAAGGTAGAAGAATAAAAGTATATGAAAACAAAAGTGAAGAGGAAAAAAGAAGATGAAAAGAAAAAGAGAAGGAAAGGTAGAAGAATAAAACTATAAGAAAACAAAAGAGAAGAGGAAAAAAGAAGATGAAAAGAAAAAGAGAAGGAAAGGTAGAAGAATAGAACTATAAGAAAACAAAAGAGAAGAGGAAAAAAGAAGATGAAAAGAAAAAGAGAAGGAAAGGTAGAAGAATAGAACTATAAGAAAACAAAAGAGAAGAGGAAAAAAGAAGTTGAAAAGAAAAAGAGAAGGAAAGGTAGAAGAATAGAACTATAAGAAAACAAAAGAGAAGAGGAAAAAAGAAGATGAAAAGAAAAAGAGAAGGAAAGGTAGAAGAATAGAACTATAAGAAAACAAAAGAGAAGAGGAAAAAAGAAGATGAAAAGAAAAAGAGAAGGAAAGGTAGAAGAATAGAACTATAAGAAAACAAAAGTGAAGAGGAAAAAAGAAGATGAAAAGAAAAAGAGAAGGAAAGGTAGAAGAATAAAATTATAAGAAAACAAATGAGAAGAGGAAAAAAGAAGTTGAAAAGAAAAAAAAAAGACTCCTTCAGTGTGCCATGTCCGTCCACGACGTTGTCGATCATGGCCCTCCACAATTTCCTGGCTTTTGTAGATGTTAATAAATGTTGTCTTTTTGTTATTTCTCTTAAACCTTGTTCAGCCATCCATTTCCCCAAGCTCATTCTTCTTCTTTTATATGCCGTGTCCCTTCAGGACTTTGTCGATCATGGCTCTCCACAATTTCCTGTCTTTTATAACTCTTAATATTTTTTTCTTTTTGTTATGTCTCCCAAACTTTTTTTCGCCATCCATTTCCGAAAGCTCCTTAGGTAAGTTATACGTTGTTTTACTTCGTTTCTCCTGCCAACACTTAATCCTGTGAGTATTAAATTTTCCGCGCCTTTTCCCCTCATTATGTGCACTAACAATTTCAACAGTCTCTATTAAATATAAGTGTCATTTTTGTTTCCATTTTCTCTAAAGCTTCGTCATTGCTCACATATTCGGTTCATAGTATTCTCAGCATCCTTCTCAGGAACCACCTTTCTATTGCTTCAAGTCCCTTCATCGTCTGCAAGCAGATTGACCCGCATTTACTGCCATATAGGATCACTGATATTACATAACAGTTTAGTTGAATTTTCATCGCCTCTAACGAAATTTTTCTGTTTCTTGATACTTTGCTTAGCTTTTAGAAGACATCTTCTCTTGCTCTCCCAGTGCAATTTCGGCTTTCGGTGTTGCAGTTTCCGCCCTCTATTTAAGCGCTTCCTACATATTTAAATAGTTGTACTTGTTTGATTTTGGTATCCCCAATTTGTAATTTGCATATTGGACTGTTCCATTTTGCTAACAAAAAGGGGGAAAGGCAGTTGAAGAAATAAATAAAAAGAAGAAAGAGAAAGAAAAGAAAAATATGATCGTGAGTTCGTATTTCTCATGAACTTATTCTTCATTTCTTTTCTTAAGAAGTATGAAGGAAATAGTGAGAAGAAGAATAGAACAAAGGGAAGAATAAGATTCTGAGATAGAAAAAAAGGAAAAGGGAAGTGAAAGAATGAACTGGAAATCAGGGTGAGGAAGAAGGAAAGGAAAAATACCGAAGAAGAAGAAAGAGAAGAAAAATATAACAAATCTTTGTGAGTTGAGTGAATCGCTTGAGGTGAAATGGGACGAGATTTAAATAATCTTAATTTTGAAATTTTCAGTGCGATTAAACATCTCAATAAATAATCATTTCTTTTTCTCATTCATCTTCGTATTCACCTTAATAGATTTTTACAAGAAAATAAATATTTTAACTTCCTTTTTTCTTCTGAATCCCAACGCGAATGACACAGAAGGAAACGACTTATTTCAACAAGAGTAAACATACTTGACCAAAGTTCGAATGAATCTAAATTATATTATTTTACTTCCACACATTATATTATTTAACACACACACACACACACACACACACACAGACATATATTGGTGTGTCTGTGTATGTGTGAGTGTACGAGTGTACGCGTGAGTGCGTGTATACACATATGGAAAAATATTAGAATTTTTATATATCAGAAGAATTTTAGAAAGATCTCTGTAACTCTCTCTCTCAAATTTGCACTCTCTCATTCTCTCTGTCTCTCTGTCTCTCTCATTCTCTCTGTCTGTATGCCTCTCTCTCACTCTCTCAAATTTTCTTTCTGGTATTCTCTCTGTCTGTCTGTCTGTCTCTCTGGCTAGGGCACGTATTTTTCTAACAATATTTCTCGAATATTCTGGCCGATAGATGTAACTGAATAAAAATATACTGTTTAAAAAACAGAGCTTCTACAAAGCTATTCATAAAAATAATCTTTAAACAAATTATATATATATATATATATATATATATATATATATATATATATATATATGTATATGTATGTATGTATGTATGTATGTATGTATATATATATATATATATATATATATATATATATATATATATATATATATATAAGTGAACATCGAAGTCAACAGTCAGAGGCGACAGGCTGTTTCATGCTGTCGGCCTTCAATGCCCATTTTATATTTATATTTACATATGCTCTATCTCTGATATTGAGCACTTTATCGCATAGATATAGCACACATTATACTATTTTTATTATAATAGATTATGCTAAAAACATTTTATATCGCTACTAAGATTTTACTTACGAAGGAGATGGTCAATGTTTTTATTATAATGTCTTATAATAAAAATAATTTAATAATATTATCCTCTACTTTATTAAAAAAGTAAATGGTACGAATTGTGGATCTTTACTCCATCTGTTCCTTCGCTTATATATATATATATATATATATATATATATATATATATATATATATATATATATATATATATATATATATATAAGGCTCAAACACTAATATTCCATGGTTATAATTTATTACATTGGAATAGTAATCACGTTCCAATTCATCAGACCTACAAATTCAAAACCATTTTTTAATTTGTAGGTCTGATAAATTGGATCCTGCTTACTATTCCAATGTAATAAATTATAACCATGGAATATTAGTGTTTGAGCCTTTTATATTATATTCTTACTCTGTCCTGGACATTGCTGTGTACCTGAATTCTATCATCATAGGGATTCATGTATATATATATATATATATATATATATATATATATATATATATATACGTCTCTTTTTTAAATTTTGGATTTGATGTATCTACAGGAGGAATGATGGAGTAATGGATAGCGACTCGGATTGAGGAAACGGACAGCCGTTACATCCACGTGCTAATAATAATAGGGTATGAATCAACTTCTTCTCCCCCCAGCTATGGGTAAATAGCAGGACAAACGGAGTTCTATAGCTTTGGATGGCAACTCGTCTATCGCAGAAAGAAATGGCAACCTACTGCAGGAAAAAAAAATCTGCCTCGTCAGTCATGTATTGAAAGATACATGATCGTCTAAGCACATAACTGACCTGATATTCAATTACGCGCTAATACCCTTGGGAAAGGTATTAATCCTCTTCTTTTTCATTCCAGTTATGGATAAATAGCAGGACAGACCGGGTTTTATAGCCTTGGATAAAAACTGGTCCACTGCAGAAAAAAATGGTAACTTACTGCCTCGTCAGTCATGTAAGATTTATCGAAAGATACATGATTGTCTAAGTGTTTATCGCGCATGACACGTAACTGACTGCGTGATGCTTATAAAACATTTCATTTTCAGTGCTTCCTTTGATAAAGTCGGAACACGAAACGCGTTGTCAAGAAGTAAGAATTTTTCCAATTGTTATTTTTAAACCATATATATTATATTCTATTATATATTTTAAACCGTGTAAAGAAACGATGAGGTCTTAGAGAGGATGCAAACAACGAGGAGGCTTATACTTAATATCAGAAAGAGGCAACTGAGGTTTCTGGGACACATAATGAGAAAGGAAGCCCTGGAGAATCTGACACTCACGTATCGAATGGAGGGAAAGAGAGACAAAGGAAAACAACGTTTGACATACCTGGTGGGTTAAGCAAGTCGATGAAAGAACGTGGTCTGGCGGGGGGAAGCAGAGGGAAGGAACTTGTTGAGAGCTGCAAGGGATAGAGGGAGATGGAGAGCCATGATCGCCTCCGTCCTGAAAGGACATGGCTCATAAAAAGAATATATATATATATATATATATATATATATATATATATATATATATATATATATATATATATATAAAAAGAGAGAACAGTAAGATATATAATCCGGTGTTCTTACAGATATTTTTATTTTTACGAAATAGTGCTCAATGTAAATTTACAGGGCATTAATATTATAAATGGGAGCTAAAAGCTACAGATTAGTTCCATTCATCCTCAAGCGAATTTTGGAGTAACTTTTAATTCCCTTGAGGATGAAATGGAACTAACGTCTTTAATTTAATTACAAAATTAAATTCGTAGCTTTTAACTTCCATTTTTGAAACATGGTTAGGACTGTGTAGCGAAAAAACATATTTTAAATAAATCAATTTATAATATATATATATATATATATATATATGGGAAAATATTAAAATTTTTATTTATAAAACAATTGTAGGAAAATGTCTCTCTCTCTTTCTCTCTCTCTCTCTCTCTCTCTCTCTCTATATATATATATATATATATATATATATATATATATATATATATGTATCCTTGTGCAGGTATGCAGAAAATAGAAAAGAACACGTTGGGTGCATAATCCGGGGTTCCTTAGTATTTTTGTTTTTATTTTTAAAAAACAGTGCTCCATACAGAAGTAGAGCTTATATTATAATAATATTTTTTGTTTAAAAATATGATTCCTTCGCTACATAAGAGTTCTCATGTTTCAAAAACGTGAGCCGAAATCATCCAAATAATTAATAAAATTAAGTTGGATTGAGGTGTTTAGTCACGTTTCATGTTCAAGCGAAATTTTAGGAATAAGCTATCTCTCGGTTTACGTGTATTTTTACAGAATTTGTTATTGTGGGAGTGGCTATACTATTTTCATTCTTTAAGTGGTCAGGGAGTTAATTCTTATCAGTAGATTCATCATCCTCTGAGAGGTTTTGCTAAGGTTGGGTAGGGTATCCATTTCAAGGCTAATGTTTACGGTCATCCTTTAGTTGGTTCCCAGTGAAGGATATTTTTATGGCGCGCCAACAGTCGTTCTGTGTCTGGAGAATTGTCTCTTATTCTTGTCTATCTGATTATCTATTTATTTATTTGTTTATTTAAGTGGGTGTTTAATATACAGATCGCTTTGCATTGAATTTCGGTTTTTTTTTTTTTTTTTTTTTTTTTTTTATGACGACAAAAAGGGTTTTTTCTTATTTAAGGGTTTGGCTGAGCTTTTTAGAATTTTACTTAGCTATGTTTTTTTTTTTTTTTTTTTTTTTTTTATGCTAATTATCTAATGCGAAAGTCTGTTGATGTCGGCAAAAAACCGTTAACTCCTGCCTATGGTTTAATAATTTTTCATTATTTAGGAATTTAATGATGTGTAGTTTTTCCTGTAAGCATAAGAGGCATGGGTCATCCCAGGTTCTACAGGTTCTTGCTCTATTTACTATTTTCCATTTTACTTTTGGTGTTTTATTCGTTTCCTTTAGGTGCCAGAAATATTGGGATAGAGATGTCTGATTTCTATTTTGAATATTGTTGAAAGAGCTCTTGTGTTGTCTCCATCTAATTTTAAAATTATTCTTTGTTGATCCTATGTATATCCTATCAGTGTTAGGGCTCTCAATGGATGAGATAGTGCATTGGTATACCACGGATTTTGTGAGGCATTTATTTTCCAACGGGCAGTTTTTAGGGTTTCTACAATCGCATAATTTTTCGTTATTTTTATCTAGTTTTAGTTTATGTGTTTTATTACTGTTTTGGTATGCGTGTTTTTCTAGGATTTTCTTATTGTGTCTTTTTATGATTCTTTCTATATTTTCAGTGCAGCTGTAACTTAGTTTCAATGTGTTTTTGTTAAAGATGTTGCTAAGTTTGCTATTAGTGGGAAAGTGCTTTTCAATTAAAGCTAGGAACTTATGGCCTAGTTTGGTGCTGACCATTTGGTTGTACGGTGGGGTATACCAGATGATTTTTCTTTTCCTGTTTCTCTTATTATTGGTACTAACGTTTCTATAGGTTATGTCAAAGTTTTTGTATCCGCTGTTTTTCAGGGCTGTGTTGTAAACACTACTGTGCTGTTGGAATATTTCTTTATTTGCTGAGTTCATACTTATTCTTTTCTCTATTGATGTGGGTATATGCTTAATTATAGATGGGGGGTGGTTTGACTTAGGATGTACGTACAAGGGATTAGTGTTAGGTTTTCTGTAAGGTAGGTGAACGTTGTTAGTTAAGTCTAGGGTTACGTCTAGGAAGTTTACTTTTTTTAATTTAGTGTTGACTATTGTTTTTAAATTTAGTTTCCCGAATTCATTGTAAATTACCTTTCTAATTTTCTCTGTTTTAAAGCTTGTGGAGCTCCTCACTACCATGAGCCCGTCATCTCTGTACAGCCCGATGTCCCCCACGTCCAGTTCACGGTGGGCGGTTAGGTTGTACAGTATAAATAGACCTACAAGGTCCGAAGATTCTGCAGAGTCTAGAGATCCCATGGTAATGTCAAAGTTGTCATTGGTGTTTTTTATCCACTGGTCCCCATTATGGATGAGGACAGATTTCTTTGCATTGAGAATAATGTTTGTTTCTTCTTCAGTTAAGTCTGTATATACCGTAGCAAACTCCAGGGCAGTCGTGAAGAGGTCTTTTGATATTGACTGGTAGTAATCGACAATATCGAACTGGATTAGGGTGCATTCGGGCTTATTTTCGATGTTGGTAAACCAGTTTATGACTTCTTTGGTGTTGATCCAGAGTGTTAATCCACATCGGGCTGTACAGAGATGACGGGCTCATGGTAGTGAGGAGCTCCACAAGCTTTAAAACAGAGAAAATTAGAAAGGTAATTTACAATGAATTCGGGAAACTAAATTTAAAAACAATAGTCAACACTAAATTAAAAAAAGTAAACTTCCTAGACGTAACCCTAGACTTAACTAACAACGTTCACCTACCTTACAGAAAACCTAACACTAATCCCTTGTACGTACATCCTAAGTCAAACCACCCCCCATCTATAATTAAGCATATACCCACATCAATAGAGAAAAGAATAAGTATGAACTCAGCAAATAAAGAAATATTCCAACAGCACAGTAGTGTTTACAACACAGCCCTGAAAAACAGCGGATACAAAAACTTTGACATAACCTATAGAAACGTTAGTACCAATAATAAGAGAAACAGGAAAAGAAAAATCATCTGGTATACCCCACCGTACAACCAAATGGTCAGCACCAAACTAGGCCATAAGTTCCTAGCTTTAATTGAAAAGCACTTTCCCACTAATAGCAAACTTAGCAACATCTTTAACAAAAACACATTGAAACTAAGTTACAGCTGCACTGAAAATATAGAAAGAATCATAAAAAGACACAATAAGAAAATCCTAGAAAAACACGCATACCAAAACAGTAATAAAACACATAAACTAAAACTAGATAAAAATAACGAAAAATTATGCGATTGTAGAAACCCTAAAAACTGCCCGTTGGAAAATAAATGCCTCACAAAATCCGTGGTATACCAATGCACTATCTCATCCATTGAGAGCCCTAACACTGATAGGATATACATAGGATCAACAAAGAATAATTTTAAAATTAGATGGAGACAACACAAGAGCTCTTTCAACAATATTCAAAATAGAAATCAGACATCTCTATCCCAATATTTCTGGCACCTAAAGGAAACGAATAAAACACCAAAAGTAAAATGGAAAATAGTAAATAGAGCAAGAACCTGTAGAACCTGGGATGACCCATGCCTCTTATGCTTACAGGAAAAACTACACATCATTAAATTCCTAAATAATGAAAAATTATTAAACCATAGGCAGGAGTTAACGGTTTTTTGCCGACATCAACAGACTTTCGCATTAGATAATTAGCATAAAAAAAAAAAAAAAAAAAAAAAAAACATAGCTAAGTAAAATTCTAAAAAGCTCAGCCAAACCCTTAAATAAGAAAAAACCCTTTTTGTCGTCATAAAAAAAAAAAAAAAAAAAAAAAAAAAAACCGAAATTCAATGCAAAGCGATCTGTATATTAAACACCCACTTAAATAAACAAATAAATAAATAGATAATCAGATAGACAAGAATAAGAGACAATTCTCCAGACACAGAACGACTGTTGGCGCGCCATAAAAATATCCTTCACTGGGAACCAACTAAAGGATGACCGTAAACATTAGCCTTGAAATGGATACCCTACCCAACCTTAGCAAAACCTCTCAGAGGATGATGAATCTACTGATAAGAATTAACTCCCTGACCACTTAAAGAATGAAAATAGTATAGCCACTCCCACAATAACAAATTCTGTAAAAATACACGTAAACCGAGAGATAGCTTATTCCTAAAATTTCGCTTGAACATGAAACGTGACTAAACACCTCAATCCAACTTAATTTTATTAATTATTTGGATGATTTCGGCTCACGTTTTTGAAACATGAGAACTCTTATGTAGCGAAGGAATCATATTTTTAAACAAAAAATATTATTATAATATATATATATATATATATATAAAACTTATAATTCAGAATCATTCGAACTTCGATCAAGTATGCATACTTTGGTTAAAATAATTCGTTGCCTTCAATAGAAAAAAAAAACAAAGTGAAAATATTGCCTTTAACTTTATCAAAAATATTGGCTTATTTTAACACTTAAATATTATTTTTAGTGTAAATATTAGGTACCTCCAGGAGATCGCTAAAAATGAGTATAGCATGATGAAAAAGTCACCAAACTTTACGAAAACAAAATTTTATCGTCAAAATATTTATGTTATTATGAAGAGTAAAGAACAATGTCGTTTTTAATTATTTTTAAACATTTTCCTTCTTAGAACTTTCTAAATTTTGAGTAAAAAAACAAACCTTGTGTTTCTTTATTTCAGCGACACTACAAAATAACATGAAATTTTAGTCAATTTTTTTTTTTTTGGAATGTCAAATTTATTTGGTAAATCTTGCAGAAATAATTCCCTGATTTTAATGAAACTTTCAGAAATTATTAACAAATCATGGAAATTATTAGAAATATGTTTTCCTTCTTTAAAGTCATGGCAAAAAAATATTTTTATATTTACCCCCCCCCCACCAACTATTTTTTATGAAATCTCTAGAAATAGATTACCGTACAATTTAATGTTTATATTAGTTAAAGAATAAGCCGAGAGGAAAGCAAATCATGTTGTTTTTTTTTAATCGGATTACTTCTACCCAAAAATCAGCTCTGATTTATCCCATAAATATAGCACACTTTATAATATTAATAAAAAACTCAATAAAACGAAGATATTTTTTAATTTCAAATGCCTTTAGTTGCTTTTAGTTGTTTTTATGAGTATAGATAATAATGTATGAAGGCAAAAAACCTTTTTCGATTAAAAAACCAAAAATCAAGCAATTATTTGTTAATTCTAAAATTATTTTATTATTTTGCATTAAAGTTGTTAAAAATTATAAAATTAGTGAAAATCGTGTACAGTTTAGTCAATGGTGTTATTAAATATATTTAAATTTACAGCTTATAAATTGTGAAGCTTATTACAATCACCGAAACACCGGTATATTAAAAATTCAATGTTACATGACTTTTGTGTCCATAAAACGGCTGTAATTCAAATGTACGGAAGACCGGAAGCATCATTAAAGCAATAAAACGTCACGTTATTTGAGTTATTAGAAGCGTTGTTCACCGCTGTTAGAGCCTTTATTTTTGCGAATCGTTCGTGCAAATATATATATATATATATATATATATATATATATATATATATATATATATAATATAAAGTTTATAACTAATATTAAAGAAAATCTTACTATGTGTGTGTATGTGTGTGTGTGTGTGTTTGTGTTTGTGTGTGTGTTTTTAACTGGATTATATTATATGTTAAATTCAAAGTCTTTATGTGCAAGGACATACGGCACAGTGGATAAAGGGATTAGTCAGATTCAATGACAGGACCCTAAGAGTGTGAGTTCAATCTCCAGTTAAGGCAGTGGAGAACTTTCAGAGGGAAATTAACGTGGAACAGCGAGCGAAATAAAAGGCTTATTTCGACATTTCAACAACCTGAAGAAGGCCGCAACGTACAACAGCCGAAACGTTGTAATAATAGATGAGGACAATAGTCCGAATAATGTACATAATACCTCATCTCAGAAATGCAGACAGATTTTTCGAATAAATCTGTACTACATATTATCTTTAATATTAAAGGATCCCTTTCATTTTCTTTCTTTTTCTTTTTAATGTATTCTATTACCTCCCCTCTCTGAATGATTTCATCATCTTCCTTTCCACAATCTCACATACGCTTTTTCCTGTCTTTATTTCTATGTTTTTATCTCCACACCCTTTTTTCTCTCTCAATCTCACATACGCTTTTTTTCCTCTCTTTATATCTATGTCTTTATTTCCACCACTCTTTCTCTCTCAATCTCACATACGCTTTTTTCCTGTCTTTATTTCTATGTCTTTATTTCCACACCCTCTTTCTCTCTCAATCTCACATACGCTTTTCTTCTGTCTTTATTTCCACACCCTTTTTCTCTCTCAATCTCACATACGCTTTTTTCCTCTCTTTATTTCTATGTCTTTATTTCCACCACTCTTTCTCTCTCAATCTCACATACGCTTTTTTTCCTGTCTTTATTTCTATGTCTTTATTTCCACACCCTCTTTCTCTCTCAATCTCACATACGCTTTTCTTCTGTCTTTATTTCCACACCCTTTTTCTCTCTCAATCTCACATACGCTTTTTTTTCCCTATCTTTATTTCTATGTCTTTATTTCCACCACTCTTTCCGTCTCAATCTTACTTACGCGTCTTTCGTTCCAACTTTCCCCCCCACTTTCACGTATACATTTTACATAAATTTTGTTATTTAAACCTGGAGAAGTATTTTCTGTTTCCTTTTCGGTTTAAACCTCTGATGAATTGGCATTGTTTTACGACCCTAAGGAAATACATTATGATCTCATGAAGTATATATATATATATATATATATATATATATATATATATATATATATATATATATATGTTGACATGTCAATACCTCAAGCAATGCCGTTTAAAGAGGAAAAGTAAAAAGAAAACAGAAGGAATTTATCGTCGTTAATCCAAAGAAAAAAAGATATAAAAAGGATATTGAGACTCCTGCGGTGTTAATCTTAGTAGGGGGTATGTAATTTATCCATGCACAGATAAACTCTCACAGGTTACAAATAAAAACAGGTATTGCTTTTAGAAGGGTTGTTTCCAGTCGGCCTTAACATTGTTGCACGTTAGTATATGATTGTATTAATGTTTTTTCTGTTAATATATTTGTTTAACTCAATTCCTCTCTTTGTGTCTTTATTACTGGGCCCAACAAGTCAACAATCTCTCGCTCTCTCTCTCTCTCTCTCTTTCTATATATATATATATATATATATATATATATATATGTGTGTGTGTATATGAAAATTCCCAAGAGTATAGAATTCAGGTAGATCTCAATGTCCAGGACAGAATAAGAATAAAAAGCCCAAACACTAATATTCCATGGTTATAATTTATTACATAGGAATCGTAATCACGATCTTTTTGAATCTGTAATTCTGATGAATTGCATCGTGATTACGATTCCAATGTAATAAATTATAACCATGGAATATTAGTGTTTGAGCCTTTTATATTATATTATATTGTATTGTATTATATATATATATATATATATATATATATATATATATATATATATATATATATATATATATAGTTACCCTTCCTATATTTTCCATGTCTAACTTACTGAACAAAACATGTTCATAAGAGAGTTTCCTTCCCAATTAATATATATATATATATATATATATATATATATATATATATATATATATATATATAGAGAGAGAGAGAGAGAGAGAGAGAGAGAGAGAGAGAGATTGAGAGAGACGGAGGAGAGAGGAAGTAGAGGATTAATAGAAATACAAATCCCTTAGTTGATTTACGTTCTTTTCAGAAATTCTACTTCAGAGTTTCTTAGACAATCTTTTTAGCCAATGTTCGGCCCACTCGTCAGGAGATATCAGCAATTGTCTGTTAATTTTAACAATTCTCGTTATTTTTATATTGTTCAAAAAATAAACTGAGCTCTATTTTATTGGTCCTCAGTTGATTTTTATTCTTTTTTATCAATGTGCGTTTTTGCATTTGCGTGATGAATGCTTGCACGTGTGCATATCTATGCGTCTGTGCACCTGTATAGGATGTCGACATATATATTTTTGTGTGCGTAATACGAATTGCCTGTATCTATGTATTCGATAATTCTGATAACGTAATAGCAATGGGATTTTATTTTATAGCTAATGTAATAGATAAAGTACATAATGATTTATGTCTGAAGTTATTTTTCGCTCCCAGTCTTTTTTTTTTTTTTTTTTTTACCGGAAGAGATAAAGCAGTATTTGGTTGATTATATGTCTCGCCAATATTGCACAATCTCTTGAGCGCAACTCATTTTCTTTTGGATTCTACATAAATGTGCTTAAAATTATCAAAAAGTTACTGTCTCTCTCTTTCCCTGACTATGCGTCTTCAAGACAAAGATGATCATGGTTCTCCACAACTTTCATTAATACTTACTCCTTTATGACGTCTCATTGACTTTCTTGTGCTTGTTCTTCCATCAATTTGCTTAATTTTGTCAAGTAGGTTATCTCTCTCTGTCTCTCACTCTTTCTATGATCTCTGTTGCTTCAACACAAGAGTGATCACGGCTCTCCACAGATTCTTTTACACTTACGCCGTTGTGATTCCTCTTTATGGTACATGTTTCTCCTTCCTTCTCTCATATTTTCTATGTGCTATGGTCCATCAAACATAGCCCTCCACAGCTGCCATTCTTTTTCACTATCAGTAATACTTGCTGTTTTATAACTCCTAGCTGTATTTCTATTAATTGCTACTAATTTATTTTCTCAAATGTGTCACGTCGATGATTGTATAATTTCATCTGTTTCCCTTGTAGTTTAAACTCCCTGTGAGTGTCAAATTTTCTAAACGTTCCTTTCTCATTATGTGCAAGCGAAAATTTCCACGCAAGCCTGAAAAAAAGAAAACCAAATACACTGGATCTTTGAAATCCAAATGGAACTCCCAATCACGTTCAATTTAACCCAAGCAAGGCAATGAAGCCACTAAGACGCATTATTAAAGAAAGAGAACAATAAAAGAACAGGAAGTGGAAAGACAGTAAGTAACCATTGACATTGCATTTAGATTTGGGAAGATCAAATTCCACAAGCGAGAAATGCGAGAGAAGAAACTGTTAGCATAGAAATTACGGTTGCATCTAGCCATTTAAACAGTAAAATGATGAGACCTATCTGCCAATGTAGTACTGCAGTGAAATTCATTAAGTCTAGTTATCTAGTATGTTAATGTAATGGGGATAGATAAATTTATGCAGGTGTTCCCGTGGATATACATATAAATACATTTATATGTAAATGCGTGGGTTTACATACAGGAATAGCAATTTTTGCGGAATGTAATTTTCTTAAGCGTATAAGGTAATTGGAAACTTAAAGGTTTTTCTAACAGTAAGAATAGCGAATAATTTTTTTAGAAACGATTCTACAAGCTAATTTTGGGCAAAGCATAAGTGCTAGTAGAGGTATATGATAAATTTGGGTTGATGAAGCGTGAAGTGTTAGTTAAGGGGTTACTAATATGATGGGATTAGCAATTTAAAAAGAATGAAACATTTGGATTAAACTATGCGAGAAAGAGACCAGCTTGCCGAATTATTAATCCAGGGGAAGTAACTCGAATGAAAACCGGGGGATGTAAAAAGACACCCGTATATGGGAGTGGAGTGTGACAAGGCTTTTTTTTTTTTTTTTTTTTTGTCATTAGCTGTCGCTGACGGACGTATTTCAATAAGAACGGTCGGACACCTACCTATGTCAATATGATTTTCATTTTTGCAATGTAGAGGTGAGTTGCACGACTCTTTCAAGGAGGCGGCCTGACTCGTCCGGAGTCAGATCGGGGTTGCCGTTTGAGCCGATATGATGCTAACTCCGAAATTGGCGATGAAGACAGAGCATCACTGAAGACCACCTTGGTGTATCTAAAAAAATCATTATATACCTATCATAATAGAAAGCTCATCAGAACAATTACTATGAAAGTATTTATAGAAAAGGCACAGGGAAGCTACGTTAATGCGTTGGGAAAGGGACTGAAGCCGAGATACCAGGTTAGGACCTGTAGAATTTCAGATTCCACTTTACATTTTATCAAGAAGCTCTTAATATATAGTAGGACCACCGGATCGAATGTGTCTCTAATACAAGGTGTCCATAAAGTCCGTGTTCACTTTAAAAAATTATAACTTTATTTGTATTTGCGATTGAAATAATCTGTAAAAAAAAGTTATAAAGCTTAATGTACCTAGTTTTAAGTATAGCTAAAATAACTAATCTGATTTGAGGGATTGATATGTTTAAAATTGATATGTTATTATTGATATAGTTGTATAATCAATACGATACCTTTTTCATTACTGTATACCTACTTTTGCATATCCCTGTATATGCTTGTGTGCGTGTCTGCACGTGTATCTGAAATATTCCATACGCCAATACATATATATACATACATATACATACATACATATATATATATATATATATATATATATATATATATATATATATATATATATATATATTGTAAAAAAATGTTATAAAGTCTAATGTACCTAGTTTTAAGTATAGTTAAAATAACTAATCTGATTTCAGGCATTACTGTAAATCAGTTGGCAAATGTTTTCCGCGAACTACAAAATCGCATTACCCTTTGTATTGCTAATGATGTAGTACCTGTGGAAACTTAAATAAAATTCCAATAAAACCTTAACAAATATTGATTTACTTCTTTCTAATCCTTTTTACAAATTATTCTATCACGAATACAAATAAAGTTATAAATTTTTTAAAGTGAATACGAACTTTATGGAGACCCTGTATTTCAAGTATGGACGAAAGGTAGTCTTATAGTAATCTTATAAATATGTAAGATAAATTATGCCGAGAAAAATTATTTAGCGCGACATATTGAACAAACTATAATATCTACAGGCTTAGCAATTGATTCAATATATTCTTAAAACCTCATGCCAGCTGAAAAAATTGAATCCAAGAAAACTCAATGATCTCTCACCTGGAGGTTAGCATCAGCCCTTCTGTTGGAAGGTAAAAAGAATCTCTAAGATGATTAAAAGAATGTAGGTTCACAAGCGAGAAGTGCGTGAGAAGTAACTGTTAGTATAGAACTTATGTTTACATCTAGCAATTTCCACCTAACAGCCAATCTAGTACTGCACTTAAATTCATAAATTCGACTAATCATTGGAAACAATGGCACAGTGGATAAAGGCGTTGGTTAGATCCACTGACAGGACCCAAAGAGTTGTGAGTTCAATACCTGGATAAGGCCAGAGCGTACAATGCCCGAAACGTTGTGATAAATATGGCAACAAAGATGAAGACAATAGCCCGAATAATGTAAATAGTATAGACCTCATTCCTCTCCCCATGTCTAGAGATAACTCGACCAGTTCTCAAATGTTATAATTGCTCAGTTATTTCTCCTCCTCCTTCCATTGATTCCAAGTACACACTCTCTAGCCCAGGGATTTAATCCACTAGACTTGTTTCGTAGATTAAGTCAAGGGTTCAGTTCAAAATTCCTTTTAGGTTTTCCGGGTCGATATACACCTGATGAAGTTCGGCGGGCACAACGGCCGTAATGTTGTGGTAGTAACAAAAATGATGAGGAAAATCATCCGCTTGTAAATAGTGTTATTATTATTTTTTTTCAATAAAATCTCGTATCTACCTGATTATTTTTTTTAAAATTATCAAATTTAATAAACTCTCGTGGAGATAGGCTTTAAAATATTTCCAAAATATTTTGACACACTTTTTAAAATAATTATGCATTTCTTGTCCAGAGATCGCGATGAAACTGGTATTGTATTTAATTACATTATTTTGCTATTCCTCACTCTAAAAACAATTAATGATTAAAATATTAGGTTTCTTAATAAACACCTGTAAATTATATTAATGGTAATATCAGCCGTTTCCCTATAAGGAAACATTTGCCATTCACTGACCAAGCAGCCAGTAATCCACTCGTTAGAAATTTATAAAAACTTTCTTTTAGAACATTTTACTTAGAAAAAATAGGTTTCTCATGTCCAGTAATTATCATCTATCTCCCATAATTATTGGAAGTTACCACGCTTGTCTTTTGTTCGAGGTTGTGTGGAAAGTCAGTATCTTGATTATCTCGTTATTTTCACTCCGGATTACATTTATTATCAATATTAGTTGTTGCTGCTGTTGGTTCTCCTCAGATATCGTGATTTCTGTTATTTGGTACTGTTTGCGATTGTGCAGCGCCAGTTCACAAAGCCCGAAGAACGATGATCTTGGTTAAGACCCTCAGGCTTCACTCGCTCTTTTTTTCATGCATGACATCCAGAGAAAACGTTCACTCCGTCTACGGCAGATGGTGCATTTTGTATAACATCAGAAATCCATTCAGCCTTGCATGGAGTATAGCTGCCATATATGGCCTGGAGCCCCTTCTGTTTGTCTCAAGGTCCTTGATAAAATACAAAGACGGATATGCAATGTAACTGGACCTTATCTGGCATCTCATCTGCAGTCGCTCTCTCAAAGACATGCCGTTGCCTCTCTCTGTCTTTTTTACAAATACTTTCTTGGTAACTGGTCTGATGAGCTGCTTTCGCTTGCTTCCAGACTTCATGAATTTAAGCGTTCACCTACGCTGGAATCCCACTCTTACCCTTTCAGTGTTGAAACTGTTAAATGTAACCATCACTTCTACTGCAATAGCTTCATGTCTCACACTTCTCTTCTATGGAATTCCCTCTCCATTTATTGTTTTCTTGATAGCTATAATCTCCAACTATTCAAATGTAATGTCAATCGACGTCTCCAGATGCCATAATTTTTTCCTTAACCTTTTCTTCATCCTTTCCTCTATCACTCTTATTTGATCACGCTCCAATTCTCTGTAAGCCTTTACGTACTAATAGCTTCCCACCTTACTTGGGGTGGAATGCTTAAAAAAAAAAGAAGATATTTCACCTTTTTTGTTGTTATTGTTGTTTTTATGGAGGAATATATTCCAAAGATTAGCCAAGGCTGCTGGGAGATTGCTGTTTTATTTTTCATTGTTTTCAGTCATCGTCCCCAGACAGATTATGAAACGACGCATAAGAGCTTCTATCTGCATATTAGCACATCATGCAGTTTGGAATTCAGATTTATCCTTCTCCTACGTTGGTTACAACCACAGACATAAGTACAAAGAAAGCGTGAACCTATGCATATATACTCTGCAAAAGACTTTGATAATATAATATACAAATGTTTATTTGAACTGCTAGGAAAACTCGATATACCTGGGAAAAATATTAGAATCATATACGACAGGAGATGAGAACAAGAAGAAAGCTTTATTTTTGGTTGGTACAATCTTAACATTAACAGCATAATTTCATGCACTTGATACCGTGTTGGTGACAAACACAAAGACACAACCGCAGGTACTTCTAGACAAGGTATTAAGGAAAGTGGAGAAGACGACCTGTCAGCCATTATGTAGGTTCGTTAGCTAGAGGGACAGCCTAAAATGTGAGATACAAATTGAAGTTGTCAGAAACAAACAAGTAGGAAAATTTAACTGTCGACGGAAAATAATGCCCGAAAATATGAAGACGTATTAAAATAGAAGATGCCATTTAAAGGCCAAAGAAAGTATTATGAAACAGGAAAATTTCATTAAAAACCAATAAAAGAATTCTGAATTGCTATGTAATATCAATCAAGAAGATTTCTGAATTGCTATTTTAATAGCAATATTTCTATATGGTAGTGAATGTTGGGCAGTTATTTTTTTCTCATATAAAGGGGTTTGAGACAACAGGCAGCAAGGTTTATAGAATGATAACAAGAACATTAGTGATGGAACATTTGAACAAAGAGGAATTTTTAATGAAATTCAGGAACAAAGTAACTTACACCCTTTTGCAAATTAATTGAAACAACCGCTTCAGCTTCCTTTCTTTCACCATACGGTCAGTTTTATACGCACTCGAGTAAGAGGGTGTAATCGAATTCTATTTTTTCCTCAGATTACGTCATTTGCAGTGGTGTGCAATCATATGAAACTATCTTCGGGGTGTATGAGGAAAATATGTTTGATCTTGAAAAATATTGTGTCATCGGTGATTGTAACAGATTTTTATCACTGCCAGACACTATTGTCTCGACTATCGATTACTTGTCCTACGGCCATTGTTTGCGATGGATGTTACTCCAACGAAGCACACGAAAATTGTATCGCAGCACGAACACATTGTCAAGCCTTACAAGTGAGCAATTTAAAGTACTATCGACTGGAAACTCTTCTGATTTAAATCCAATCGAGAACCTGTGGTCAATTTGAAAGAAACGACTTAGTGGAATGGACATATGAAGTACTAACATACAAACTGAGTCATATTTCACTGGAAAAATACGAAAAAGTAAATAATAAGGGTATTATTCATTTTGTTTCAATTAATATGCACAAGAGTGTAGAATCAGAAAAAAAACAGCATACACATGTCTGGGACATCATAATGAGGGGGGAAGATTTGGAGAATTAGACACTCACAGTACACGCCGTAGACTAAAATTACAGAGGCAAACAGCTAATAACAAACTTGTGTAAAAATATAACTACCTGAACTAGGAGTGATTGTCAGGTGACAAATAAGGCAGCAAAGGATAGAAAGTGTGGAGAGCAATAATCGTCCGCGTCCTGAAGAGACACGTAAGATAAAAGAAACATTATTCACTTGGACCCTTGAATATGGCTGAAGGTCATTTCCTGCTGATTTATAACCCCGGAGTCAATGACCAGCGTAAGTTCGAATTGCCCGTTTGCAACAATGCAGCATGCTGATTCTGCTTCCGATATATAAACTTTATCGATCACGTCGGAATGAATAGACAACGAATCAAAAATCGGTCAAACAATAAAAGTGATCGATTTTTGCATTGAATTGGGAACTTTTTAAAAATATTTAAAGAGATCTCTTTTCGTCTCTTTTATTCAAATTTCGATTTTTTGAAAAGCAACCATAAAAAAGTGACGGTTAACAATCCTTTCTGACACGTCGATTCGCTAGTATGAAGATTTCGAATCCACAACTCGACCTTGATTGTCTCCTTGAGTGAAACAACTATTACAATGTGTCAGTTAATTACCAACCTCGACGGTGGAGTGATTTCCATTGCTACGATGTGCTCTACGATTGCTGCCTTGTATACGACTATTTTCAAATTTACAAGGGAAACAAATGCAATTATGAGATTAACAAGCTATGGACTTGGGAAACCTGTTTTTTCCGAGTAAAATGTTCTAAAAGAAAGATTTTATAAATTTCAAACGAATGGAGTACTGGCTGCTCGGTCAGTGTATGGCAAATGTTTCCTTATAGGGAAACGGCTGATATTACCATTAACATAATTTACTGGTGTTTATTATGAAACCTAATATTTTAATCATTAATTGGTGTCAGAGTGAGGAATGGCAAAATAATGTAATTAAATACAATTCCGGTTCCATCGCAATCTCTGGACAAGAAATACATATTTATTTAAAAAAGTATGTCGAAATATTTTGGAAATATTTTAAATATTTTAAAGCCTATCCTTCAGACAGCTTATTAAATTTGATAATTACAAAATAATTATGTAGATACGAGTTTTTATTGAAATAAAGAGTAATAAAACTATTTACAAGCGGACGATTATCCTCATCATTGCTGTTAATACCACAATGTTTCGGTCGTTGTATCCTCCGAACTTCATCAGGTTTATATCGACCCGGGAAACCTAAAAGGAATTTTGAACTGAACCCTTTACTTAATCTACAAAAAACAGCCTAGTGGATTAAAGCCTTCCTCAGTGAATTTAGTGTCATTCGTAATTGTGCGTTCAATCCATGGGTTAGAGAGTGTGTACTTGGAATCAATGGAAGCAGGAGGAGCAATAACTGAGCAATTATAACATTTGAGAACTGGTGGAGTTATCTCTATACATGGGGAGAGGAATGGAAACAGTCTATACTATTTACATTATTCGGGCTATTGTCCTCATTTTTGTTGTCATATTTATCACAACGTTTCAGCCGTTGTACGCTCCGGCTTCATCCAGGTATTGGACTGACAACTCCCTGGGTCCTGTCACTGGATCTAAGCAACGGCTTTATCAACTATGCGATTGGTTAAGGCAGTGGAGAACTTACAGAGGTGAATTAACGGGAGATAACTGATAACTAACATCCATTAGACATAACACGTGGAACTAGAACAGTCTACCCGAGCGAGCGAGATAAAGGGTTCATTTCGACATTCCAAACCGCCTGAAGAATGCAGGAGCGTACAACGGCCGAAATTTGATAAATATGGCAACAAAGATGAAGACAATTGTCCGAATAATGTAAATAGTTTATATAATACCTCAGAAATATAGGCGGATACAGAACAGTCTCATTAGATTAAATAAAGGGTTCGAATCGGAATTCCCTGTAGGTTACACTGAAAGACATACACCTGATGAAGGCCGGAGGGAACAATGACCGAAACGTTGGATGAGGATAATAGAAATTCAGACTGAAAATAAAGAATTTTCCTTAAATGTATTTTATTTAAAATGGACTTCCACTTTACTCGTTTTTTTTTCCGTTGTAAGTTTTAATTCAAATCATTTCAGTCGTGGTGTAGGCCATGTCTGTTTGGCCTCTAGGTCAGAATAGGTTAAAGTCGAAATCCCAGCATCTCATCAGTGCAATTACTACTTATATCGATATTTTCTTCAATCAGTTCTTGTAACGAATAACACAATGGCTTCTTACAATAAAATTAATTTTTATTTAGTTTCTAGGCCTTTTGTATTCATAGTATGTTTTTATAGGACCCTTATGTAAAATCTGAAAAAAAAAAAACATTTTTTGTAAAGAGATGAATTCACTGAGTAGAGAAGGTGTTAGGATTATCGTTATGAGAAATATATATTTGCGATACTGAAAATCAGATTTTCATTAAGATAGAAAATTTAAAGAAAAGAAACTAAAACGAAAATTTTATAATTTCAATTTAAAATTTCTGAAAGATTCTCGGCTCAACTAGTTGAAAGAATAACATGGAAATGATATCATGTGGTTCCTGTTCTTTTTTCTCTCATCTCTCATCTCAATCTATTTCATATCCTTTCTTTCTTTCTTTCTTTCTTTTTTTATTTATTTCTTTATTTATATATTTCAAATAATATAAAATAGAAAGAGATGTGAAAGAAAATTAAAAATTAACCAAAACAAAAAAGGAAGAAAGAAAGAAAGAAAGAATATGATATGGAAAGAGAAAAAAGTTAATTTATTTCTTCTTTTTTCTCGTATTCCTCATAGTATTTCATAACTGTCTTTTTTTTTTCTTTCTTTTTTTTCTTTCTTTCTTTCATACTTGGGCTTATTTTAATTTTCTTTTTTCTCACATCACTTTTCATATCATATTCTTTCTTTCTTTCTTTTTTATTTCTTTCATTCTTTCTTTCTTTGGTTAATTATTAATTTTGATTTTTCTCACATCAATTCCTGTCTCATATTCTTTCTTTCTATCTTTGTTTGTTTCTTTGTTTGTTTCTTAGTTTATTTCTTTCTTTCTTTCTTTCTTTCTCTTTCTTTCTTTCTTTGGTTAAGTAGTTATTCGCTTTTCATTTTTCCTCACATCTCTTTATATCTGTTATTATTTCATTCATTCATTCATACATTAATTCATTCTTTCTTTCTTTTTCTTTCTTTCTTTCTTTCTTTCGTTCTTTCTTTCTTTCTTTCTTTCTTTCTATCTATCTATCTATCTATCTATCTTTCTTTCTTTCTTTCTTACTTTCTCTCTCTTTCTTTCTTTCTTTAGTTAATTTTTCATTTGCTCTTTCTTTTTTTCACATAACTTTCCATATCTTTCTTTCTTTTTTTCTTTCACACAAATTTACATTTGCTTTTTTAGTTTTCCTCACATCAATATCTCATATTCTTTCTTTCTGTCTTTGTTATGTTTTGTTAATCGGCATCTCTCCAAACAAGATGCTACAGCCATTAATGCGCCAGAGTTTACATGGCGGAACTAACAACTACAATATTAGTGATGAGTAGAAACAGAAAAGATCAATCACGTGGATAGTTGATTCTTTCGATCTCTGTTTCTTTCTTTCTTTCTTTCTTTCTTTTGCTGCTTCTCTTTGTCATATTTCTTTCTATCTCATATTCTTTCTTGGTTTCTTTTTTTGCTTCTTCTCTTTCTCATATCTCTTTCTATCAAATATTATTTCTTTCTTTCTTTCTTTCTTTCTTTATTTGCTTCTTCTCTTTCTCATATCTCTTTCTATATCATATTCTTTCTTTCTTTCTTTCTTTCGCTTCTTCTCTTTCTCATATCTCTTTCTATCTAATATACTTTCCATCTCTCTTTCTTTGTTTCTTTCTATCTTTTGCTTCTTCTCTTTCCCATATCTCATTCTATCTCATATTCTTTCTTTCTTCCGTTCTTTCTTTTGCTTCTTCTCTTTCTCATCTCTCTTTCTATCGCATATTATTTCTTTCTTTCTTTCTTTTTCTTCTTCTCTTTCTCATATCTCTTTCTATCTCATATCTCTTTCTCGCTCATATTCTTTCTTTCTTTCTTTGTTTATTCTCCTTCTCATATCTCTTTCTATCCCATATTCTTTCGTTCTCACTTTCTTTCGTTCTTTTGCTTCTTCTCTTTCGCATATCTCTTTCTATCTCATATTCTTTCTTTCTTTCTTTCTTTTGCTTCTTCTCTTTCTCATATCTCTGTCTATTTCATATTATTTCTTTCTTTCTTTCTTTTGCTTCTTCTCTTTCTCAAATCTCTTTCTATCTCATAATCTTCCGTTCTCTCTTTCTTTGTTTCTTTGTTTCTTTTGCTTCTTCTCTTTCTCATAGCTCTTTCTTTCTCTTATTCTTTCGTTCGACCTTTCTTTCTTTCCTTCTTTCTTTCTATCTTTTACTTCTTCTCTTTCTAATGTCTTTTTGCATTCCATATTCTTTCGTTATATCTTTCTTTCTTTCTTTCTTTCTTTCATTCTTTAGCTTCTTCTCTTTCTCATATCTCTTTCTATCTCATATTCTGTCCTTCTCCCTTTTTTTTTCTTTCTTTCTTTTTTCTTTCTTTCTTTCTTTCTTTCTTTCTTTCTTTTGCTTCTTCTCTTTCTCATATTTCTTTCTATCTCATATTCTTTCGTTCTGCCTTTTTTTTCTTTCTTTCTTTTGCTTCTTCTCTTTCTCATATCTCTTTCTAGCTCATATTTTTTAGTTCTGTGTTTCTT
The DNA here is from genome assembly GCA_963932145.1 of Acanthosepion lycidas. Lineage (NCBI taxonomy): Eukaryota > Metazoa > Mollusca > Cephalopoda > Sepiida > Sepiidae > Acanthosepion > Acanthosepion lycidas. The sequence goes on from OZ010587.1 coordinate 15,059,108, forward strand.
TCCTTCTTTCTTTCTTTCTTTCTTTCTATATCATGTTCTCTCTTTCTTTCTTTCTTTTGCTTCTTCTCTTTCTCATATATCTTTCTATTACATTTTCTTTCGTTCTCTCTTTCTTTCTTTCTTTCTTTTGCTGCATCTCTTTCTCATATTACTTTCTATCTCAGTTTCTTTCTTGGTTTCTTTTTTGCGTTTTCTCTTTCTCATATATCCTTCTATCTCATATTCTTTCTTTCTTTCCTTCTTTCTTTCTTTCCTTCTTTCTTTCTTTCGCTTCTTCTCTTTCTCATATATCTTTCTATCTCATATTCTTTCGATCTCTCTTTCTTTGTTTCTTCTCTTTCTCATATCTCTTTCTATCTCATATTCTTTTTTTCTTTCTTTCTTTCTTTCGCTTCTTCTCTTTCTCATATCTCTTTCTATCTCATATTCTTTCGATCTCTCTTTCTTTTTTCTTCTCTTTCTCTTATCTCTTTCTATCTCATATTCTTTCGTTCTCCCTTTCATTCTTTCTTTCTTTATTTCGCTTCTTCTCTTTTTCATATCACTTTCTATCTCATATTCTTTTTTTCTTTCTTTGTTTCTTTTGCTTCTTCTCTTTCTCATAGCTCTTTCTTTCTCTTATTCTTTCGTTCGACCTTTCTTTCTTTTACTCTTTCTAATATCTCTTTCCATTCCATATTCTTTCGTTATATCTTTCTTTCTTTCTTTCTTTCTTTCTTTCTTTCTTTCATTCTTTAGCTTCTTCTCTTTCTCATATCTCTTTCTATCTCATATTCTGTCCTTCTCCCTTTCTTTCTTTCTTTCTTTCTTTTGCTTCTTCTCTTTCTCATATCTCTTTCTTTCTCATATTCTTTCGTTCTCTCTTTCTTTTTCCTTTTTTTTGCTTCGTCTATTTCTCATATGTCTTTCTATCTCATATTCTTTCTTTCTTTCTTTCTTTCTTTTGCTTCTTCTCTTTCTCATATCACTTTCTATATCATGTTCTTTCTTTCTTTTCTTTCTTTCTTTCTTTCATTCTTTCTTTCTTTTGCTTCTTCTCTTTCTCATATCTCTTTCTATCTCATATTATTTCCTTCTTTCTTTGGCTTCTTATTTTTCTCAAATCTCTTTCTTTCTCTTATTCTTCCGTTCGTCCTTTCTTTCTTTCTTTCTTTCTTTTCCTTATTCTCTTTCTCATATTTCTTTCCATCTCATATTCTTTCGTTCTGCCTTTCTTTCTTTCTTTCGCTTCTTCTCTTTCTCATATCTCTTTCTAGATCATATTTTTAGTTCTGTGTTTCTTTCCTTCTTTCTTTCTTTCTTTCTTTGTTTTGCTTCGTCTCTTTCTCATATCTCTTTCTATATCATGTTCTCTCTTTCTTTCTTTCTTTTGCTTCTTCTCTTTCTCATATATCTTTCTATTACATTTTCTTTCGTTCTCTCTTTCTTTCTTTCTTTCTTTTGATGCTTCTCTTTCTCATATTTCTTTCTATCTCATTTTCTTTCTTGGTTTCTTTTTTTTTGCGTTTCTCTTTCTCATATATCCTTCTATCTCATATTCTTTCTTTCTTTCCTTCTTTCTTTCTTTCGCTTCTTCTCTTTCTCATATCTCTTTCTATCTAATATTCTTTCGATCTCTCTTTCTTTGTTTCTTCTCTTTCTCATATCTCTTTCTATCTCATATTCATTTTCCTTCTTTCTTTCTTTCGCTTCTTCTCTTTCTCATATCTCTTTCTATCTAATATTCTTTCGATCTCTCTTTCTTTGTTTCTTCTCTTTCTCATATCTCTTTCTATCTCATATTCTTTTTTTCTTTCTTTCTTTCTTTCGCTTCTTCTCTTTCTCATATCTCTTTCTATCTCATATTCTTTCGATCTCTCTTTCTTTTTTCTTCTCTTTCTCTTATCTCTTTCTATCTCATATTCTTTCGTTCTCCCTTTCATTCTTTCTTTCTTTATTTCGCTTCTTCACTTTTTCATATCACTTTCTATCTCATATTCTTTTTTTCTTTCTTTGTTTCTTTTGCTTCTTCTCTTTCTCATAGCTCTTTCTTTCTCTTATTCTTTCGTTCGACCTTTCTTTCTTTCCTTCTTTCTTTCTTTCTTTTACTTCTTCTCTTTCTAATATCTGTTTCCATTCCATATTCTTTCGTTATATCTTTCTTTCTTTCTTTCTTTCTTTCTTTCATTCTTTAGCTTCTTCTCTTTCTCATATCTCTTTCTATCTCATATTCTGTCCTTCTCCCTTTCTTTCTTTCTTTCTTTCTTTCTTTTGCTTCTTCTCTTTCTCATATCTCTTTCTTTCTCATATTCTTTCGTTCTTTCTTTCTTTTTCCTTTTTTTTGCTTCGTCTATTTCTCATATGTCTTTCTATCTCATATTCTTTCTTTCTTTCTTTCTTTCTTTTGCTTCTTCTCTTTCTCATATCACTTTCTATATCATGTTCTTTCTTTCTTTTCTTTCTTTCTTTCATTCTTTCTTTCTTTTGCTTCTTCTCTTTCTCATATCTCTTTCTATCTCATATTATTTCCTTCTTTCTTTGGCTTCTTATTTTTCTCAAATCTCTTTCTTTCTCTTATTCTTCCGTTCGTCCTTTCTTTCTTTCTTTCTTTCTTTTCCTTATTCTCTTTCTCATATTTCTTTCTATCTCATATTCTTTCGTTCTGCCTTTCTTTCTTTCTTTCGCTTCTTCTCTTTCTCATATCTCTTTCTAGATCATATTTTTAGTTCTGTGTTTCTTTCCTTCTTTCTTTCTTTCTTTCTTTGTTTTGCTTCGTCTCTTTCTCATATCTCTTTCTATATCATGTTCTCTCTTTCTTTCTTTCTTTTGCTTCTTCTCTTTCTCATATATCTTTCTATTACATTTTCTTTCGTTCTCTCTTTCTTTCTTTCTTTCTTTTGATGCTTCTCTTTCTCATATTTCTTTCTATCTCATTTTCTTTCTTGGTTTCTTTTTTTTTGCGTTTCTCTTTCTCATATATCCTTCTATCTCATATTCTTTCTTTCTTTCCTTCTTTCTTTCTTTCGCTTCTTCTCTTTCTCATATCTCTTTCTATCTAATATTCTTTCGATCTCTCTTTCTTTGTTTCTTCTCTTTCTCATATCTCTTTCTATCTCATATTCATTTTCCTTCTTTCTTTCTTTCGCTTCTTCTCTTTCTCATATCTCTTTCTATCTAATATTCTTTCGATCTCTCTTTCTTTGTTTCTTCTCTTTCTCATATCTCTTTCTATCTCATATTCTTTTTTTCTTTCTTTCTTTCTTTCGCTTCTTCTCTTTCTCATATCTCTTTCTATCTCATATTCTTTCGATCTCTCTTTCTTTTTTCTTCTCTTTCTCTTATCTCTTTCTATCTCATATTCTTTCGTTCTCCCTTTCATTCTTTCTTTCTTTATTTCGCTTCTTCACTTTTTCATATCACTTTCTATCTCATATTCTTTTTTCTTTCTTTGTTTCTTTTGCTTCTTCTCTTTCTCATAGCTCTTTCTTTCTCTTATTCTTTCGTTCGACCTTTCTTTCTTTCCTTCTTTCTTTCTTTCTTTTACTTCTTCTCTTTCTAATATCTGTTTCCATTCCATATTCTTTCGTTATATCTTTCTTTCTTTCTTTCTTTCTTTCATTCTTTAGCTTCTTCTCTTTCTCATATCTCTTTCTATCTCATATTCTGTCCTTCTCCCTTTCTTTCTTTCTTTCTTTCTTTTGCTTCTTCTCTTTCTCATATCTCTTTCTTTCTCATATTCTTTCGTTCTCTCTTTCTTTTTCCTTTTTTTTGCTTCGTCTATTTCTCATATGTCTTTCTATCTCATATTCTTTCTTTCTTTCTTTCTTTTGCTTCTTCTCTTTCTCATATCTCTTTCTAGCTCATATATTTTAGTTCTGTGCTTCTTTCTTTCTTTCTTTCTTTGTTTTGCTTCGTCTCCTTCTCATATCTCTTTCTATATCATGTTCTTTCTTTCTTTCTTTTCTTTCTTTCTTTCATACTTTCTTTCTTTTGCTTCTTCTCTTACTCATATCTCTCTCTATCTAATATTCTTTCGATCTCTGTTTCTTTGTTTCTTTGTTTCTTTTGCTTCTTCTCTTTCTCATATCCCCTTCTATCTCATATTATTTCCTTCTTTCTTTGGCTTCTTATTTTTCTCAAATCTCCTTCTATCTCTTATTCTTCCGTTCGTCCTTTCTTTCTTTCTTTCTTTTACTTGTTCTCTTTCTAATATCTCTTTCTATTCCATATTCTTTCGTTATATCTTCCCTTCTTTCTTTCTTTCCTTATTTCTTTCTTTCATTCTTTAGCTTATTCTCTTTCTCATATCTCTTTCTATCTCATATTCTGTACTTCTCCCTTTCTTTCTTTCTTTCTTTTGCTTCTTCTCTTTCTCATATTTCTTTCTATCTCATATTCTTTCGTTCTGCCTTTCTTTCTTTCTTTCTTTCTTTTGCGTCTTCTCTTTCTCATATCTCTTTCTAGCTCATATTTTTTAGTCCTGTGTTTCTTTCCTTCTTTCTTTCTTTCTTTTTTTGCTTCGTCTCTTTCTCTTATCTCTTTCTATATCATGTTCTCTCTTTCTTTCTTTCTTTTGCTTCATCTCTTTCTCATATCTTTCTATTACATTTTCTTTCGTTCTCTCTTTCTTTCTTTTGCTGCTTCACTTTCTCATATTTCTTTCTATCTCATTTTCTTTCTTGGTTTCTTTTTTTGCTTTTTCTCTTTCTCATATATCCTTCTATCTCATATTCTTTCTTTCTTTCTTTCTTTCTTTTGCTTCTTCTCTTTTTCATATTTCTTTCTATCTCATATACTTTCTTATTTTCTTTTTTTCTTTTGCTTTTTCTCTTTGTCATATCTCTTTCTATTTCATATTCTTTCGTTCTCTCTTTCTTTCTTGTTTTGCTTCGTCTCTCTCACATATCTCTTTCTATCTCATATTCTTTCGTTCTCTCTTTCTTTCTTGTTTTGCTTCGTCTCTATCACATATCTCTTTCTATCACATATTCTTTCTTTCTTTCGTTCTTTCTTTTTCTTCTTCTCTTTCTCATCTCTCTTTCTATCTCATATCTCTTTCTCTCTCATATTTTTTCTTTCTTTCTTTTGTTTCTTCTCTTTCTTATATCTCCTTCTATCTCATATTATTTCTTTCTTTCTTTTGCTTCTTATTTTCCTGAAATCTCTTTCTTTCTCTTATTCTTTCGTTCGTCCTTACTTTATCTCTTTCTTTTACTTCTTCTCTTTCTAATATCTCTTTCTATTCCATATTCTTTCGTTATATCTTCCCATCTTTCTTTCTTTCCTTCTTTCTTTCTTTCTTTCATTCTTTAGCTTCTTCTCTTTCTCATATCTCTTTCTATCTCATATTCTGTCCTTCTCCCTTTTTTTCTTCTTTCTTTCTTTCTTTCTTTCTTTCTTTTCCTTATTCTCTTTCTCATATTTCTTTCTATCTCATATTCTTTCATTCTGCCTTTCTTTCTTTCTTTCTTTCTTTCGCTTCTTCTCTTTCTCATATCTCTTTCTAGAACATATTTTTTAGTTCTGTGTTTCTTTCCTTCTTTCTTTCTTTCTTTCTTTCTTTCTTTGTTTTGCTTCGTCTCTTTCTCATATCTCTTTCTATATCATGTTCTCTCTTTCTTTCTTTCATTTGCTTCTTCTATTTCTCATATATCTTTCTATTACATTTTCTTTCGTTCTCTCTTTCTTTCTTTCTTTCTTTTCCTGCTTCACTTTCTCATATTTCTTTCTATCTCATTTTCTTTCTTGGTTTCTTTTTTTGCTTTTTCTCTTTCTCATATATCCTTCTATCTCATATTCTTTCTTTCTTTCCTTCTTTCTTTCTTTCGCTTCTTCTCTTTCTCATATCTCTTTCTATCTAATATTCTTTCGATCTCTCTTTCTTTGTTTCTTCTCTTTCTCATATCTCTTTCTATCTCATATTCTTTCGTTCTCCCTTTCATTCTTTCTTTCTTTATTTCGCTTCTTCTCTTTTTCATATCACTTTCTATCTCATATTCTTTTTTTCTTTCTTTGTTTCTTTTGCTTCTTCTCTTTCTCCTAGCTCTTTCTTTCTCTTATTCTTTCGTTCGACCTTTCTTTTTTTCCTTCTTTCTTTCTTTCTTTTACTTCTTCTCTTTCTAATATCTCTTTCCATTCCATATTCTTTCGTTATATCTTTCTTTCTTTCTTTCTTTCATTCTTTAGCTTCTTCTCTTTCTCATATCTCTTCTATCTCATATTCTGTCCTTCTCCCTTTCTTTCTTTCTTTCTTTTTTTCTTTTGCTTCTTGTTTTCTCATATCTCTTTCTTTCTCATATACTTTCGTTCTCTCTTTCTTTTTCCTTTTTTTGCTTCGTCTATTTCTCATATATCTTTCTATCTCATATTCTTTCTTTCTTTCTTTCTTTCTTCTTTCGCTTCTTCTCTTTCTCATATCTCTTTCTAGCTCATATATTTTAGTTCTGTGCCTCTTTCTTTCTTTCTTTCTTTCTTTCTATATCATGTTCTTTCTTTCTTTTCTTTCTTTCTTTCTTTCTTTCTTTCTTTCTTTTGCTTCTTCTCTTTCTCATATTTCTTTCTATCTCATATTCTTTCGTTCTGCCTTTCATTCTTTCTTTCTTTTGCTTCTTCTCTTTCTCATATCTCTTTCTAGCTCATATTTTTTAGTTCTCTGTTTCTTTCCTTCTTTCTTTCTTTCTTTTTTTGCTTCGTCTCTTTCTCTTATCTCTTTCTATATCATGTTCTCTCTTTCTTTCTTTCTTTTGCTTCTTCTCTTTCTCATATATCTTTCTATTACATTTTCTTTCGTTCTCTCTCTCTTTCTTTCTTTCTTTTGCTGCTTCACTTTCTCATATCTCTTTCTATCTCATATTCATTTTTTCTTTCTTTCTTTCTTTTGCTTCTTCTCTTTTTCATATTTCTTTTTATCTCATATACTTTCTTATTTTCTTTTTTTCTTTTGCTTTTTCTCTTTGTCATATCTCTTTCTATTTCATATTCTTTCGTTCTCTCTTTCTTTCTTGTTTTGCTTCGTCTCTCTCACATATCTCTTTCTATCTCATATTATTTCGTTCTCTCTTTCTTTCTTGTTTTGCTTCGTCTCTCTCACATATCTCTTTCTATCACATATTCGTTCTTTCGTTCTTTCTTTTTCTTCTTCTCTTTCTCATCTCTCTTTCTATCTCATATCTCTTTCTCTCTCATAATTTTTCTTTCTTTCTTTTGTTTCTTCTCTTTCTTATATCTATTTCTATCCCATATTCTTTCGTTCTCACTTTCTTTCTTTCTTTTCCTTCTTCTCTTTCTCATATCTCTTTCTATCTCATATTCTTTCATTCTTATTTCTTTTGCTTCTTCTCCTTCTAATATCTCCTTCTATCTCATATTATTTCTTTCTTTCTTTTGCTTCTTATTTTTCTGAAATCTCTTTCTTTCTCTTATTCTTCGTTCGTCCTTACTTTCTTTCTTTCTTTTACTTCTTCTCTTTCTAATATCTCTTTCCATTCCATATTCTTTCGTTATATCTTTCTTTCTTTCTTTCTTTCATTCTTTAGCTTCTCTTTCTCATATCTCTTTCTATCTCATATTATGTCCTTCTCCCTTTCTTTCTTTCTTTCATTTTTTCTTTTGCTTCTTGTATTTCTCATATCTCTTTCTTTCTCATATTCTTTCGTTCTCTCTTTCTATTTTCCTTTTTTTGCTTCGTCTATTTCTCATATATATTTCTATCTTACATTCTTTCTTTCTTTCTTTCTTTCTTTCTAACTTTTGCTTCTTCTGTTTCTCATATCTCTTTCTAGCTCATATATTTTAGTTCTGTGCTTCTTTCTTTCTTTCTTTGTTTTGCTTCGTCTCCTTCTCATATCTCTTTCTATATCATGTTCTTTCTTTCTTTCTTTCTTTTCTTTCTTTCTTTCTTTCTTTCATTCTTTCTTTCTTTTGCTTCTTCTCTTTCTCATATCTCTTTCTATCTAATATTCTTTCGATCTCTCTTTCTTTGTTTCTTTCTTTCTTTTGCTTCTTCTCTTCCTCATATCTCTTTCTATCTCATATTCTTTCTTTCTTACTTTCTTTTGCTTCTTCTCTTTCTCATATCTTCTTCTATCTCATATTATTTCCTTCTTTCTTTAGCTTCTTATTTTTCTCAAATCTCTTTCTATCTCATATTCTTCCGTTCTCTCTTTCTTTCTTCCTTTTTTTCTTTTGCTTCTTCTCTTTCTCATATCTCTTTCTTTCTCTTATTCTTCCGTTCGTCCTTTCTTTCTTTCTTTCTTTCTTTTACTTGTTCTCTTTCTAATATCTCTTTCTATTCCATATTCTTTCGTTATATCTTCCCTTCTTTCTTTCTTTCCTTATTTCTTTCTTTCATTCTTTAGCTTATTCTCTTTCTCATATCTCTTTCTATCTCATATTCTGTCCTTCTCCCTTTCTTTCTTTTGCTTCTTCTCTTTCTCATATTTCTTTCTATCTCATATTTTTTCGTTCTGCCTTTCTTTCTTTCTTTCTTTTGCTTCTTCTCTTTCTCATATCTCTTTCTAGCTCATATTTTTTAGTTCTGTGTTTCTTTCCTTCTTTCTTTCTTTTTTGCATCGTCTCTTTCTCTTATCTCTTTCTATATCATGTTCTCTCTTTCTTTCTTTCTTTCTTTTGCTGCTTCACTTTCTCATATCTCTTTCTATCTCATATTCTTTTTTTCTTTCTTTCTTTCTTTTGCTTCTTCTCTTTTTCATATTTCTTTCTATCTCATATACTTTCTTATTTTCTTATTTTCTTTTGCTTTTTCTCTTTGTCATATCTCTTTCTATTTCATATTCTTTCCTTCTCTCTTTCTTTCTTGTTTTGCTTCGTCTCTCTCACATATCTCTTTCTATCACATATTCTTTCTTTCTTTCGTTCTTTCTTTCGCTTCTTCTCTTTCTCATCCCTCTTTCTATCTCATATTATTTCTGTCTTTCTTTCTTTTTCTTCTTCTCTTTCTCATATCTCTTTCTATCTCATATCTCTTTCCATCTCATATTCTTTCCTTCTTACTTTCTTTTGCTTCTTCTCTTTCTCATATCTCTTTCTATCTCATATTATTTCTTTCTTTCTTTCTTTTGGTTCTTCTCTTTGTCATATCTCCTTCTATCTCATATTATTTCTTTCTTTTATTCTTTTGCTTCTTCTCTTTCTCAAATCTCTTTCTATCTCATATTCTTCCGTTCTCTCTTTCTTTGTTTCTTTGTATATTTTGCTTCTTCTCTTTCACATATCTCATTCTTTCTCTTATTCTTTTGTTCACCCTTTCTTTCTTTCCTTCTTTCGTTCTTTCTTTCTTTTGCTTCTTCTCTTTCTCATATCTCTTTATATCTGATATTCTTTCGTTCTCTCTTTCTTTGTTTCTTTCTTTCTTTTGCTTCTTCTCTTTCTCCTATCTCTTTCTATCTCTTATTCTTTCGTTTGTTCTTTCCTTATTTCCTTCTTTCTTTCTTTTTTTCGTTTGCTTCATCTATTTCTCATATCTCTTTCTATCTCATATTCTTTCCTTCTTTCTTTCTTTTGCCTTTTCTCTTTCTCATATCGCTTTCTATGTCATATTCATTCTTTCTTTGTTTCTTTCTTTTGCTTCTTCTCTTTCTCATATCTCTTTCTATCTCATATTATGTCCTTCTCCCTTTCTTTCTTTCTTTCTTTCTTTCTTTTGCTTCTTCTCTTTCTCATATTTCTTTCTATCTCATATTCTTTCGTTCTGCCTTTCTTTCTTTCTTTCCTTTTTTTGCTTCTTCTATTTCTCATATATCTTTCTATCTCATATTCTTTCTTTCTTTCTTTCTTTTGCTTCTTCTCTTTCTCATATCTCTTTCTAGCTCATATTTTTTAGTTCTGTTTCTTGCCTTCTTTCTTTTTTTGCTTCGTTTCTTTCTCATATCTCTTTCTATATCATGTTCTTTCTTTCTTTCTTTCTTTTGCTTCTTCTCTTTCTCATATCTCTTTCTATCTCATATTCTTCCGTTCTCTCTTTCTTTGTTTCTTTGTATATTTTGCTTCTTCTCTTTCACATATCTCTTTCTTTCTCTTATTCTTTTGTTCACCCTTTCTTTCTTTCCTTCTTTCGTTCTTTCTTTCTTTTGCTTCTTCTCTTTCTCATATCTCTTTATATCTGATATTCTTTCGTTCTCTCTTTCTTTGTTTCTTTCTTTCTTTTGCTTCTTCTCTTTCACCTATCTCTTTCTATCTCTTATTCTTTCGTTTGTTCTTTCCTTATTTCCTTCTTTCTTTCTTTTTTTCGTTTGCTTCATCTATTTCTCATATCTCTTTCTATCTCATATTCTTTCCTTCTTTCTTTCTTTTGCCTTTTCTCTTTCTCATATCGCTTTCTATCTCATATTCATTCTTTCTTTCTTTCTTTCTTTCTTTTGCTTCTTCTCTTTCTCATATCTCTTTCTATCTCATATTCTTTCGTTCTGCCTTTCTTTCTTTCTTTCCTTTTTTTGCTTCTTCTATTTCTCATATATCTTTCTATCTCATATTCTTTCTTTCTTTCTTTCTTTCTTTTGCTTCTTCTCTTTCTCATATCTCTTTCTAGCTCATATTTTTTAGTTCTGTTTCTTGCCTTCTTTCTTTTTTTGCTTCGTTTCTTTCTCATATCTCTTTCTATATCATGTTCTTTCTTTCTTTCTTTCTTTTGCTTCTTCTCTTTCACATATATCTTTCTATCTCATTTTCTTTCGTTTTCTCTCTCTTTCTTTCTTTCTTTCTTTTGCTGATTCTCTTTGTCATATTTCTTTCTATCTCCTTTTCTTTCTTGGTTTCTCTTTTTGCTTTTTCTCTTTCTCATATATCCTTCTATCTCATATTCTTTCTTTCTTTCTTTCTTTCTTTCTTTCTTTCTTTCTTTCTTTTGCTTCTTTTCTTTCTCATATCTCTTTCTATCTCTTATTCTTTCGTTCGACCTTTCCTTATTTCTTTCTTTCTTTCTTTCTTTTGCTTCTTCTCTTTCTCATATCTATTTATATTTCATATTCTTTCGTTCTATCTTTCTTTCTCCCTTTCTTTCTTTCTTTTTTTCGTTTGCTTCTTCTCTTTCTCATATCTCTTTCTATCTTATATTCTTTCTTTTTCTTCTTCTCTTTCTCACATCTCTTTCTCATATTCTTTCTTTCTTTCCTTCTTTCTTGCTTTTGCTTATTATTTCATTTATTTTATCTGTTTTCTCATATACCTTTCACTCTTTCATATTTTTCTCATGTTCAATCTTTCTTTTTCTCGGTTGTTTTTAATTTCGATTAAATTTTTTTCTTAACTTTCATTGATTTTTCGTTAGCGTTTGCATTACTCGAGGAAATACTGTTTTTTTCTGTTTTTTTTTTTCTTTTCATAAGAAGAACAGGTAATGTCGGATTCAGCAACCTTTGATCTGTAGTTGTACAAAAACTGTTGCGAACATAGTGAAAATATACTCAAGACACTAAATAGAGTAATACAAAGCTAATATTATTATTTACTCTTGATACAACCACCACGAAACGTTATACACCTGGATCTTATTAAAACAAAATAGATATCTCCTCTCAAATTAGTTATATCGCACCATTGGGGTTTCTTTAAAATACCAAAATAAGGTAACTGTTTCGAAATGAAGTTCTTTATTTGCGTAAATCTTCAGTGTATCAATATTTGCTTTTCTCGGCGTGTAAGGAAATAATGCAGGCAACAACTTTATCGCTGATCAATGCAAAAAGAGTAGAAACTCATTACAGCAATTAGACTTGACGTGACGAATGAACAAGAAAAAAAAACTACTCGGTAAATCGGTGCATAATAAAGGCATTATGTTCGGTGGTCGGGTGTCAGTGTGACGAGAAAAAGGCTTTATTGAGAAACGTTTGATAATGTACCTAGTTGAGAGAGAAAGATAAGAAAGAGTTGGCTTGATCGTCTATTCATGGATACTATCAAGTTTTCTCAATGGAATTGCATATATCTTCGTCCGTGGTTCCTGCTATCATTTCTAAACTGGATCCTCACAGAGCGTGTGGACTTAATGTTATCTCTGTAATAGACTTTTAGAAACGTGCTCCTTAAATGTCTCCTGTTCTCTAAAAGCTCTGCAATAAATGCCTTGCTGCATC
>OZ010587.1:15073678-15188678 GCA_963932145.1 Acanthosepion lycidas
TTTATTACGAAAAATAAATCGATGTAAATCCCAGTACGTAGTGGTCATAAAACTGAAAAGAATGTACTAACGATAAAGAGAACGAAGAAACCTCCGCTTCTGCTTTGTATCCACTTAGGAGTTTATTTACATCAATGTATTTTTTAATAATGAATTTATTTTCGTCGAACGAAGTTTAAATTCTAGTCGAGTTCATTATAGTCACTTACGTAAAATACTTTGGGAAAGATTGAATAGCTTGAGAAAAGCACGGATCTATCTCCTCATCCACACTTTAATTTATAGGTAAATAGCAGGAGAGACTGGATCTTATATCTTTGCGGAGAAGGACAAGTCTTAATTTTAGACCTGTGGGGTTGTTGGGGGACGTTGTGGCGCATTTATCTCTCTGTATTCGGATCTAATAAAAAATGTTTCGGTTCTGCATAGGTGTTCGCTACTATAATCAAATCCTATGACCTATGCACCCCCACTCCCAGTGGCATTTCATTGTGTGACACTATTTAGGTTGCTAGAAAGAAAGAAGAAGAAGAAGAAAAAAGAAAAAGGTGAGAATTAAATTTAGGTGATAAGAAGCAATCATGAACAGGACACTAAGCGTGTTATTTTTCTGACAAGAAAAAGTGGTAAGATTTTATTTCCATTGTCGAGAAAGTAAAACACAGAATTTAATTTGATTAATGACGATGCACCAGATAAACAACAGCAGTCTGCCATGACAACGATAATGATAAATCCCAGGTTGGTAAAGTGGCCTACGAAACAGAAACTGGAAGACATAAAAATTAATTGGGTCGCGAAAGAAAATGTCCTCTGGACCTTCCGCAGGGTGCTGGGAGATAAAAAAGTAATTAGGTCATGCGCTGACCGAAAAACAAAAATGTCCCTTGGACCAACCGCAGATTTACAAAGAAAGAAAAGTTTGACCCATTAGCTATCTACTGAATATCATTGAGAGGAGCATATGTTTTGTGTCAGAGCTGGCTATTATAAGAAAATTATTTTATCGAAACGAATAATTGGCTGTGGGTCGCCAGATGACCACCCACTTTATGCTGGCGAAAATCTGATTGACGAACTCCAGGTGATTCGGTTAAGATAAGTGTCTAAGGTGTGAGGTCTCCTCGAAGAAAAGAAAGAGAAAAAAAAGGGACCATATTTTTTTTTTCTTTGAGCAACATTTTTTAAACCAAGGCTAGTCTGGCTACACCCACACTGCTGGGCGCCCATTGGCTGAATGCTGGCGTGAGCGTTAGGCGAAGCTAATCATGTGAAGTAGGAGGGGAGGCCTGTTGACGCCCCCTGAAGGGATCAGTATGACACTGTGAGAGAGAGGGGAAACCGTTGACACCCTCTGAGGGTATGGGTGAGATACCAATATGAAGACAGAAGAAGGTTGGAGGACGAAAAACTTATAAAAATGGAAATTAATAATTCTTCCTGATCGAAAACAAAGAAAACCTTTTTTTTAGAATTGTCAAGGAACATCAGACCCCGACAGGCCCACCCGGTTTTGGTCGGCGTCCATATAAGCAGAGTCGCAACGAGTAAGACAACAGTTGGCGGAGCAGTTGGTAGAGGCAGTTGGACTTGGCAACTGAAGAGATGAATTAAGGAGTTCGCCGCTGAGTTGAATTGAGTTGGGCCGCCTCGCAGAAAGCTGACTGAAGGATTCCACGCAATTCCGAACTCAACTTCTAACCAACAACAATTTATTTTTGAAGAATGACTTAGACTCACACCACCAAAACAAGTAAGAGAAAGAAAAAAGAAAGAAAGAAACAAAGAAATAAAGAAGAAAAAAGAGATAGAAATAAAGAGATGGGGAAACAGACGTAAGAAAAAAGAGATAACAAAAAGAAAGAAAGGAAGAAAGAATGAATAAAGAGATAGAAATAAAAGATGGGGAAACAGACGTAAGAAGAAAGAGATAGTAAAAAGAAAGAAAGAAAGAAAGAAAGAAGAAAAAAGAAAGAAAGAATAAAGAGATTGAAATAAAGAGATGGGGAAACAGACGTCAGAAGAAAAAGATAGCAAAAAGAAAGAAAGAAAGAAAGAAAGAAAGATTAAAGAGATAGAAATAAAGAGATGGGGAAACAGACGTAAGCAGAAAGAGATAGCAAAAAAAAAGAAAGAAAGAAAGAAAGAAAGAAAGAAATAATAAAAAGAGAGAAATAAAGAGATGGGGAAAATACGTAAAAAGATAGAGATAGCAAAAAGAAAGAAAGAAAGAAAGAAAGAATAATGAGATAGAAATAAAGAGCTGGGGAAACAGACGTCAGAAGAAAAAGATAGCAAAAAGAAAGAAAGAAAGAAATAAAGAAAGATTAAAGAGATAGAAATAAAGAGATGGGGAAACAGACGTAAGAAGAAAGAGATAGCAAAAACAAAAAAGATAGAATAAAATAAAGAAAGAAAAAAAGAAAGAAAGAGTAAAGAGGTAGAAATAAAGAGATGGGCAAACAGACGTAAGAAGAAAGAGATATCAAAAAGAAAGAAAGAAAGAATGAAGAGATAGAAATAAAGAGATGAGGAAACAGACGTTAGAAGAAAGAATTAGGAAAAAGAAAAAAAGAAAGAAAGAAAAAAAAAGAAAGAAATAATAAAGAGAGAGAAATAAAGAGATGGGGAAACAGACGTAAGAAGAAAGAGATAGCAGGAAAAAAGAAAGAAAGAAAGAAAGAAAGAAAGAAAGAAATATAGAAAGAAAGAAAGAATGACGTCATAGAAATAAAGAGATGGGGAACAGACATAAGTAGAACGAGATAGCAAAAAGAAAGAAAGAAAGAATGAAAGAAAGAATAAATAGAGAGAAATAAAGAGACGGGGAAACAGACGTAAGAAGAAAAAGACAGGAAAAAGAAAGAAAGAAAGAAAGAAAGAAAGAAAGAAGAAAAAAGAAAGAAAGAATAAAGAGATTGAAATAAAGAGATGGGGAAACAGACGTAAGAAGAAAGAGACAGCAAAAAGAAAGAAAGAATGAAAGAAAGAAAGAATAAAGGGATAGAAATAAAGAGATGGGGAAACAGACATAAGGAGAAAGAGATAGTAAAAAGAAAGAAAGAAAGAAAGAAAGAAAGAAAGAAAGAAAGAAGAAAAAAGAAAGAAAGAAAGAATAAAGAGATTGAAATAAAGAGATGGGGAAACAGACGTAAGAAGAAAGAGATAGCAAAAAGTAAGAAAGAAAGAAAGAAAGATAGACAGAAAGAAAGAAAGAAAGTAAGAACGAAAGACTAAAGAGATTGAAATAAAGAGATGGGGAAACAGCCGTAAGAAACTAGTGATAGCAAAAAGAAAGGAAGAAAGAAAGAAACAAAGAGTAAAGAGATAGAAATAAAGAGGTGGGGAAACAGGCGTAAGAAGAAAGAGATAGTAAAAAGAAAGAAGGAAAGAAAAAAAGTAAGAATAAAGAGATAGAAATAGATGAGGAAACAGACGTAAGAAGAAAGAGATAGCAAAAAGAAAGAAAGAATGATAGAAAGAAAGAAAGAAAGATAGAAAGAAAGAAAAAAAAAAGAATAAAAAGATCGAAATAAAGAGATGGGGAAACAGACTTAAGAAGAAATAGATAGCAAAAAGAAAGAAAGAAAGAACAATAAAGAGACGAGGAAACGAACGAAAATAGAAATAAAGAGTAAAATTAAGTGGCAGAGACAGAAAGAAACAAAGAGTGAAAGAAAGAAAGTTATAACGAAAAGTAAATAGAAAGACAGATATAGAAACGAACGAGAGACTAAAGAAAGAGCGATAGAGAAAAATCAGAAAAATAGATATATTAATTAAGAGAGAAGGAAAAGGTGAAAAAGAAAGATGTAAGAAGGGGTGGGTCAGAAAGTAATAATTAAGGTGGAAGAGAGTGACAGAAAAATCAGATTCTTAGAGAAACAAAGAGGGTAAAGAAAGGAAGCGGTATAAAAGCTGAAGGAAAGATGGAAATGAAGGAAGTGAATAAAACAAGTAGATAGAGAGGGGTAAAAAGGCCTAAAAAGGAATTAAAAAAAATGAAGTCGTTTTAGAAAGGAAACGATATAAAAGAAATGAAGGTAAATATAAGCATAAAGAGAAAAAAAGTAAAAAAAAATCGAAAGAAAAAAAGAAATTAAATTGAAAGTAAAAGAAGGAAAGCGAAAAAGAATGAAAGACTTATTTCACATGGGATGAAAAGAGAAATAAATAAAGGAAGGAAGGAAGGAAGGAAGGAAGGAAAAACGGAAAATTAAAAAAGAAATAAAAATGAAATCATGCTTGACAAAATCTAGAATGATCATGAAAGAAAAATACCTAATGTATGGGCATCAAAGAACGAAATCGAAAAGAAAAAAAAACTCCCAAAAGAAAGAAGATAAAATAAAAAAAATATGGATGAAGAAAAGGAAAGAAAGACCCAGAAAAGGAAATAGAAAAAAAGAATGAAATTATTCAATAAACGAATACTATTAATCGATAGAAAATTATTTCTGACTATTATTCATTGTGCTTGCATTACAAGCAGACATTTTATTTTCACTTTCAGCGTCTGACTCCATTCTTTCGTGATTCTAAAATAAGGCAGCGACAAATTGGATGCTGTCTTGGGAAGAAGTGACCTTCCTGGTTCTATTCGAAAATGTAACAGAAGGTGCATCTTGGCCGTACACTTTTCCATATATTATGCATCAAGCGAGTAACAACTATTTGCCTTGTGTGTGAACAGAAAACAACATGGACGTCACGAATTTCATTAATCTGTCTAGACGTGTATTGGATTTCACTGTGCATGTGATATAAGGTTATATCTTATATCTCTACCATATCTTATATGTCAACTATAACCTTGCAAAGTGGTCCAAAGGTAGATCCCCTATCAAGAATAAACGTTGTCTTACTAGAAACACTAGACTTTATTTCGGGTGAGCGATTTAAATTATGATATATTTCATAATCGTTTGGATATTTATATGCGTCTATTGATAGTCCTATAATCGCATGAGATATGTTATCGAACAGCAGATAGTAATGGCATATAATATTCTAAAAATAACGACATTTTATCGCCATAGCAAACCAAACACAAAATAATGTAAAAAGAAGAAATAGAAATGTCTGTACTGAGATTTCCTTATTTTTATATTCAGTGTGTAAATTCCTATTGGAAATATACATTGACGAAAGAGATTTTGTTGTTATGAGTTTAGGACATTTTATTCCGTGTACAATTTGACACGTGGTTCGCTGGCGAGTAAGAAGTCCCGTGGGCGAAAAACAAGACATTGCTTATCTTTATGACATCATGTGTACAAATAAGAAAAAAAAAAGAGTGCAACTATCTACATTATTATATACTGATTTATGTAACGCCAACTAGAGATCGTTAACAGAATTTCTAATCTGACTCTTGTGTATATTAAGTGTGGCAGAAGGTGTCAGGTATTTTATGTACAGGTAAAACGGACTCACTAATTTTCTCTCACATTTATTAATGGGTGAGTTCTATGCATTTCTCAATAAATGGCTTAGTGTTTTGTTTTTGTTTTAATTAAATCCATAGCCACTAAGACACAAGGGTTTACTTAGGGGGAAAGAATGAGTAAAAGAAAATCCTTATTAAGGAGGGACACAAAAGAAGAGTATTCTGGAAGAGAGTAGATCAAGACTGACATTGCATTTAAAATCTTGAAGACCATAATCGGCTGGAAAGACTGGAGCTGGAAGAGAGGTCTACAAGCGAGAAGTGTGATAGAAGAAACTGTTAGAATGGAAGTAACGGTTAAATCAAGCCAATTAGTCAGTCTTAAATTCAAAAAGTGTTTTGGTACCATAATGAAGAGTAATATTTATTCTGTTATGTACACAGAAATGTGGCACAAGGCCCAAGGTCAGATTGGGGAAAGAACGGTCTTCTTCTGTCTTAACGATAACTTAGCTAGCCACAAACACTGAACCAATCATACAAACAATATTTCTTACACCAAAACAACACATTCTTACATACACCCATCATTATACCTCATTGTCTCGATGAAAATACTAACTAGTCCACATATTTTCAATTCATTGTCTGTGAGTGGAGGGGAATAAAACAATTCTAAAAAAAACTAGCCCCAATGAGTATTTACAATATGAAAACAAAACTATTTACAAGAAACTAAAGAAAATAATATTAGTAATAAAACCCCCACAAACCATAATGAAGAGTTCATCCTAAAAGAATTACCATGAAATTATTTATAGAAAAACACAAGGAAGAAAAAAAAAGAGAAGAGGGAAGAGGTTGGGGGAGGTAGAAAAGAAGTAGAATAAGAAGAAGGAAGAGGAGAAGGAGAAGGAGAAGAAGGAAGCGATTTTTTATTTTAAAGTCGTTCAGATTCTAGTAATTATGGCATTGGAGAAACCTTGATTGATTAAAATTTTGAGACACCTCTAATTTAATTAATTCCATAAACTCTGTTAAATTTGTCTCTCTGAATATATATATATATATATATATATATATATATATATATATATATATATGTGTGTGTGTGTGTGTGTGTGTACGTGCGTATACATATATATATATATATATATATATATATATATATATATATATATATATGGGGGGTGTTCGTATATATATTTTTTTTTAGGATATATAAAAAAAATGGCCGAATGTGTTCCAAGCGCATTCATCTAGACTTTTAGCCCTTATTAAGGATGAATTTCATTTTATTTTTAACTGAGTGTATGCACTGTTTTATATATGTATCTAGAGTTACGAGAATGTGCTATATTCCAAACACGGCTTCCTGCCTAAATACCTAAATTTGAAATATATATATATATATATATATATATATATATATATATATTAGGTTGGTGCAAAAATAATGTCGTTTTTTCACATAATAACATATGTGAGAAAACGACATTATTTTTGCACCAAATAATATATATATATATATATATATATATATATATATATATATATATATATATATATATATATATATATATATATATATATATATATATATATATATCAGTAATTATTTTTAGACGAATGGTTCACAAGACATCAGGCCAAATGACGGTCTTCGTATAGGAATACAGGTTCGATTCCTGTCGTAGAACGCATATTTTCTACGAACTTTCTCGCATATTCCGACTCGTAAAGTTAATTAATACTGTTTATAACAGAGCAAATAAGTTGTATCCATAAACTTAAGTTCTAAACAGAATATATATATATATATATATATATATATATATATATATATATATATATATATATATATAGACAGAGAGAGACAGACAAATTAATTCAGAGTTATATTTAGCACTGAGTTTTTGTAATCGTTCAATCCACTCTTCAGGAGGATTCATCCATTCTGTCTCTTTTTTCTCATGTTTCATCATTTTTATACAAAGTTTGATGATATCATTAGTTTCTGCGCTAGTTGGGATGTTCATATTATTTGTGTTAGATTGATTTCTTCTCGTTGGGTGTGTGTGTGCGTGTTTGCACGCGCGTACGCGTGCGCATGCCTGTACCCATCGAATGTCATCGTTATTTCTCCTTTTGATCATTTCTTGTCTCCTTATATTCTCTCTTTCTCTCTCTCTTTCTATTACTTTCTCTTCTTTTAATCTTTTTTTGCTGAAAGAGAAAGAGAGCAAGAGTGTGTGTGTCTACTCTTCTTTTAACCAATAAGAAACTTCATTGATCAAATCGTTAAGTTACGCAAAATTTATACCGGCCCCGGTTTTAAGTTCGAAAGACCTGCCACTTATACAAAGTGAAATTGGTAGAAGTCTTAGAGAAGCGGTAGGTATTTACTAACTGAACTGTAGCATTACTTTGCAGCATTACTGCCACAGTACACATTAAACGGCTGAAATTCAATTACTAATGGTCATAGTTTGCAGATTTCATTATTGCTTCTCTACACTTGACGCCTGACAGCATAATCTGTCTTCATTTTGAATCAAGTTTTACTTTAACAATCTTAACGGCGACTTCACAGCTTTCGTTGGCATGCTTTATTTGCAATTTGATACAAGTACAGAAGACACGTGAGAATCTAACTCAATACTAAATGATCAATCAAACAGCATTCGTCGGTGGAAAGAACGGTTGGCAAAATCCTGTTTCTTGTATTCTGTTACCCAGTTCGTTAGAGATATTTGAAATGGGCTGACAGGTGTTGAAATCCTCAGGTTATTTCGTATTGCTAAAGTTATGACTAACATATTTTGCCGAAATTTACAAACTCTACGTTTCGTTCAATTTCGCAAACCAATCGATAAAATTTGAATAAGCTGATTTTTCTGGAAAATACTTTGACAAAACCCCTAGTTCGTGGTTTAATCATTTTATAGGACTTCATGGGGAACAAAATATTTTTAAAGAAAATTTCTTTTTTTACCTTTTAAACAGTGAAGAATAAATATTTAGGATTTCTGACTCTTGAGCATGCAACATCAAATTCCAAGCTTTGGAGAGTTTGGCCATGTGATTGGTTTATTGTTCACACAAGCGCGGGGCGAACGGGAAACTGGATTTTTGTGTATAAAAACTTAAGAAGATACGCAATAAAACATTTAATTTTTCTAAAAGATTAAATGAAAGTTTATTGTACTAAGCTACGTAACCTAGTAAAACTAATTTTACTCTATAAAAATTTGGTTTCGATCAATCAATATATTGTTATTTTAGAGAGTGTGACGTGCCGACAGATTAACAGAACTCACAGAATTTTATATATAGATAGATGACTCTCTTTTAAAGAAGACTCCGTAGGCAGTTTCACATTTTTCAGATGCAGCTCACCCCCCTCCACAAGGTTTGAATATTATTTTTGTATGAGAGTTTATTAATTCTCATCTTTTAATTCTGTTTGTTCCTTATTGATATCGTTAGGACAATCGTTACACCCTACCGATTCCTAATAAATAATGGATTATTCCATTGTGATTGCGAGGAAAGATGGAACAGACATAGAGATGTTGTTTGGTTTCAATGAGCAAAAGATAGAAAGAAAAATAGAAAGAAGGAAAGAGGCGATAATGTTCCTTGTTTTTAATGTCTACTTCGTTGAAATGGAAAAAAAATTATTAGTTTTTAATCTTTTCATTTGTACCCTCTAAATGCGTTATGGCATAACTTATCATGGAGCCTCGTATATTCTTTTCGTGCTAGCAATTTGCAACTTCTGGGCAGCTGATTCACGTTCTCAGGATATTTCATTATTCTTCATTAAGGCAGGTACTTTTACAAACCGTGGAAATGCATTCGATGTGAAAGTTGGGGTTTGAAATGATAAATAACAACACAAAATATTTTGTTCGAATTACTTACGAGTAAATGAGAATAACAATTAAACTTAGGCCCAACCATCGTAGCGTTAGAATTTCATTCCGATGGTCAATGAAAGTCTTATAGCACGGCCTTATAAAATTTATAATTTACTGAAGCTTTACAAATTGCATATAGACAAAATGTATATCACAAACACATAATTACTAAACAATTGCGCCATCAAATAAAACCTTCAAAGGGAAATTGTACTGAAATATTTACCTATAATATGATCTAATTTGTTAAACTGCGCATTAGTATGATTTTCAATAAAAAATGTAAATTTAAAATATTTCGCCTTATAATGTACGCCCAGCAGTATTATGTTGTTATATAAACTTTTATTTATTTTTTATGTTTTCATTAATTATCATCTAACAAATCTTATTCCTTGAGTAGCTTTTTCTGTGATCGTTTACAATTCATTTTACACAGTTTTTACTTATCGAATAAAATAAAAAAAATGTATATTTTACCTGTGGTGATTCATAATTAGAATTCTGGTTTGAATATATTTTCCATGCAATGAATCAAATACAAAAAATATCGACGTTGTTTGGCTTTATTCTTGAAAGAGTAAACTTTTAAATTCAGCTTTAAAAAAAAGCCTGCGAAAATTACGTATTTTTATACATTTTTTCAGGCGGTGTTTAGCATTAAATGCTCAAAACTATGTAACATATATGTAACTATGTAACAGCTGTGTAATCATGTAACAGCTAAGTAACAGCCATGAAAAAGCTATGTAACAACTATATAACGTCTACGTAACAGCTATGTAACAGGTATTTAACAGTTATGTGACTGTAATTACTATGTAACAACTATGTGATTATGTGACAGCTATGTAACAGCTATGAAACTATATAACTATGTAACAGCTATGAAATTTTTTAACTACGTAACAGCTATGTAACTAACAGCTACGAAACTATGTAACTATGTAACAGCTATGAAACTATGTAACTATATAACAGATATGTAATTATGTAACAGATATGAAACTATGTAACTATGTCACAAACATCTAACAATGTAACGGCTATGTAACTATATAACAGCTAAGTAACAGCCATGTAACAACTATATAACGCCTACGTAACAGCTATGTAACAGGTATTTAACAGCTCTGTGACTGTAATTTCTGTGTAACAACTATGTGATTATTTGATAGCTATGTAACAGTTATGAAACTATATAACTATGTAACAGCTATGAAATTTTGTAACTATGTAACAGCTATGTAACTAACAGCTACGAAACTATGTAACTATGTAACAGATATGTAATTATGTAACAGATATGAAACTATGTAACAGCTATGAAACTATGTAACTATGTAACAAGTATGTAATTATGTAACATCTATGAAAATATGTAACTATGTCACAAACATCTAACTATGTAACGGCTATGTAACTATATAACAGCTAAGTAACAACCATGTAACAAATATAACGCCTACATAACAGCTATGTGACTGTAACATCTATGTAACAACTATGTGATTATGTAACAGATATGTAACAGCCAAGCAAAAGCTATGTAACAACTATATAACGCCTACGTAACAGCTATGTAACAAGTATTTAAAAGCTATGTGACTTTAACATCTATGTAACAACTTTGTGATTATTTAACAGCTATATAACCGCTATGAAACTATGTAACTATGTAACAGCTACGAAACTATGTAACTATATAACAAATATGTATGTATGTAACATCTATGAAACTATGTAACTATGTAACAGCTATGAAACTATATAACTATGCAACAAATATGTAAGTATGTAAAATCTATGAAACTATGTAACTATGTAACAGCTATGCAGCTATGTATGTAACTTTTGCTGTCCTTACTTAGCACACAAAACCACAGATTTCGCATCAAGTTCACTGTTGATTTTCTAAACAATGTGGAAAACTCAACCTGCTTTATTCTTCGGTGGAATGGAGGGGCGTATCTTCCAAATTGTATCTTACCAATCCTTGTAATCTTTCATGTCAGGAGTGCATCACCAGACACTAAATGAGGAATAATCTTAAATTGTTTTACCATAATCTTCATACTGCTTCTTTAGAAATATTTTTTATTATATTTGTCTTTAATTCATGTTGAAAAGTCATTAGTCATGTGTAGCCATTAGGAAATACATCTGTCTTCTGTTATAGACAAGTATACTTCATGAATAGAAAGATTGTTGTTTACATAATCATTGATTCTTCTGAGTTCTTATTGCCTATGTAAATATTTTGGTTCTTAGGTGTTTTTTTAAAATCGTTTATTTTTGTATCTGCGCATCCACTTTTATGAATAAGCTGAATTCTTCTTGTTTTATATTCTTATCAATTCAGCCCAAGTAAGACGATAATGCCACTAAGACGAAAGGAGCTAATGGGCATGAAAGTGAATTAGAAGAGTATCGAAGGTTCCAGAATCCCGATCCTGAAGAGGAAAAAGGAATAAACCATACCATTGAGTAGAAGGAATGTTAGGGCCGTCGATAACGGTGCTATCACGAAGTCACAAGTCATCGTGGCCGAGGGTTAGAGCGTGCTGGCCTTGTTCAGACTGTTGATCACGCTTTCCTAGAAATTATAACAAAGATCTTCTCAGTACAGTTGCTGTATAAGTATAAACCATAGGTGGACTCTGTGAGTGTTGAATAAATAGAAATGCGTCTGAGCAAGCATCTGCAATAGGGATTTGATTAGACACGCTAGTAGACAGGTATCCAAATATCAGCTATACTATATATATATATATATATATATATATATATATATAAGAAGTTGACTAGTCAACTTTTGTTCTTCAACATTGAAGGAGATGGTTAGAAATATCCTTTGAACAAACCTTACTAAACACTCATTGTCATAGCGGACAAGTTTGCAGAATGCAGTCAGGACGTGAAGACAATTTGGATGATCGCTATACTATAGAAATTTGTGCTAAATTGGGAAAAGAATCCACAGAAACTGCCATACCTGAGGATAGATATCACGTAACTATTCAGTACTCTTTACTTTGTTTCTAACGTATTTTGACTCTTAGTAATCTGCTTAGCATTTGGAAGGCATCCTTGGCCATCCCAATAAGAAAATGATGGAAGGCACATTTCTTTGGATCTCAGTGTCGAACTTTCCGTATCCTGTTTGAACATGTCCCAGATTTTTTAAATTTCTCTACTTGTTTAATTCTAGTATCCCCGATTTGAAATATGCATTTTGGGTTCATGTTTTTGCTGATTATCAAAGATTTTCTCTTGATGGAATTTATATTTACCATTCATAACGTAATTTTAGTATAATACAAAAGGCAAATTCTATTACTTTATCAGGAAAGACCCTCTTAACCATTGTCATTCTTAGCATATAATTTTAAATCTTCCATTTAAAATTATTGATTTATTTAGTGTTCAGTGATGTTATATTCGATATCAGTTTTTTTTTTTCGTGCAGTCACTGAATACTGTTGACATGACCCTGCTCTTCATCTCGACAAAATACAAAGAGTCTGTAATATAATCGATCCTGTAATATAATCATTCTCGTATCCAGTCCCTTTCTCATAGGCGTGGTGTAGTTTCCCTCTTTCTCTCTTACAAATATTTTCATGGCAACTGCTCTGATAACATTTTTCCCTGGTGCCCAGAATTTAATCGTCCTACTAGATTGGCGTCTAGGTCCCACCAGTTTATTGGTGAATTAGTTAAATGAAACCGCCACTTCTACTTCAACAGTTTCTTTTCCCGCACTTCCCGATAATGGAACTACCTTCCTCTTACTTGCTTCCCTAAAATTTAAATGCAACGTCAATCACCATCTTCTACCTTCTATCTTCTTGAATCCGCTTTTACTTTTATCCTTTCTTCTACCCCCTCCCCATACACAATTTTTTTTTCTAACACTTTCACTCTCTGTACCCCCCTGCGTAATAATGATATTCATGCATTGGTTGGGGTGAAATGGTTTAAAAAAGAAATATGAAAAAGAGCTAGAGAAATAAAATCTATAAATGAAGGTATGAGAAGATGCATTGGTATAGTGAAAGATGCTTTTCAAAAGCTCAGCAAAGTATTAAGAAAAGGGAACATATCATTAGAAACAAAGGAAAGATTACTGAACTTTGTGTAGTATCGTTGTTCCTCTAGTGAATTCTGGAAAATCTCTTCACAGGTGAAGAGACTTGAAGCAACAGAAACGTGTTTGTACAGAAGGATGTTGAGAATGGCATGGTTCGAGTGAACAAGTTTTACCGATAATGGTAACAAAAAGGAAACTTATACTTAACACCAGGAAGCGATACTTGAAATTTATATTTATTATATCACATACTGAGGAAAGAGGGCTTGCAAAATCTGATACTCACAGGACAGATTAAAAGTAAGAGGATCAAATGAAAAAAACATACAATATATCTGGCAATTTTGGACAAATGGATGGTGGAGTAGGGTTTCGGAAAGATAGCAAAAAAGAAAATATATAAAGAGCTACAAAGGGCAGGAAATTTTGGAGAGCTATGATCACCACGTTTTCGATTTTTTAGAGTCAGGATATTACTGTTTTATATATTTAAGTCACCTTATAGGTTCTTGGTACTATTTTTTTTTCTTTCAATATAGTGACACAAGCTGCCTGTTTCTTTCTGTAGCATTTCCTGAACAGAAATCACACCGATTCCATCGTCTCTTCTATTCCAATGAATTCTTCCCATGTCTGCCCGCGGTTGTGTTCTTCTCTGTATATAGCCATCTTTTTCTCTTTGTTTTCAGTCGATGTTTCGCAGATAATGTTTCAGGTAAATAAATCCATCCCCATAATCAACAACTGACGCAAGTCGGCAGTTGATTGCAGAGACAACGTCAATAAAAAGAACAACAGAAAGAGACAGTTGAAATTTATGGGACACATACTGAGGAAAGAGGGCTTGGAAAATCTGGTACTCACATGACAGATTGAAAGTAAGAGGATCAGATGAAAGAAACGCACAACATATCTGGCGATTTTGAACAAATGGATGGTGGAATACGGTTTCAGAGAGAAAAGATATAAAGAGCTACAAAGGACAGGAAATTGTGGAGAGCCATGATCGCCAACATTTTGAAGGGACACGGCATATAGAAGAAGAAAATCTATTAAATTTTATTTTATTTTCACACCAAATTCATTTTTCGATTTTTTAGAGTCAGGGTATTAACCAGTTACACTTTCATATTTAAGTCACCTTACACCTACGTACCTTTTTTTCAGTATAGCGACACACGCTGTCTGTTTATTTCTGTAGCGTTTTCTGAACAGAAATCAAACCGTTTCCACCGTCTCTTCTCATAATAAATTATTTTCATGATTGCTCAAGGTTGTGTACTTCTGGATACTGCCACCAATTATGTTGTCTTGATTTAATTAATGACTTCAGCCCCATAACCGACAATTGACATGAGAGATGTTTACGGAAACTGTTTCTTGCATTCGAGCAGAATCCTAATAATTCTTTTAACTTGGCGAAAATGTTCTTTTGCTATATTTTTTGGCATTTCTTTTTTCTTGATTTTCATGCTATATTATTCTTGGGTATCAGGTGACCATAACAAAAAATAAATGTTATCTTTTTCGTTATCGCCAAAAAAGAAACATGTCAAAACAATGTGTAAGCATTTCAAACAGAGTAGCCCTTCTATACAGCAGTGAATGCATCCCGTCATGCAATTTACAAATTGGAAATAGCAAGAAAGAAAAAAATGAAAACTTAGCCAACGCCTTATTGTCCTCTGAGGTACTTAATCAAGGCAAATTTATTTTGTGACAAGTAGTTATCTACAAGAGTAAACATGTTATCTTTTTTGAGCACTCCTGTACGTATTTCCTTAAAAAAAACAATAACTTTGCTTTTGTATATAAATACTTGTCACAAATTAAAATCCTTACATTTCTGTTAATAAAGTCCCCAGGGAGTAATTATGACTCTCTTAGTGTTGATTGTCCTCTCATAAGAGAGCTTAAAGCTGGTCCTCCTCACATAGGGTCCCTCTGGTAACAGCCCTCGGGCTGGCTAAGCGTCCAGACATCGTCTGTAGATAATAAATGTGAGGTGTCCGTGCTTCCTTAATGCGCTGGTCTTTGTGGGGTTGCCATCACCACCAGATCCTTTATAATTGGTTCAGTCACAACAAACAATGTCCTCGACGACCCCCCCCCCCAGAAACACACAAGACGTGGGAAACCAAAAATATCAGAACTGATATCCTTGTCGACCTAAAGGACTCGCCCTCCCGCGGGAGCTTCCCTGTTTGCTCGCGCGCTTTCAAGCAGACAGCCAGCCTCGCTAGCCACATGTGGAAAATACATCGGCTAATATAAATTTTCCTTTGTCTTGTTTCATATTGTCATTTTTCAGATATATTTTGTGTGAAATTTAAATATCTGGGAAATGGGATGGGAAGTGCGACAGCCATATACAATGGTGCACTCGGATAGCGAAAAATTCCTTCCAAAAGTTAAGTAAAGTATTAAGAAATAAGGAGATTTCGTTAGAAACCAAAAAAAAACAGTACTGAAGTGTTATGTAATGTCAGTCCTCCTATATGACAGTGAATGCCGGACAATCTCCTCACAGATGAAGAAGAGACTTGAAGCAACAGAAATATGATTCTACAGAAGGAAGCCGAAAATACCATGGAATACGGCCACATTCCGTTGAAACATCGGTTCCCGTAAGATCACTGAAGGCAAACCTGGTCAGAAGCTAAATAGGCAACCTCTTGTGAATACCAGTGGCTCTAAGCTAGGATGTACGGGTGTTGTAATGGATAATGGCTCGGAATTGTTAATCGGAGAGCCGAGTTACAAATCTAGTCGGGTTTATTATATTCATGCGCAAATATTCTCGGGAAAGGTAGCAATGCACCTCTTATCGCTGCAGGTATGGGTTAATTAGTAAAATCCTGAAATCATTATTTTCTCCGCGCCTGTTCCCGAAAAATCCTTCAATCCAAAATTATTTCCTGGCTTAAAATAAGCTGCAAAAGATTGAAAAAAAAAAACAAAACAAAAAAAAAACGAATCAGTTAAATCAAATAAGAATGTGATAGATTGTACAACGACGATGTTTTAGAGAAAAAACACTGTAGTAAAAACAGAACTAGTGAATAAATTTATACCAAAGCTTTATTGCACTTTACTCTGACTATTCGTTTACTGACGGATATTGCAAGGTGCTTTTTATCATCAGTTAGCTAACCTTAAGATCTTGGAGATCTTAACAAGAGCTAACTGATGATTTATCAGTGAAAGCACATTAATAATTATAATCTGAAAAAGACAGTTGAAATTTCTAGGCCACTATAAAAACAGAAAAGATTGAACGCAATGAGGAGAGAGGGAAACAAAAAATAACCTAGTAAATGAGCTGGAGGAAATGAATAGGACAACATGTTTTAGGAGAGTTAACAAAAAATACAAGATTTACTAAGAGCTAAAAAAGACAGGAAAATAAGGAGAGACATGTTCGTCAACGTCCTGAACGGCACTAAAATATTAGGTTGGTGCAAAAATAATGACGGTTTTTGATGTTAAAAAATACGTCAAAAACCGTCATTATTTTTGCATCAACCTAATAGCACATCCATTTCTATATTTAGACGGTTTTCTTTGCTTTAAATTAGGTACATCAGTACGTTTTGAATGTACCAATTTTCCTCTTTTAACATCCATAATGTCCTGCGCATTTCTATATACTAAACTCCATACCGATTTCGTCCGTCCTCGGTATGACGATAAACTACATCCGGCAGCAAGGTCACTGATCAGGAGGTTTTGAGGATCGTGGAACCACCTCTTAATTGCTGTTGTTCCCAGGTACACCCTGGCTCGGGGTGGTAGCCCCTGTTAGGGTCACAGCTATGGGCAGATAGTTAACCTCCAAACTCGAATCAAAATATTATCAGTGCAGAAATTCATTTTTATAATGAAGGTGTCAGCAATACATTACCTGTGTGAAGAAATTACCACACCTGGCATTTCTATAAGGTCACCCATCCCATATTTTATATCAGACCTACTGTCTTCCCAAATGAGCAACAGTGGAAGGAAAAGGATCATTCAGGCCTTTAGTAATGGTACCAACGTTCATACTTTTCAAGAACCATCAAGAGAGCAGAGAATAAGTTTTAAAAAGAGTGGATAGTAAAGAGGAATATTGTATCAGGAGAACACTACAGCAAGTGCGATCATTATTTCAACTTAGAGCTAAAGAGATCAATTAGAAAAGATCCAACTCAATCCATAAGAGGTTTGGCACGTGAGAGAGGAATTTCATCTATGACAGTCCAAAGAGCAATAAAAAACGTACCTGAAACCTGTGATGCACCTTGTAACTCCAAGACAGAAACAAAAAGTTACATGGTTTGAGAGAGCGAAGACCATCATAAGTTGAAAATAATCATGGAATAATATATATATATATATATATATATATATATATATATATATATTATTATTATTATCATTATTATTATTAATAGAAATCTTATAAGTATAAGAAACTATACTCGCTTATAAAAACTTCGGTGTATTGATTTGCAAAAAAACAAGCCAATACCAAAGGGAGAAAAAGTTATAATGAACCAAGATGTTCGTTGACCGAAAATAATCGTCTAGCATGCAAGTCCAAATCCAAAGAAAAAAAACCGATACGTGTAAGCAAAATGCAGTAAGTAGACCTAGTTAAACCTAGAGACCCAGGCAAATCTACCAAGGTTTCACCTCAGCGTTTCGTCTGGCTCTCTAGGTTTAACTAACTATATATATATATATATATATATATATATATATATATATATATATATATATATATATATATAGGGACATTATTTCAATCCTTCACGAGCCAACGATCCTTAGCTATGATTAATTAATGATGAATATAACATTTTCGTTTATAATCGATTACATCATGATTCTTCTGTTAAGCTTGGAGAATAATTACAAATTGCTATTCTTCAAGGTAGAGCCTAGTAGTGCTATATAAACTTCGAAGAACTCCAGTAATATATCTTTAAGCATTTCTAAGATACAAAGCTTTATCTAAGAATTGTACAATTTTGCTGTTACAGGATTTGGACAATGTTAGACCCAGTATAAAAAGATATTACCGGCAATACATTTATGTAAAAGAAATTACTAATACTCCCATGAAAATTAAATTTCGGCATTAAATAACACATAAGTTGTTGATATACCGCTAATCAAAAAACAAACAAATACACCAATATAGTCACTAAAAACTCTGACTATTTGTACCATTTAGTCAATATTTTCATATCCTTCATCCTATAATTTTAAGTGTTTATATAAAAGATAGTTTATTTTGCTTCTTGACTTGCCTAGGGAATATCAACCTTTGATTCTAAGGATCACATACCGAGATATCATTGCTAAAAGACTGAAAGACGCATTGAACTTCATTTCCTGTCGATTTGTCAATACTGCTTTTCAATTTCTTATTGGGCTTTTCAAAAGGTTCTTAGTACATTCTGCTGCTTTTACTGCTGCAAGGCATTCACGAAGCTATAAGTGGAATATGAATCCACAGGCTTTCTTATCCTCTATTCACGCCATTAGTCAACCTTTACAATATCTTAGCATCATTTTATCAACGAGATGCTGATCTTTTGTTCTTCGTCAACTTCTCTTTCCTCCATTAAGTTTTACTAGAACCAAGTGTTCTCTTTACACGTGTTGGTCAATATCCCGACATTAATCCGTGTAAGAAATTTCTACATTATCGGTAAGCATGTTATTGGTCTGAAATTTGAAACACGTTCAGTCAGTTATGTGCCATGCGTGAAACACGCTTAGGCGATCATGTACCTTTCGATACGTGAGTGACGAGGGAGATTTTTTTTCCGCAGAAACACGGTCTGACCTGCTATTTACCAATAGCTGGTAGGGAGAAGAAGATTCATACCTTTCCCAACGGTATTAGCACATAAGTGAATGTAATGGATTCTACTTGAATTCGAACTCTGGTTACTCAACCTGATTGAAGAACTTAGTATTTTTTGTTTATTTTTTTATTTTTTTTTAATCCTTTCTAGCAGGCTTGAAATTTTGGTTAAAGATCTTGTTTTCTTGCGTCGTTTGAAAAT
Source organism: Acanthosepion lycidas (assembly GCA_963932145.1). NCBI lineage: Eukaryota > Metazoa > Mollusca > Cephalopoda > Sepiida > Sepiidae > Acanthosepion > Acanthosepion lycidas. The sequence goes on from OZ010587.1 coordinate 15,093,146, forward strand.
TTAGCGCTTTTGTTTCAGTAAAAACACACTGATTTGAAAATTCTTACAAAAATCAAATAATTGTCAGATTTCAGGATTTATTAACAAATGAATAAATTATTTTCGAAATATTTCTTTTAGAAAATCTTGGTATTATTACTGTTAAAAATATTTTGTTTTTACATTTGTTACCTCCCCTTAATTAATGAAATTTCCAGAAATTAAATTTTACTCGACTTCATATTTCTTCTACTTAAAAGCAGGAAACCTTGGAGAAAGTAAATCAATTTATTTTTCAAATAGTAGCTCTTTTGCCCGAAAATCTGTTCTGAATCGTAAAATTAAAAAAAAATGCAATCAAACTAAGACATTATTTAATTACAAAAGCTTTTGTTTTTCTGAATAAGATATATTATGGATACTATGGTCTTAAGAAAAATATCGATGAATAATGAATTTGTTATATAGGAATAAAGTGTGTCTGCCGACACTTGAGTTTGAACACAGATCGCCAGTGAGCAAGCACAGACGATCCCATCATTGAATTAATTAAAACACATGACCCTAGAGGAAACACATAAGTAGACGTCTAATTTATCTGTATTTCTAGTCTATCCTCTAATACAATTCGGATCGCTATTTCTCCTCTATCCTAACTTACTATACAGACTGCTATTCTCTGCTCTATTCACTATACTATTCTATTCGGATCACTATTCGGTGGTTACTATTCGAGCGAGTATTATCGAGCAAGTACTATTAGTGCGAGTGATATTCAAAGGCGTCGGACACCAGTACTGTTCAACGGCATTGCTATAGTTGTATCTGCGATTACAAAGTCTCTACTACATCGAGTATTACGAAAGTGACAAATAGTATTTGTTGGCATTACAAAACTGTCAGACAAGTGTCCGTTAACCTCATAAAAGAAGTTTTTACAAGAATTTTGTTTTAAAACATTTTAATTGCATTAATTTATAAAGTTCTAAATATTTTAAATTTCTGTACGGGTTTTTAAATTTTAAATTTCTGAACTAGTTAGGTGATATTGTTAATAAATAAAAACTATATTTACTAATCATAAATTGAAATGCTTAATCCAAATCAAAACGCAACATTATTTTGAAAATAATTTTTAAGTTTTTTTTTATATGTAGAAACGTGCAGATTTTCTATTAATTTCTGTTTATTTCGACTACCCGACATTATTAGAAAATAAGAGCAATAATTACTATTCAATAAAATATTAGAGTACGGATAATATTTTCTAAAATTTTTATGATTACTGAGTACTTAAAAATGATATATCGAAGGTGCACATGTTTTAACGCGTAAAGCTCCTATGGAACAATATTAGATAACTAACAATCTGTCATTAAACTGTCAAACGCATTGCCGGTGGGAAAAATTCATTTTTTGGATATTTGAAACTTAAAGTAAACAATAGTTGTTTCAAATTGAATGAATTGTACTTTAAATCAGATTTATAATTTTTCAGGAAATATATTATATTTTTGGAAGATTTCTTTAATCAAAAAAATTACATTGCGATGAAAGATGACTGAAAAATGGCGTTAATTTAGCAAAAAGAAAATCCTTCTAGTAATTTTAATTAGTTTTTGAAATACAGCAAAGTATTTTTATATATTAGAAATATTAAATTTAATCTTTTTCTTGAAATTAAAACTAAAATAAAAGCTTCAAGAAAGATTTTTTTCTCTTTAAATATTCATTTTAATTTTTAGGTATCGGGGTTTTTTTTCGTTTTTTTTTTCTAGTAATTTTTGGAGGTATCTAATTAAGCATGTTCTTTCGTTTTTCATTTGGCATGGCACAATAGCCTGAGTTAAAGCTTTGTTCAAATACACAGATATTCCATCATGGGATATTTGTAACCTGTTTTATCAAAAATGTAGTGTAATTCAACTGTTCTTGTCTTTTATTTTCGCCATTGTCTTTTCATGACGTTTCATGTTTTAAATGCTCCCTCGTTCCGGTTCAGCCATTCCACATTTTTCTTATGCCGACTATTGTTGGTTCATATAAGAGGTTTATTTGAAAAGTCTTAAACATTTTTGGTTATGCCGACTGTTCTTATGACATATACGATGTCTGACTGAAAAGTAATGGGTTTGTTGCCACAAACAATTTATCTCAATTCCAACCAACAAACTACGTGGTTTCCCCTTCAAAGTAATCCAATTCGAGTCTAATATATTTTTCCACCCCCCCCCCTGATACGCCTATATGAACTTCTGGAAGGAATCTTTTTGGATGCCCCTCAGTGCCGTCGTTGCGGCTCTCTTGATTGCCTCCACGACTTCAAAGTGGGTTCCCTTAAAGATCAATTTGAGTTTGAGGAAAAGAAAAAAAAATCACACGGAGAACAAATAAGGTGAATAGGGAGGTTGTTCCAGTACAGCGATGTTCTTTTCGGCCAGGTACTGTCGGATGCTCAGGGCGTTGTGAGCAGGTGCGAAGAAGTCATGATTTTTCATTTATCTTTCTTCTTTCACGTCGTTAACAAATTTTTCAATTTGTTGTTGTGTTCCTTTTTTATCATTCCAAGTGCACCTACTGTGACTTACTGTTCTCGTTTTCAGTTTCCACATTTTTTCCATTTCGATTTCTAGGTTTTTATACTACGATATTTTTACAAATTCCTTGGTTAAATGTTGCAGTCCGCTAGGCAAGCCATATCGATTAGTAGGCAAGTTTTTTTTTTCTTTTCAATCTTTGATAATTATGTCCGGCCTATTTGATTCAATCGTCCTGGCTGTAAAGCTGGTGTAATCCCATAAAATTGTGATGTCTTCTATTTCTGTAACTGTTGCTGGGCGATGTTGATCCCAATGTTTAATAATATCTTTTCCAAAGTGTTTGCACATTGTCCAATGTAAATATTGCCGTAAATTCTCGCGATGATTTATATAATCTTCATTCGATGCAAGTACAGATTATCCTTAGATTAAATAGTCTATTGTTTCCTGATATTTGTTACAGAACCTACATTTTGGATCCACATGATATTTACCTGAAAGTATTTACTGAAAAGACTCCGATCGTGCGCTGCAAGGATAAATCCTTTAATCAAGATGATCGTAACAATCGATTAGCGCTAACTTTTTCGTTTGACCATTGTTCCCACGAGTGACGCATGGACTCAAAAGTCACCCGGCACAGTATCGGTCTTTTACGACGCAAGGTTTCGAAACACGTAGAAGATTGTTTGCGATCTCGTAAAATAGTAGCCATTCACTTCTCGGTAGGATTTTTGAAACAAAAAAAAAAAGAAAGCCTAAATTGATCAAACTAAGTTTTAAGTATAAGTCACAATGCTCATTAAACTTACCACGCACCCCACACGAATATATATATATATATATATATATATATATATATATATATATATATATATATATATATATATATATATATATGTAGTTAACAATATGAAAATAGCGTTCTCTGCATTCCTCCAGTTGCTAAGAACACTCTGTTTTTGATATTATTAGTTACGTTCTTTAATTAAATTCATTTCGTTTTCTGCTTTGATAAAGTACACATTGGACGAAACGCGTCAGCAATAACTATACTTTTCCTATTGTCATTTATATATATATATATATATATATATATATATATATATATATATATTCAGGTGTATGGATATGAGTTTGTAACCCTGATTTTCACGTTTTTGCCAATACCAGCAACACTTTTGCCTGATGATTGCAAAAAGCGTGAAACCCAGGGTTACAAACTCATATACAGTACATGTAACTGAATATGTTAGCTCTGTCACAGATATCGACCACTTTCTACTAAGTACCGCACATACATACATACATACATATATATATATATATATATATATATATATGTATATATGTGTGTGTGTGTGTGTGTGTATGTGTGTATCATCTTTGAGCAAATTGTTCAGCATTCCTTGACATGTAGGAGGACAGATATCATGTAAATATTTAGTACTCGTTTTTTTTTTTGGGGGGGGGTGTTGCTTCAAACGAAACTTTTCTAGTTTCCTGATACTCTTCTTAGCGCTTGGAATGCGTCTTTAGTCATCTCAACGTGTCTCCGTGTCGAACTTTCTTCTTCTGTTAGAATATTTAAATTTCTGTATCTGCTTGATTTTAGTATCACCAACCAGTTATTTGCATTTGGGTCTCATCTTTTTGCTTATGACTATGCATTCTGTCTTCTTGTAGCTTATGCTTAGTCCCTTCTTCTCGCTTTCCTTCTCGGGGAGGTTTTGTAGTTTCCTTTACATGTCTACTATCAATACTGTGTCACATTTATCTTCTATTGTTAAGATTGTGGCCGCCAATAATGAATACTTAAAGTTCTAGTTGTCTCAGAATCATCTAGCTGTATAGGTATGGTGAGAAGACACATCCTTGTCTTAGACCCCTTTCTATTTTTGTATATCTACTGAATTCATTTTCATCCGTACGCAAGCGGTTTGCGGCCAGTAGGGATTTTTGATTGTTCTGTCTTTCCAGATGCTGAACTATTCAAATAGATACTTGTGTTGTACTTTGTCTAACGCCTTTGCATAGTCTATAAAGCCCAGGTACACGTCTTTCAGCATTCTGAGCATAAGTATAGTGTTACTTGTTCCGGGGTCTTTGACGAACCCGAACAGTTCTTGTCCTATCACTTGCCTGATGCTGACATTTTACCTACAAATTTCCTATTTTAAATTTTCCAACTGATCAGAGTTGTTTAACGTTCTAACGTTACATGTTCCGTGGGTTGCTTTTTTGTTTGATGCGAACCGTCGCTAGTTGACGTTTCCGTTGACACCTGTCGCTCATTTTGCTCCTTTCCGGGCGTGAAATAAGTTTCGAGGAATTTTATGCCTTTGCTAAAAATAAAGGAAACATAGGTAATCAGCCAATACGATCCTTACCCGTATACATATTTACATACAGTATAGTAGTTTTAATTTTGGGAGAAAATAAAGACAAAAACAGTCCCAGATTTTTATATATTTTTATCATGCTGTTCCTCGATCTAAATTTTATGCTCACATGAGCCATCATCAGAGTGGTTATACGGACATTTAAACAAAAATATTCGCTATCAAAGATTGCTATGCGACGATAACTGTCCAAATGAAGGGCGTAAATTCGTAATGCTGTCATACCACATGAGAGGAAGACATATTAACAGCAGAACAATATATTTAGATATAATGTAATGCGTTGTGACTGGTTTGAAACTATTATCAGACAAAATAGACATTCATTTTTGTTATTATGTTCAGCACAATCATATTCTCTCTCCTATTAGTAGTTTGTGTCTCTTTCATTATCTCTCTCTCTCTCTCACTCTCTCTCTCTCTCTCTCTCTCTCTATATATATATATATATATATATATGTGTGTGTGTGTGTGTGTGTGTGTGTGTGTGCGTATAATTATTGGTAATCTGTATGAATTTCCAAGAGGATATAGATCCAGTGGGAGCTTATTATATCAAAGATAGAGCAAAAATTATTATATAATGGCAAACAAACACATTAAAAACATAGGTGATATTTATTTCATTGGGGTCGCTAAAAAGCGGCTTGAAATCTTCAGACCTGTAGACAAAAAAAATGATGATTTGAAGCAGTTTTTTTATCGATGTCAATGAAATAAATATCACCTATGTTTTTTAAAGTGTTTGCTTGTCATTATACAATTATATATATATATATATATATATATATATATATATATATATATATATATATATATATAGTGTTTGTTTGTTTGTTTGGGTTTTATGACATATCAACCACTGTGGGTTATTTAATGTCAAATCCAGTTTATATATATATGCCAAATATATGAATTTTAAATGCCTATTTTGTATGGAACATTTTTAGCAAGCTAGAGCATATTTTGCTTGTACACTGCAAAATAATCCTAGGTATTTTCGTTTAAGTCAAGAATTTTCATTGGATAAGGAAAATTTATTAGCAAAATGGTAAAAGGTAGGATATGTTGTTTACACATCAGTCTACATCTTTGATAAGAAACCAATTCCCTTTTAGAAAATCCAATATAATTTTTAGTTCAGGTTTTGCAAATAATTTCTTTATGTTCTTGATTGATTGATTGTTTTGTTTAACGTTATCTAAAACTTAGTGGTCACTTTATGCCGAAAATAATTTTGAGTGACTTTAAAAGTCAAAAAAGTATAGCTGGCAACATTATTGTTTCAAAAACGTATAGCGGGCAACATTATTTTTTACAAAAAACTTATAGCTGGCAACATTATTGTTCAAAAACGGATACCTGGCAACATTATGGTTTAAAAAGAAAAAAGTATAGCTGGCAACATTATTGTTTCAAAAACGTACAGCTGGCAACATTATTGTTTCAAAAACGTACAGCTGGCAACATTATTGTTTCAAAAACGCATAGCTGGCAACATTATGGTTTCAAAAACGTAGAGCTGACAACATTATAGATTCAAAAACGGATATCTGGCAACATTATGGTTCTACAAAAGTATAGCTGGCAACATTATTTTTCCGAAACATTATCTGAGGCCTTGCTGTTGGATGTAGTTTATCGCCGTACCCAGGACGCGGATGTAGTTTATCGTCATACCCAGGATGCGGATGTAGTTTATCGTCATACCCAGGACGTTATATATAGTGTAGATCATTATTCACACATATATTGTTAAATATAACAGACAATTATGTTTGATCATGAGCCCTTCCAAACTTCGTATAGTTGCTTTAATTTCTGCGAGACCTACTTTTCTTCTTTTTCCTCTACTAATTACCAATCTCCTTTTTCCTCCGCTTCCTACTCCTCTTCTCTTTCCTCCTCCTCGTCTTCTTCCATCTCTTCTTCCACCTTCTTCTATTTACTCTTCTCCCCCCACCTCCTTTTTTTCTTCTTCTTCTTCTTACTAACCCTCCTTCTCCTCCTCTTCTTCCTTCTCCTCCACTTCTACTATTTTTTTTTTTTTCATTTTTTTAGAAAATATTTTCTTGCATTCTGTTCAGGCTTTTAAATAAATAAATAGAAATAACTTTTATGTATTATTTAAATAAAATTTAAAATCAGAAGCTGATTTATATTCGACATTTTCTGTTTGAAGTGAAATGTTTATGCTTTTTTCCGTTCGGAAAATGTGTCGTTGATTTCAATTCTTTTTTTTTATTTTGAGAATATTTAAAGAATTTTCGAAATCTCTTTAAAAGCATACAAAACCATTTCCCAGCTTGGAAACAAAACAAAAAAAAATGAGATTGCATTTTTAAAGAGGCAGAGAAAAGGTGATTTTATAAAGTATTACAAGAAAAATATTCCTCAGAAAGAATCGGAGAAAATATTATTTTCCAATTCCACCCAAAAAAAAAAAAAAAAAAAAAAAAAAAAAAAAAGACAAATGGATTTTCAGCATATTTGGGTAATGAAGCAATCTGTCGAAAAAAAACTGAATTTCTCATTAGCTTTGCCTAACGGTTTTTTTTTTTGTAGTTCATTGGGTTTTTTTTTTTGTAACTTTGATATTTCCAAGATACAAATAAGATTACTGTTTCCAAAGAAGCAAAACAAATTGAAGAATTTATCTCGTCAATTGATTTTGAAAATCCGCAAATGCTATTTAGTAAACTAATTTAACAAAAGAATGTGAACCCAAGTAAAGACGATCGCATGCCTATAAGATTATTAATTTAATGTCTCTTGTTAAGTTACCTATATTATTTACAAATGTTAACTGAAGCTGATTCTTCAATATAAGAAATTATAGTCTACAATAATCATGGTGTTCTATTCTATAGGTTTACTTATGGTGAAACTGCAGCGTCTAGAACTGGAGCCCGATATCAAAATTGTTTGAAATTCTGAGGAGAAACTTTAAACTTCAAATAATATTTTTAATTCATAATTTTCATTAATTTTGTTAATATAAAAATATTGCATTTGCTATTGTTTTAGGTTTTAAATGACAAAAATACGCAATATTTAAAAAAAAACTATTTAGAACAAAATATTGCTCATAAAAATAATTTATTATCAATATATACGTTAACGTGAAGATATATATATATATATATATATATATATATATATATATATATATATATATATATATATATGTTAATATGAATATATATATATGTTAATATGAATATATATATATATATGTTAATATGAATATATATATATATATATGTTAATATGAATATATCTTTATGTTAATATAAATATATATACATGTTAATATGAATATATGTGTTAATATGAATATATATATGTTAATATGAATATATATGTGTTAATATGAATATATATATATATATATATATGTTAATATAACTATAGATATATGTTAATATGAATATTGAGGTCGCTATATCAATCGACATCTTCTGAAGCCTTGACGTTGATCACTGTCCTTCTCTTTATCCTTTTTCCAAACGCTCCTCTTTACTCTTGCTCTCACTCTCTGTAACCCCTTGCGTGCTAGTGGCAATCCCGACATTTTTTGTGGTGATTTTCTTAAAATAGATTTCAATTCAGAAACCCCTATACGTTACCTAGATCGAAATACACCTGAGTAAGACCAGGGGCAAAATGGTCGAAACTTTGCGATAACAGCTACAAAGATTAGAACGATAGTAAATAGTGTAAGGACACCTGGCACAGTGGATAAAAGCGTTGGTCAGATCCAGTGACAGGATCCAGAGAGATGTGTGTTCAATACCTGGTTAAGACAGTGGAGAACTTGGAAAGGGGAATTAACTGGGGATAACTGATAACTGACATCCATTAGACATGGCACGTGGAACTAGAACAGTCTACCCAAGCGAGCCAAAAACGGGTTCAATTCGACATTCCAACCACCTGAAGATGGTGGGAGCGTACAACAGCCGAAACGTGATAAATATGGCGACAAAGATGAGGACAATAGTTCGAATAATGTAAATAGTGTACATAATACCTCATCTCAGAAATTAACAGGGGATAACTGATAACTGACATCCATTAGACATGGCACGGGGAATTAGAACAGTCTACCCAAGCCAGCTCAAAAAGGGTTCAATTCCAACCACCTGAAGATGGCGGGAGCGTATAACGGCCGAAACGTTATGATAAATATGGCGACAAAGATGAGGACATTAGTCCGAATAATGTAAATAGTGAAAATCAGAAAGTGAAATCCTGATTTCACAAAAAAAAACAAAAAAATAAAAACAAATAAATAAATAAAATGTATCGCGAGTGTAATTGCTTTTATGAAAAAAAAAATCATATCAAATAATATTGATGTAACTCATAAATGCAAGTCAGAAATGTTAAAAAAAAAAAAAAACCTTCCAAATTATAAAACAATGATTCCTAAATTATAAAATTTTATAAAAAATTGTGGATTTTGGCACCTGAAAGTTTGGCTTTCCAATAAACACAAAATAATATAAAAAATCCAGTTTTCAGATTTATATTAAAATCTTAAAAAATGTAACTGTCATTTTGATGACAGAAGTTAACATTTAGCTGTAGTATTGGAAAACGAATCTGAAAATCATAGCTAAAAAAAAAAAAAATAAACCAAATAAAAGCAAACATAATGATATAATGACGACATGAAAATGTTTTGAAGTCACCGATCGGCAAAATTTTACTCCGTCAGATATTTTCCAGAGATGCTAGAATTTGCGAAGTTTGACTCGGGAAGTGACAAGTTGCCATCTGTAATCTTTATGAAAACCCCAATTGATAGTCATTCGAAGATCACCACGTCAATTACACAAATGATGTGCACGAGAAAGAAAAAAAAAATCCGCCATCCAAAATTACGACCGTATCTGTCATAATTTATATCTAGATATTTGCTTTAAAGTCGACGCTAATTAGATTTATACGAAATTAATTCAAACTGTAAAATCTGTTAACAGCTTGCAGAAAATAACGCATGGTGCCAAGAGTAGAAACCTTTGATGCGCTATGAAAAATGTCTAATTTCCCGGAATTGAATTTCTTGTCGAAGATTTACTCTAATTGTTTCCAAAATTTGGGATTATGGATTCTCTGTTTAGGACTTCAGGTGTGATTAAAAAGCTAAGAACAACGTGGGAAGTTATTTGTTGGTGACGGAGATAAAATTATGAATTAAGATGGCGACAGATCTTATAAATGTTGTCACATGCAAACAGTTTATTTTTTGTTTAATTGCTAATTACAAGAAAAAACATATTGAATATACAAAAAAAAAACATATTTCTTTTCTTCCTTCTCCTTCTTCATCATCATCTTATTATTATCATTATTATTATTCTGCGCCTACACTTTGTTCTCCTTCTTCGCCTTCTTCTTCTTCTTCCTCTTCTTCCTCTTCTTCTTCTTCTTCTTCTTCTTCTTCTTCTTCTTCTTCTTCTTCTTCTCCTCCTCCTCCTCTGTCTCATGTTTTCCTCCTCATCATCTTCCTCCTCTTCTTCTCACCTTCTTCATTCTTCTTCTCCTTCCACTCTCCTCCTCCTTATTCTTCTCATCCTTCTCCTCCTACTTATTTTCTCTCCTCCTCCTTATTCTCCACCCTATCCTCCTCAAGCTTTTTCTTCTCCTCCTCCGCCCCCTTCTTCATCAGCAGCTCCTTCTCCTTCACGTCCACTCCTCATCCTCCTCCGTTTTCTTCTTTTTCTCACCCTCTCAATTCTTTTTCCATCCACATCCCTCCTCCTCCTCCTTATTTCACCCCCTTCTTCTCTCCATCCTCTTTCTCCATCTCCTCTTTCTACCCATCCTTCTCTTCTGTATTTTTCATTATCTCCTCCTCTTCCACCTCTTCCTCCTCTTTTTCTTCTCCTTTGTATCGTGTTCCTTCAGCCAACCATTTACCCAGGCTCGTTAGGCAAGTGACTTCCCCTGTCCCTTATGCCTTCAATATGACCTGTGTTTGTCAACTTCTACAAGCCTTGTCCTCATTATGCGTCGTATCCCTCAAGGATTTGGCCGATCATTACTCTCCACAACTTGTAATCTTTTGTAGCGCTTAGTAACGTTTGTCTTTTAACTATCGCTCCCCGTCCATGTTCAGTCATCCATTTACACAAGCGCCTTGGGTAGGTTATTCGCTGCTTTCCTCTTTCCCTGTTGCCTACAATATGTCCTGCGTGTGTCAAATTCTCAAAGCCTTCTGTCCTCATTATATGCCGTATGATTTTTAATTCAATCTTTCTGAATTAAATCGTCCTCGGTATAACGATAAACTATATCCAGCAGCCAGGCCTCTGATCGGGACGTTTTGAGGGACGTGGAATCAGTTCTTACTTGCTGTTGTTCTCAGGTCTATCTTGCCCCCGGGTAGTAGCACCTGTTAGGGTCTCAGCTATGGGCAAATAGCGAACTCAAAAACAAAAATCAACGGTACATTTTTTATATTTAAATGACCAACAATTCATTTTATAGTAACAATAAAAAAATATATTTTATAGTAAAAGTACCAACAATATATTTTATGATGTACAAAATATATATCTAAAAACCTTTACTGTGAGAGTATAAATCTAGGTAAAAAAATATATATCTGTAGTTGAAAGTACAAAGTATTTAGATTTCGCCATTAAATATCCCATGGTGATTAATATGCCGCCAAAAATTCAAACAACCAAACATCAAGTATGAATGCACTCTTTCATGTCATTAATATATATAATATTCGACAATTTCTTTAATCAAACTGTATTACAAAATATAATTTCAACAAATCTATTACGTAAACACACAAATCTATCACCACCTTTACTAAATGATGTCCAATGAAAAATATGCACAAAAGCTGAGTATCATCTACCATGTATTCAATTACGAAAGCAGATTAACGCAGATTAACGCAGAATAACGTATATCATTATTTCAAAGCTCCCAAGAAAATTAAATTTCTATATTAAATGATCAAAATGCAGTTGATATAGTTTTAAACAAATCACTCAATCGGATTCAAAATATAATTTCCCATCGTGTTTTCTTTTTTTATTTTCCCCGAAATTTCATCGTTGTTCATATGTCAGTTCATGGTATTCTCAGCAACTTCTGTAGAACCACATACTTTTTTCATCTGTGTGGTGATTGTATCGTATTTACACCGATAAAGACACAGGGATATTACAAAACAGTTCAACACTTTGACTTTATTTCTACGGATGTTTTTCTTATTAACCTTTTTGAAGATATCTCTCTCTATTGCAATGAACTAATGGATTTAGAATAAATATGTAAAATCCGAAAATGAAAATATGCTATCATATATAATAAAAACAACATCAACTTTCTTATAAACAAGAATTTTATACAAAAAAAGAAAATCAATATGAAGATCAGCTTCCAGATAAGTTACTGGTCGTCCATATGCCCACAGAACATTTCCAAATAACTTAAACCTCCTAGCAATCATAGTTTACTATTACAAATCTTTTGATCTCTAAACTACCATGGTGTCCGTAGTATGTTCTTTAACTGGTGAAAGTTATTTAGTGCAGGTTTTAAAGTGCCAAGTACTTTAATCACATTTGTCCCAAGCAAGGCGATACATCCACTAAGACGGAAGAAGATACTAAGAGGGAAAGGAACAGAGAGAATGTTATTGAAGAGAGAATACATTAAAATAACGCGATTCTAAGAAAGAAAACGGCTATTGACGTTGCATTTAAATTTTTGAAGTTCATAGTTTATAGAAAAGAGAAGCCCAAGGATAATTCTAGAAGCGAGAAATTATTTGAGAAGAAACTATTAGAAAAGTGTTTGCGGATATATCTAGCCATCTTATCTGTAAGACGAGACCTAGCTGTCAAACTAGTATGGCGTTTAAATTCAGAAAGTCGAGGCATAACAGAAAGAGAAAAAACACATCAGAACAATTACCACGCAAGTTTATAAAAAAAAGACACAAGGAAGCTACGGTATGGCGGTGGGAAAGCGATTGAAGTCGAGATGCCAGGTCAGGATCAATAACATACTTTTTTTGGATTTTGTCAAGAATCTCTAGATATTAGCAGAAGCACCAAACCAGATGTGGCAGTAAATATTCAATGTACGGGCGAATGGTAGTCATGTAAAAAGTGAAATATATATTCTGTCGAGTAAGATTCTCTAGCACGACTCAGTAAAGCAACTTTTCCAGAAGCAGGCTTAACAGTTCATTCATTATGCCGGGCGAGACAATTTTTCTCTCCTCAATTTATCTTACAGATCTATAAGTCAAACATTCGTCCATTTTTAGAATATTGCTGTCACATATGGGCCGGTGCCCTTGCTAGTTACCTTGAGTTCCTTGATAAAATCCAAAGAAGAATAAGCGATATTACTGGTTTTGGTCTAGTGGCTCGGCTTCAGTCACTTGCTCACCGTCGTAATGTTGTCTTTTCTATAAATATTTTAATGGTAATTGTTCAGATGAGCTCCTCGATATGGTACCCAGACTCATTGGGGCTACATTTTAGAATTGTTGTTTTATTCTCCTCCCCTCACAGACAATGAATTGTAAATATGGGGACTAGTTAGTATTTTCAAAGAGACAAAGAGGTATTATGGTGATTGTAGTAAGAAAGGTACGTATGGATGCGTTTTGGTGTAAGGAATATTGTTCGTACGATTGGGTCAGTGTTTGCGGCTAGCTAAGTTATAGTTAAGACAGAAGACCGTCCTTTCCCCAATCCCCTCTTCGGCCATGTGCCACATTTCTGTATTAAACAAAATAAATATCGCTCTTCGATATGTTACCTAGAATTTATATATGAATTTAATCGCAGCACTTTCTGGCGCCGAGATTTCATCAATTTACAGTTGAATCGGCTAGATGTAATCGTATTTTACATGCTAATAATTTCTACTTTCGCACTTCTCGCCTGTGGAACTCCCTTCCGACCCCATGCTTTTTTTAATCTACAAAGATGTAAATGCAATACCATTCGTTAATATGCAACTGATGATCAAAGTTTCTGTTCCTAATCCTTCCACACCCTGTAAAATGTTGAGCTTCTTCCTCCAATCATGTACTACGTTTATATTCATGGAATCTAGGTACCATAGTTTTAGCGGTTATCATAATATCTGGAAGAAATTCTTGTATATTCAATATCCCCATAATCTTGCTGTAAGATGGGGTCCTTCTTTTTTCAATATATTATAATCATTTGGCTTAAAATTCGTATTTTCTTAATGTCAAATGAAAACTTGGATGCTATCCAATATATTTATTTCGGTGGTGCTTTCAATTTCGAAAATTATGGCTTGTAATTATAGTTTAGATCTATGGAAAAAGGAAGGCATGGGTTGAAACAGACGCCAGCAAGATAGGGTTTAAGTAATACCCTTTTACGTTATGTTATGGAGCATTTTGCTAAAGTTCGTATTTTCGTAATTTAAGATGAAAAATTGGAAATTTCCCAACATATTCAAGTGAAATTCTCACTTTCTAAAATTATTAATAATAATTATATTTTAGATATATAGAACAAGGTAGGCGTAAGGACATTATACGTGGACGTGATAACTTTCTCTTTTTGTATACTATGACCGTTTTCATCTTTCTTTTTCTTTCTATGTGCCGTGTCCTTTCAGGACGTAGGCGATCATGGCTCTCCACTTCCCTCTATCGCTTGCAGCTCTCAAGAAGTTACACCCCTCTGTCAACCCTCGAGACCAAATTCTCATATTCAGTTGCTTAAACCCGCTAGGTAATGCGTTGTTTTCCCTTGTCTCTCTTCCCCTCTATTCGACTTGTGGGTATCAGCTTCTCCAGGCCCCCCTTCCTCATTAAATGCCCCAAAATCTTCAGCTTTCCGGATGTTAATTAAAGCACCCTCTTTGTTTACATCCTCTTCAAAAAACTTCTATTTAAATGAAAAAAATTAAATCTTCTGACATATTTCAGCGTAACATACATTTTCCCAAATTATAGTTCATAATAATAGTTTAAGGTAAGAGCGCTGATCAAAAGGTATCGTGACTGGTTCTATAAAAAGAAAACTACAACACATATCAATCCAGCATTTTCTCTGGAGCTACACTCTTTACCCAGCGTCGATTGCATTGATAGACGATTACCGGAAATCCTTTAGTTCTCATTACGTCTTCAAGGGTGATAACAAAGAAAAGTTCAAGGGTGCAGGTCTCCTGCTTTATGTGTCATGTGTGTGCGTGGTCTCTTAGGAAAGTAAGGGGACCACGTGTACTGCAACCGCAGTAGAATTGGTGTTTCTTGGGCAAGATAGCCTGATGGAGCGCTAACCTCTCCTAGCCTGTTTGAATTCAGATTTTACACTCTCATACACGGGCTGTCATATAGAACCCAGTCTTTCTTGCAAGAAGAATCTTTTTCTTCCCGCCTCCATAACTGATGTGTGGAAAAGAAGAGGATTCATACCTTGCCCAAGGTAAATGACTGTAATGTATCCTAATGGAATTTGAACTCTGCTCTCTGATTAATAAATCAGAGCCACTATCCACCTTGCTTCATTGTTAACTGAGCAGGGAGTTAAATGAAAATGTATTGTAATATTTGTGTATAGCGAAACAATTTTGAAATTTTTTTACTAGTTGTACCATCATAAAAACGTATAGTGCATATATATATATATATATATATATATATATATATATATATATATATATATATGAGAAAGTCACTTGCTATATATATATATATATATATATATATATATATATGTATGTAAATTCATGAATCATTCATACAAAAAACAAATATAGAGGTAAATGTTTTAAATGGCGAGAATACATCATCGCAAACAATATAAATAATATACATCAACCACGAACCTGTATATGATCACTGTTTACAAATTCCAGTTGCAAAAGGTATTTTTAATTTTTACAAAATTTCGTCTGTTCCTACAGACATTATGAGGCATGGAAATAGATGTTGTTCTTGTTTTTACTTCTCGGTAATAAGAGGAAAACGAAAATAGAGATGTAATCCGAAAAAAATGCTATGAGAAATGTGTTATTGTTTTGGAACGTGCAACTTTCGGATAATAAGTCTGACATTCCTGTAATTATTGAACAATATAGTTCATGCCACTTTGACGGAAAATCTACCAGTAAAAAAAGAATTCTCCTATTGCTATATTTGTACAAAAAACGCACAACCTTAAAATTTAAATTCAAACTCAGCGTTGCGACCGCACGTTACAAAACAATAACACATTTCGGTTTTTATTTATTAGCTGGTGTTTTTTTTTATACATATATATCTATTTTAATGTCCTTTCTTTATCTATTGCTTGTTTCTTTGTTCTATTTGACCATTTTCATCTATGTATATTGGCCCGTATAAGTCATATTTTAATATGTGGTTAGAATTCGTTTAATAACACCTTCAATCTTGAATATTTCCTTAGTGTTATATCAGAGTGTCTGTCAATGTATGTGCGTATATGTACGTATCTTTTTCGGTATCTGTGTATAGAAAATTGCATGCACATCTCATTGTGTATGTGTGTGGGGTTTTTTTTTATTAAAGGTCGTGCAAATATTTCCTGTCTCGTCACATTTGCGTGTGTGTACATATCTTAATATGTCTGCGTGTTTATGTATTATAATGAGATTGTGTTTGTAATGTCTTTCGCAAGATGTCATAATCTCATGTCTACACCTGTATCCATGTTGTCATTAAGTTAAGGGCAGTTGATCTTAACGTTTATTCCAACGTAATTTCAATAGAAACAAAATGAATAGAATAACATATGTATTTTTTTCTTTTTTCCTCAATAATTTTAAAATTTTAAACTTAATATAGATTAAATTTACATTTTTGAAATGGGTAGTTTTTAATTTTAATTTCAAATTTTATCGTACAATTTAATGCTTATTAGTTACAATAAATTCTATTTTAGTATAAACCCAAATTTAAAGCATTTAATAGTTATTATAACATTACTTTGTTGTCAAGTTTTTTGAATTCTCGTACACTTGTTTTTTGATTGGTCATTCCAGCACATGCAGCAGCGTTTCCCCTTAGGAGGGGTGGTTAATTAATTTGAACCTTTCAAAACCCTTTATTCTACAATCTACATCAACACTTGATAAGACAACCGAGGTGCTGAAACAAAATGGCTATTTTTGTAGTGATTTTATAAGATAATTATGTTATAATTTTGAAATTTATCTATAATTTAGAAGAAACCTCAACAGAATGCAGAAAGCACAGGACGCCGTTTCATCCACGACGGAGAATGGAAACCCGAACAGCCACAATGACAGTCAACTGTAATAACGGGCCTCGGTGACGATGAGGTAGCGAACTAGACTCGATAGTGCGCCACTCGTTCACATATTCCGTGGTGGAACTCATTCTTAACCATAGAACTGTGCCTCCGGGAGCCACGACTACAATCACCAAGCCACTCCATCCAGAGCATTAGAAGCTGGTTCAAGTAAGTATATGCAAATGATAGAAATTAAGGAGGATTGGAGATAATTAAATAATTCATCAAGTCTAGAAGAATATATATATATATATATATTAAGAAATGGACAAAGTCCGACTATTTATTTATTAAAGACATTTTTTTTATGTTTAACGTTCTTTTTATACATACAAGTATTTAAGTAAATGCTCTGTTTATAATAAACAGTATTAAATAACATTTACCGACCTGAAAGTCCGAGAAATTTTACAAAAAAAATATTCGTCCTTTGACAGGATTCGAACCTGCATCCTATACGGAACCGCCATTAGCAGCTATGAATGTACGAGAATTGTTCTGTATGTCTAAAGGCTTTCGGCTATACATTTAGCCATTATCTAGGCTGATTTTATTTTTAATTTAACTGAATGTATGGATATTTATGTATGTATATAGATATATAGCAATGTTTTATTTTCCAAACACGGTCACCACTTTGTAGCCGTGTTCATAGTTCTGATTGAGTGGTGTAATAATTATTAATAAAAAAATATGTAAAACCTAATTTCAGATAATTTCTTCATAATTTATATCCCGAAAAGAACATTTCTTCTTCTTCTTTTTCTTCAACATCATCACCATCATCATCATTTTTTTAAGCGTTTCACCCCAAGCAAGGCGGGAAGCCACTAGCACGGAAGGGGTTACAGAGATTTGGAGCGAGTGCAAATAGGAGTGATTAACAGAAGGATAGAGGATAGATCATGGCATCTGGAGACGTCGATTGACATTACATTTGAATAGTTGGAGATTATAGATACCAGGGAAACAGTAAAAGGGGAGTGAGTTCCACAGGCGAGAAGTGCGAGACATGAATCTATTGGAGTAGAAGAGACGGCTACATTTAACAGTTTCGACAGTGAAAGGGTGAGAACGAGATGCCAGCCTAGTTCAACGCTTAAATTTATGAAGTCTGGGAACCAGCGAAAGCAGCTGCTCGGGGCAGTTACCATGAAAGTATTTGTAAAAAAGACAGAGTGAGGCGACGTCGCGTCTGTGAGAGAGAAACTGCAGATGAGATGCCAGGTCAGGGCCAATTACATTGCCTATCCGTCTCTGGATTTTATCAAGGACCTTGAGACAAAAAGAAGGGGCTCAAGACCATATATGTCAACAATACTCCATGCAAGGGCGAATGGTTGATTTGTAGATTTGAAGTATCGATTCCGGCGAGAAAAATTTCCTAGCGCGTCACAGGGAGACAAATTTCCTTGCGGTGGACGAAGCTATTGACTCAATGTAATGGTTCCATCTCAGGTCAGCAGACGACAGGAGACCGAGCAGTCACAAAGAGGTGGTCTCGTGGAGTTGAGCGTCAGATTTTCTAAGGGGAGGCAGGGATGGTTCGTATGGTGAGTAATAGAGAGCAGTTTTGTTTTTGAGGCATTAAAGTTAACCAGCCAATTCCTACCCAAGTCCACAACCGATTAGGGGTTCTTTTCGAGACAAACGGCCTGGTTAATTTTGTCAGCGACACTAGATTTGTTTTTGAGGCAGGAGTAAATAGTAGTGTCGTCATAATCTTCTTTTTCTTCTTCTTTGGGATTATCATCGGCAAATTTTCATAACATTTTTTTTCATTTCGCCATTGCACCCCCCTTCTTCTTTCAATACTCTTTCAACTTCCTCTTCTTTAATGTTTCACCTTCTTTTTTTTTAAACTTCTTTTCATTCTTTCTTCTTCTATTAGGTTGGTGCAAACATAATGACGTAATAATGTCGTTTTTTGACGTTAAAAAATACGTCAAAAACGACATTATTACGTCATTATTTTTGCACCAACGTAATCATACACTTCTTCAGTGACTCTTTCGTCAGCTCTTTTTCTCTTCCCCATTCGTCGTCTCTATTCCGTCAACGTCTTCTTCTTGAACATTTCCTCCACCCCTCTTTTTCCGACTCTATGAATTCTCACCCTTTGAGAAGTCATGAAATTGCGCTACTCAATAGGCTAGAAGAGAAATCAGTCAGCGGACTGAAAGTAAATTGAGATGATGCAAGAGAAACAAGGCCAGCTGATCAGCGAATCGCAAATCGCCGGTGGGTGTTTCGATAGATCGTTTGGATGAAAGAAACAGTTAAAACACTCGTGTTTTCTTGTATTCGCTAAATAATAGTTTCAATTCTTTTTTCAATTTGTCATTTTTTTAAATTTTATTTTCGAGTTCGTTTTCATTTTGGTTAGCTTTTCCGGAAGGAGTTGTTGAAAGATGATCGACTCCAAATTAATCCTTTTCTTTAATTTTCCGCCTTCCTTCTTTTTATTAAAACGTGATTAAAGTAATTACATTTATTTCCTCATCCTACGTAAAGAAAATCAGGAGGTCTTTACCCTCCCCATCCTTGCGGCGGTCAAAATATGAAAATTTGTTCGTTTCCCTGTTCCTGACGATAGTCAAGTCCGCGTCCAGCAGAGGAGGTTGGAGAACAGGCAAGGAATGGGGATGAACATTTGAAAATAAACAGAATAGAAAGAAAGAAAGAAAGAAAGAAAGAAAGAAAGAAAGATAGTGAGGGAGGGAAAGGGAAAGACAATGTGAAAAAAAGGAAAGAATGAAGAAAAGAAAATGGGGATGGAAAATGAGGAGGAGGTAAAAGAAAAGAAAACGGAACTGAGTTGAACGAGTTTTAAAAAAAGGAAAAATGATGAAGAACGACAAGAAGAAGAAGAAGAAGAAGAAGAAGAAGAAGAAGAAGAAGAAGAAAAACAACAACAGCAACAACAACAACATGAACAAGAACAAGAAGGGGGGGGAATTGTAAGATCCGGGAAGGGATTGAATATGAAGGAGGTATGTTGATGGGAAGGAAAAAAGAAAGAAGGAAAATTATAGAGAAGAAGAAGTAATAGTAGTAGTAGTAGGAGGAGGAGAAGTAGAAGTTGAAGAAGGGAAACGAAGAGGGAATATGAAAGGTCGATTAGGAAATGAAGGGAAATATACAAAGAAAGAAAGTAGAAAATAGATTGGAAAGATAAGCAAGAAGAAGAAGAAGAAGAAGAAGAAAAGAAGAAGAAGAAGAAGAAGAAGAAGAAGAAGAAGAAGAAGAAGAAGAAGAAGAAGAAGAAGAAGAAAGTTGTGCTATGTGTAGAGGGCGGAAGAGAAAATAGGAATAATAATAATAATAATAATAATAATAATAATAATAATAATAATAATAATAATGCTATAGTTAGAGAAAAGCGTGATTTAAGAAGATAATATTTCAATCGTAAGCCAGTCTTCAGATTATGCTTAAACATATCATACAGGTATAAAATTATAAAAGATAAACGTATTTGTATAATAATAATAACAATGTTGATAATAATAATAATAATAATAATAATAATAATAATAATAATAATAACTGGTATGAACACCACCCAGACCCGTTACAATTCTATGGGACTACACAATACACACTGACAGAACAATCAAGTCCAACCGCCCAGATATTGTTATTAAAGACCACAAACAATAAAAATGCCTCCTTATTGATATGGCAGTCCCTGCAGACTGCAATGTATCTTTGAATATATTAAAAAGGCTGTCAAAATACAAGAACCTTGAAATAGAAATCTCGAAAATGTGGCATATGTGAACATCAACAATCCCTGTTGTGGTTGGAGCCCTAAGACTGGTTGGAAAAGATTGCAGTAGACTAATTGAAGGGATTCCTGGAAGTCCATGCCTCAAGGAGATACAAAAAATTGTTCTGACAAGTACAGCCCACACTTTACGAAGGGCTTTATCTATGTAATTTCTTTTTGTTTTGTCAGTGGAAAGTGTCATGATGCCATTTCTAACCTTAGGTCCCTCGGCGGGACCCGGAAAGAAATGTGAAATCAAAGGAAATAATAATAATAATAATAATAATAATAATAATAATAATAATGAAAATATTGAATGCTTCCTCTTCACTATCAGAATATGAGATGTTCAAACGACTATTACTCCGGACATCATTGGGGTCTACACTATGGATTTCTTACGTTAAGAAAATAGGGATAATGCTTATTATCACATCGCTTCAGAAGTCTACGATGGTTGACACTGCCACACTTTTGAGTAAGGTTCTATCAACTCGAGATCCTATGACTTAATAGGGAACACCGAGAATACAAGACCTATGGTTGAAAACCAAAGGCGATGAAAAGAAAATCATTTCATCCCAAGCAAGGCGAGAGTGCCAGTAGTACGCTGGGCTTTGCAAAGAGTGAAAGCGAGAGAGAAAGCATAGAATAGGGAGAATTGAGGAATTGAGAAAAGATGAAGAAAAGGTTCTAGAAAGCAGAATAAGGTGATTGATGTTGGATTTAAATTTTTGAAGCTTATAATTCGCAGGGAAGGAAGTAAACGGGGGAGTAGGAATTACGAGAATAGAAACTGTTGGAGTAGAAGTGGCGGTTGCATTTAGCTATTTCAACTTAAAAGGGTGGGACCTAAATGCCAATCTAGCAAAAGGCTTAAGTTCAAGTAGTCAGAGCACCAGGGAAAAAAGCTCTTCAAAGCAGTTGTCATGAAAATATTTTAGAAAAAGACGGTAAGAAGACACGTCAGGTCGGTGAGAAAGTGACTGAAGTCTAGATGCCAGGTTAAGATCGATTCTGTAACAGAAACTTCTTTGGATTTTGTCAAGAATCTTAAGATGTTCAACAAGAGCACCAGACCAGATATGGCAGCAGATATTCAATGCACGGATGAATGATTGATATGTAAATGTGCAAGATGGATTCTGACGCGAAAGATTTTCTGCTACGAATCAGTGACCCAACATTCTTTGCAGTAGATACAGCTATTGGTTCGATGTAGTCGCTTCTCTTTAAATAAATGGAAAACTTGAGACCACGATGCGCAGTGTGTTTCTCTCCTAGATTCTCGTGTGATAATAATAATAATAATAATAATAATAATAATAATGATAATAATAATAATAATAATAATAATAATAATAATGATAATAATAATAATATATTTAGAGTTGGCTAACATTTTAAAGAAAATCATACGGACCAATCATATCAAATATGGCGACGTTGAAGAGTGTATGTACTTGCCTTTAATTACAGAATCATCGTATTGAACTTTTAACCTACGACACCAGTATATTAACGTTCCTCAAATTCGCAAAGAGCCTGGAGATATTTGTGATCCATTATCGTATTATAGAATTAGGCTAGGTACATTTAATGGTCGTCTACGGTATTAACACGTAAATGCTGAATTATATTTTACGGTATATACTCGTGTATAAGACGACTTCATGTATAATCCAACCCCTGAATGTTTTTGTGGAAAACCTGATTTTATTCTCATAGCTAGTGTATAATGCAACCCCATTTCCTGAGCAACAATAGTAGGTGTACACTAGGCATGTATTGCAGTACTGTTCATCACTGTGGACATATTTTATAGCAAATTAATTTCATAGACTATATATGCCACTTAAAATCAAAAGATACTCCAGATAAAGTGAAGAATTAATAATTTTTTCGGATCTCAAATTTGCATTCATTTTTGTTTAGAGAATGCTTTCTGTTAGGGGAAGTGAGTGAAATTGAGATGCCAGGTCAGGACGGATAACATTACAGACCGTTATCTGGATCTTTTCAAGAATCTCGAGTTGTACAACAGGAGAAGCAGACAAGATATGGCAGCAATATTCAATTCATGAGTAGAGGTTAGATTTATAAATGCGCAAGATGAATTCTGACGAGAGAAATTGTTGGGCGTGTGCTATTAAAACAGTTTCTCATAGCAGCAGATCTAGCAATTGATTCAATATAATCGTTCCAATTCAAGTGGCGCTATGAGAGGAGTGCAGAGTATAAATGTGGAATAAAGAAGAAGAAGAAGAAGAAGAAGAAGAAGAAGAAGAAGAATAAGAAGAAGAAGAAGAAGAAGAAGAAGAAGAAGAAGAAGAAATGATGGCGCTATGAGACATGGTCAGGGTAGAATTGTGGAATAAATAATAATAATAATAATAATAATAATAATAAGAAGAAGAAGAAGAAGAAGAAGAAGAAGAAGAAGAAATGATGGCGCCATGAGACATGGTCAGGGTAGAATTGTGGAATAAATAATAATAATAATAATAATAATAATAATAATGATAATAATAATAATAATAACAAGAAGAAGAAGAAGAAGAAGAAGAAGAAGAAGAAGAAGAAGAAGTGGCGCTATGTTATTCAATATAATCATTCCAATTTATGCCAGTGGAAGACACGGGCACAAGAAGGTGCAATGTGCTGCTCTCCTGCAGTTTAGCATCAATCCCACAAAAGCAAGGCAGAACATTTCTATGGTGATTAAATTATAGCAGATTTTGTTTTGGAGGCGTCAAAATTGACATGCCTTTTCTTGCCTCGGTTAACAACTGATTGGTGATCATTTTGGAGAGCAGCTTTCCAGTTTCACATTGACGGACCTATTGGATGTTCTATTAAAACAGGAGGAAATAGTTTTGTCATCAGCATAAATACCCAGTTGCAAACTGATGACGTCGGGAAGGTCGTTGAGGTAGATTAGAACCAGTATAGGTCCAAGGATAGAACCCTTGGGCATGCTCGAATTAATCTGAAATTATCTAGAAGAGTTGCCACATTACTCAACCTTTATTAAACGATTTGTTATGAACAATTAGATCAGGTAAGTATTCGTCCAGCGACCCCATATGATTTGAGCTTGTTGAGAAGCACTACATGACAAAATCTGTCAAACGCTTTCGAGAAAAAAGCTTTTGATAAGATGCATCGGTAAGAGCGATTTTAACTATAAGCAAAATCAGATACATTAGGAGAGGATGTTATAATAATGGATACTTTATAGTGGGATAAAATAATCTGCATACATGAATAAAATGAATTTGAGTTAGAACACACAACAGAAAATGGCGTAAGACAAAGGTGAGTCTTCCCGCCGGATTTGTTCATTCTCTACAGCTGGAGATCCTATGAGTAATTATTATGGATATCGTTGGGCGTAACCTTAATACTGTAACATAAGCAGATGGCACTGTGTTGATAGCAGACACAGAACGAAAACTACATGACGTTTTAGACAGGGTAGGGATGGAAAGCCAGAAGAAAGGACTAACGACCAACTCTTAAAACAATCTTAGACAGAAAATATGTTTGCCAGCAAGAGAAAAAAAAAACAAGCTACGAATTGGAAATGTCTTTTCCTATTTTGAGTAATTCGCCTATGAAAGTAGTTGTATTTAAGCTATTGTTATGAAAATTGAGTTTTACATTCATTTTTCTGTGTTTATTAATATATATATATATATATATATATATATAAACTGGCATCACACAGGCATTAGATTTTTGGAAATGTATAAAAATATTCAAAATTGTTGGGTGTACGAATAGTTTTGTCGTTGACTATATATATGTTCGCAAATCCTTCATTTTTGAGTTATTACGTTTAAAAAATGTTTACGGTAAATGGCGTTGTGTTGGCATGTAGAAAACATCTACCAAGATAAAGCCAAATCGACAAGAATATACAATAGAAAATCTCATATCAGATTCTGCAATATATCAAATGAGCTTGTGCCATTGTCCGATTTTCAATAATCTCTAATTTCCGACGTAACGTGAAAAAATTATTTTCCTTTTTCTTCCCGTTGAAGATTCTTCTGTGCGTGACATTACGTATTGAGAAATTTAAAATTACTAAGAATTATCTGCAAAAAAAGAAAAACATTAGAATGTAACATATTCCTACAACAGCTAAATGGCAACACTGAGATGTTCGGAGATGAGGATGTACGGATATGACGATGTTCGGATATGAGGATGTTCGGATATGGGGATGTACGGATATGACGATCTTCGGAAATGGTGATGTTCAGAAATGAGGATGTTCGGATATGGGGATGTTAGGATATGACGACGTTCGTATATTGGGATATTCGGATATGACGACGTTCGGATATGAGGACGTTTATAAATGAAGATGTTTGGATATGACGATGTTCGGATATGGGGATGTTCGGATATGACGATGTTCGGATATGAGGATGTTTAGATATGGGGATGTTCGGATATGACGATGTTCGGATATGACGATGTTCGGATATGGGGATGTTCGGATATGACGACGTTTGGATATTCGGATATTCGGATATGGGGATGTACGGATATGACGACGTTCGGATATGAGGATGTTCGGATATGATGAAGTTCGGATATTGGGATGTTCGGATATGAGGACATTCGAAAATAAGGATGTTCAGATATGAGGACACACACATTTTTCTTTTGCGGACAGATTTATTTTTAGTCCAGTGGCAGTAGAGACTTCTGGGGTTATTGGCCCTCGTTCGACAGCCTTCCTTCTGGAGGTTGGCGGGATGGCATCTCGATTAAGGGACGAGCCTCGCGAAATCGAGCGGCTCTTGCAGCTTTCTCCATCGTTTTGTCTTTGTTTACCAATACTTTTTCAAATAATAAAAAAAAACTTTGTTTATATTTGATACATACTTTAGAATTTGGGAAACTGAAAACACAACTCTTTTGTACGTTATAGTGACAAGAAACTTGTGATACGACAAATGAGATGTCAAACATGCTTAAGGTAACAGACACTTTACTATAAATTTGAGATATATGTACGAAGCAAGAAAGAAATCTCTTCAATCGAAAATAATTATTTAGAATAAGATCATTCTGAAGAGAAAGTGGAATATAATTCTTCATTCTATTTTCAGAAAGGCCCGAAAGCAAATAATTTATATATTTCCAAATATATATGAAAAAAAGATTTCGATCCACTCTGAAAAATGTATGAAGATTTACATTAAATTCAACGCAGGAAAATGTGGGAACAATGTATAAAAAAATCAACAAGAGCAAGAAAATTATAATGGAAAGATACACAATAAATATTAACGGCTTTTTACAAAGTCACACAATTTCAGTCTTTTCTTTCCTCACAAGAGACGACAGCTTAACGGAAAAAGTAATGATTATTTAATATTTAATTATACACACACACATTTATTTCATATTTGATTTGTTAAAAGCTAGAAAAACCGAAATACGGAATCTAATTGAAATGAAAACGATTTTCCTTTTGTCATACTTCTTCAAACTTTGTCTGAATTATGTATCCTATTTTAGACACACATCCTGGTATATATAAATAATATAACGGAATTACTTATATGGTTCTTTTATTAAGCTCATCTCCATAGAGATAGTTATCGGTATTACGATAAAATACATCCGGCAGAAAAGATATTTATCAGGAGATTGGAGGTTTTGAGAAGGCTGGAATCACCTATTAAGTGCTTTTCCAAGACCCAGCTCCGCCCTGACCCGCGGTCGTAGCACCTGTTGTGATCCCAGGTGTGAGTAAATAGCGAACTCCTGCAAATAAAACAAGAGACTATGAAAAGTATAAAAATATTATCGTTAAAATACAAGCAATACATTATTATATAAAACCAATTACCAACAATAAATTTATAGAGTAAAACAAATGGCCAATACATATTTAAAGTAAAATGACTAACAATACAATTTTAAAGCAAAATAACCATCTTATCTGGAGCTGATGACATACAGTTTCAGTCAAAATAGATTTAGTTGAAGCCATGAATTGGGTTCAAAATATTTAGATTTCGGCATTAAATAAGGCATAAAGATACTGACATGTATAGCTGGCCAGTCTTATTCGAGGATACCCGTCTACTAGGGCGGCTAGCCAATCCCTATTGCAGACGCTTGCACAGGCGCATTTATGTTTATTCAACAACCACACAACCCAACTGTGGTTTATCGTGCAACTATGCTGAGCAGACCTTAGTTACAGTTTCTAGGAAAGAGCGGGTTATCTAACGTCATCGACAATTTGAACAAGGTCAGAACGCTCACGCCCTCGGTCACGATGACTTATGTCTTCGTGCTAGCAAAGCTATCGACAGCCCCCAAGGGTTCCGTCTTCCCAATTTCACTCACAAGGCTTGGGTCAATCCATGGTATGGTTTTCAACACTTTCAAAAGGTGCCGCACGTTGGGATCGACCTCTCCACTTCGATAAGATCAGGAAATCCCTTTTCTGACAAATCGACCATTGTGAGATTTGAACCCGTGTTTCATGATCAGAATGCGAACCTTCTAACCACTTGGCCACCTGCCCATATAATAGAGATATGCCGTTAAACAAAACTGACCAGACCAAGTGAAACTAAACAAAGCCGAAGAGGTAGGGCTAAGATTACTCATGATACCTCACAAAAGGGCGGTGCAGATGCTGAAAGTTTCTTGTAGGATTCCCCATGAACGCCTAGGACCTCCATATATTTATAATAACATGTTTTACACTGGAACGATTTTAGTCGAAGAGATAGAGACATAGCTGGAGATCTGTGTTACAAGCTTTCATATACAAGTATATCGATTCCAGCTAAGAGTAGAGTTATATATATATATACTATAAAGTCACCAGCGCCTCGGTTTATAAATCCTAGATGAGACTGTTTCACTTTACAGTCGGAAATAGAAGAAGCCGTTTTCATGGTTCTAGTCAATACCAAACGAGATGAAGCTCATCTTTACGCAATCTTTGTACATTTAATATGAAGGTCCTCTATATCATTAACCCTTGGACAAGAACATAAATATACAATGCAGTATATGAAATGGACAAAGTCCGACAATTATTTTAAGACATTTTTTATACGTTCTTTTTATAGATGCAAATATTTAAGTAAATGCTCTGTTTATAATAAACAGTATTAACGACATTTACCTTAATGTCCGAGAAATTTTCATAGAAATTATCCGTCCTCCGAAGGAATCGAACCTGTATCCTATACGGAACCGTCATATAGGTTGACGTGCCTTGTTATAGTTCTTTGTGATTCTGTAGCGCCAGTCCTCAATGTTCAAAGTAGTATGGTTCTCTGAAGGAATACAGTTATCATTAACTCGAAGCTATTTTGAACATTGACACTTTGAAAATTCATTTAGATATCGAAGATTTAAAATTATGGAGAAGAGGTTAACGGGCATGAAACATGTAAAGGGTGAAAAAGGGAGATCTGAGAGAAGGGATTTGAGGGAAATTCTGAGTGAAGAGGATGTAAAGAGGAAGGGCAGAATGAAGAGCTGAGCGAGAAACGCCAGATGTACAAGGTATAAAAATGTGTGCTATATAGAAGAGGTTAACTGTAATGAAACATACGAGGGTCATTCAATAATTAAGGTGAATTTTTCGGTATAAGGACTTCAAATACCGATAGAAGCTTACTTTTTTTTTTATTTTTCAACGTAGTCTCCCAGCACTGTCACACTTTTCCCCATCTGTGCGTAAGCTTCCGTATTCCCTCAGCGTAAAAATCTTTGGACTGACGTCTCGGCCAGTCGCTCACAACACTTTTGACTTCATCGTCACTTTTAAACTTCGTGCCTCTCATGAACGCTTTGAAGGGACCAAACAGGTGAAAGTCTGAAGGGGCAAGGCCTGGGCTGTAAGAGGGATGAGGGAGCAGTTCCCAGCCCAGCTCGTTGATGGTCTGCACCGTTTGGGCTGCCATGTGAGGCCTTGCGTTGTCATGATGCAAGATGACTCCTTCTGACTGATGACCGCTGCATTTGTTCTTTATGTCTTTCTTGACCTGCCTCAGCAGTTCACAGTAGTTCTTCTGTCAGACTGAATGAGGTCATTGACTGATTCGATCACCTCAAGAGACCTCACTTCTGTACCCACCGGCCTGTCTCCATCCTCAACACTTCTCCGTCCTTCTTTAAACAATTTAGCCCACTTGTAGAAATTTTTTTGGCTGAAACATGTGGCACCATACACAGTTGACATTCTCCCATGAATTTCAATTGGTTTGCACCCTTCAGCAACCAAAAACTTGATAACTGACCGCTGTTCAATCCAGGAGCATGCTTCTTGGTCGGCCATCTTTGTTAATCGTCAAAACTCTCAAAGTTTTTTTTAATCTGCAAAAGAAATTAAATCCATGTGAAAAAGAAGTAAAACAAAACAATACATAAATAAAGTAAGCTTCTATCTGTATGAGAAGCCCTTATACCGAAAAATTCACCTTATTTATTGAATGACCCTCGTAGATGGTGTAAAATTCGAGAACAGACAAAAGAGATATAAAAAGGTGTATCCTATAGAGCATTTTTCTTTTTTTCCTAATAGGCCAAGTCTATTTAGGATGCATGTTAAGATATCCATTTTAGTTGTTGCTGCTGTTGGCAGTCCTCAAGTTATGTGGTTTATATTATTTGCTACAGTTCTTTCTTTGTGATTC
This sequence comes from Acanthosepion lycidas, assembly GCA_963932145.1. Classification (NCBI taxonomy): domain Eukaryota; kingdom Metazoa; phylum Mollusca; class Cephalopoda; order Sepiida; family Sepiidae; genus Acanthosepion; species Acanthosepion lycidas. Next base: position 15,122,846 of record OZ010587.1, read on the forward strand.
TGTAGCGCCAGTCCACAAGTTTCGAAGAAGGCTTGTCTTCACCAAGACCCATAGGATTCACTTGCTCAAAGCCATTTTTAAACATTGATATATGAAGAAGACAGTTTAGATATTTCTGAACGGGTTTGGAGTGATGCACCTCATGCATTTGAATAATCTCGATGTGACGTGGCTATTTAAGAATATGACTCGAGCTTTAAGGTTAATGGGCCTTGTATGTTTTTTTGTTTTTTTTAGCAATTTACAGTATTTGGCGAAGGTATCTTTAGCAAAGCGTATTCTATTAATAAAGGGTGTTTCCTTAAGACAGATTATATACAATGGTGTTTCATTAATATGGAAGAAAGTCAGCAGTAAATAAATCAGTATTATTGGCGAAAATTTATTTATTTCTCTATTGTATCATGGTATTTAAGTCATGGCAATTACATGTGAAAAATAATATCGCCCAAATGTCCGCCAAGGCTTCGGCGGCACATCTCCACTCGTTGGTCAAAATTTTTGATGACGTCTCTGCATTCTTTCTCCTCGATCGCACCAATATGCCTTATTATCTCATCCTTCATCTTTTGAATTTTTGTTGGCTCGTTGGCATAGACCTTTTGAGATGATCCCAAAGGAAGATATCTAAAGGCGTCAAGTGGCCAATTGACTTCGCTGTATCGAGAGATGATGCAACCTGGGAATTTCATATTGAAAAAAAAACATTGTTGGGGAAGAAATACGATTTTAATGATATAGTTTTAAAAGTTTAATTTCGTTTTCTTTACGTTGTCTTTTTTTGCTGATTCTACTTTTGCTATAAAGGTGGTTATATAAAATGTTCAACTTTTGAATCTGATTTTCCTGGTAACATTCAGGCAAATAAAAAATAAGGTAAATATATTTTGCAGCATGAATGCAAAAGACAAAATTGTCTAGAATTTCCCGCTATATTTGGGCGGCAGATTCATTCAACGTCTGCAACCTCAGAAAACAAAATCGATGGTTTTAGCGAGTTTAATTTAATAAATTGATCATAATGCAATTAAGAAACCTGGCCATCAGTCGAATAAATAGTTAATTATATCGATTTTTATTCGTTGTTAAATGCGTCCACCTTCGATTTTGCACTTGGTAACGGACCTCTACATCGTTCGACTTCGCTAAATATTATATTTATCAAATTCTGTAATCACGGATACATACGTACTTGCAAGCACGCGCAGATTTATGCACCCTAGCACGCAAAGATAACATAATTAGACACAATTAAATACACACTGCGGAACCTCCGCTAACACTCATTGATACACACACAGACATATATATATATATATATATATATATATATATATATATATATATGTTGTGTATTTGGGTAACAATCCCACTTTTATACATGTTTCGTTAAAAATGAATAATGGGCACTGCGGTTTAGATTTTATTTAATTTGCGGGCGGTTCTTATGAGATTTTCTTTTCTGAACATAAATTATTTAGAAATTGTCCGAATATTCTGTATGTCCAAGCACTTTCGGCTATTCTTTTATACATATATATATATATATATTTTGTTATATATATATATATATATATATATATATATATATATATATATATATATATATATATATATATATATCGTTGTGCAGGTATGCAGAAAATAGAAAAGAACACGTTGGGTGTATAATCCAGGGTTCCTTAGTATTTTTGTTTTTATTTTTAAGAAGACAGTGCTCCATACAGAAGTAGAGCTTATATTATAATAATATTTTTTGTTTAAAAATATGATTCCTTCGCTACATAAGAGTTCTCATGTTTCAAAAACGAGAGCCGAATTCCTAAAATTTCGCTTGAAGATGAAACGGGACTAGACACCACAATCCAACTTAATTTTATTAATTATTTGGATGATTTCGGCTCTCGTTTTTGAAACATGAGAACTCTTATGTAGCGAAGGAATCATATTTTAAAACAAAAAATATTATTATTATATATATATATATATATATATATATATATATATATATATATAAAAATATAAAAAAGAACACAAGAAATAAAAAATTGAATAAATATAACCCTCTCTATTTCTGAGATGAGATATTGTAACGTTTTACAATATTTAAATTGTTCGGACTGTTTTCGTTGTTGTCACATGCACGCAGTTTCGGCCGTCGTACGCTCCGGCGTTCTTCAGTATTTATTCATATTTCAGAGATGAGATATTGTAACGATTTACAATATTTACATTGTTCGGAATGTTGTCCTCGTCTTTGTTGTCATATTCACGACTTTTAGTCCGTTGTATGCTCCGGCCTTCTTACGGTGATTAAGATTTTCGATCGAACCCCTTTAGTAAATTATTCTAGTTCCACATGCTATGCTTCTTCCGGTTCTCAGTTTTTAGTTATTTCCTGTCCAAGTTTTTGTTCAACTCCGCTGTATCTAGGCATTGAACTCAAAACTCTTTGGTTCAAATCAGTGGATTACTTCAACCAACGTTTTTATCCACTAGGCCATGTGAACATGGCACACCCACGGATATTATTTTATTAATATTGTGCCCACCGATAATAAATTCGGAAGTTTTTCTTTCTTCTTTTATCCACCGAGTCCTTTTACGACGTAAGCGATCATTGCTCTCCACGCCTTCCTTCTCCTTTTAGCTCTTAACAAGTATTTTGTTCTTTCTCCCAAACCCTGTTCTACCATCCATTTTCTCAGGCTCATCAAGTATCTTTTTGCGGTGCTTTATTCTGTCTCTCTTGCCCTCAATATGTTCTGTGAGGGTCAGATTTTACTTGCCTCCTTCCTCATTTCGGGCCACAGAATTTTCAGCTGCCTCTTCCTGATGTCAATATAAGCTTACTTTTTGTTTCCAATATTTCCCAAACCTCGTCCTCTTCAACCTTTTCAAAAGCAAAACATCTTGGACATTCGATAACCGGTTGGCTCAAGAATCGTTCCTTTTGTTTGTAAAAAGTAACCTTTTAATAGTGTTAAATGTTATTGAGATGGGCACCGCCAAGCAAGTTAGATGGGTCTAACAGATTTCAGAAAACGGAGATACACGGCACACAGATAATATAGTGGGGCATGCGAAACCGTTTACCATGTGGATTTGAAATAATTCATAATATTTCTGCTATCAAATACATAAAGATCGACGCTTTAGAAATAACAGGGTATTTTTTCTATCTACTGAAATTACTGCAAGCTTGCATTTCAAGAGAAATGTCCGTTTAGTAAATAAAGTTCTTTTAATAACATTGAAACCATATTTTGTCATAAGAATGGTAGGGCTTGAAAATACCCGCCGGAAAAACAAGACCAGTAAGTAGATGGAGTGGTTAGGCGATGTTGGCTGAAGAGATATAGATATCACGAAAAAGAATGGTGACGACATTGCAGATAATTCTTGCTATTGTTACAATAGTCTATCCTGTGACTGGAATATGAAGAAGACAAAAGTGTTTTCAACATAGTTATAAGCTGAATACTGGTAAAAGATAGTTTGCCTCCGGAGAGCAAGAGAAAAGCATGAGAATAACTAATTCAGATATATACATGAAAAGCATGAATGTAATTCCGAAAAGCATGCTTGTACATTACCAATATTCCATTACCAGACAATTAGAATTTGTGAAAATTTCAAATTTCACTCACCTAATTCAAATACTATCATTAACATGTGAAAAAAATTAAACTTATAAAAATGATCCATGTATGTGTGTACATCTTTTACAATAGCATAGCTAAAAACGGCACATCGTAGTTTATTTCTGTAGCTCAATCTCTTTAAAATATTAAAATTGAAAAATAAAGTGATTTTCAAGTCAATCAGCTCATCGGGTTTTTTTTTAATTAAATATAGAAAGGGTAAAAGGAACGATCACTCTTAGCGAATATGCTAACAATTCTTTTCGGCGGCTCAGCCACAGAGTATTCAATGGTTTTCTTTTAACCAATCAGGAAGAATCAATGTTAGCGGACATGTTTAAAATAAATTTCACTGTGCTATGAATTAAATAAGAGCGTAGATTGGGCTTTCTTGCCTTGGGTGGCATCTAGTCTTTGAGAAAGTTCTGAATTAAATCATTTGATGGTATTCTTCTAAAGTCTAATGGGTAAACCCTACGCAAATTCGGTCTGGGGTCTCGAAGACAGATGGACGGTATCGGGAATCGCCTCCGGCAATGCCTGCAGCAGTCCTAGTATCAAACTGCATTGGTTTATCGTATTTTTTGGCTTTTGCCAGCAATGCCAAGCGAAGGATCTTAACCTACGCGCATCTGAAGGGCTGTATAGCTCTATGCTACATTATTCCTCCCGAGATGGACAGATGCTAACAAGTAGAATAGAAAGCATGACTATCTAAAGTTCTAGGTGTTAATAAAAGAGTTCTTCCATTAGGAATAAGAAGAGAAGCATACTTGAAGGTTTGCGATTTTTTTTTTCGAATAGTTTTGTTATGTATGTTATATATGGAAGAGGTCACGAAAGATGGCATTGAAACACCATTGAATAAATTCTGAAAGTCTTGATTAATCAGCATTAGATTATGCAATGATTTAACTAGTTTCGATTATCGAATGAAATCGTGTGATTGATTTTGATAATAGAAACACATCAGTGATACTCCAATACCTAACCTTTAAAAACAAACAAAAATATCCAGTTTACATATAGATTATATGTATGAAAAGGCGATGAACGCTGAAGAATGTTTCGGTTGAAACATTGTTCAAAACATCAGTAATACAATGAAGGCGTTCAGCTGCCCGAACAACATTTAAAAAGCCAATATTTTTCATATAGATTTTATTCAGGAAACGTTTTTTCAGGCTGAACTAATTTCGTGGATTTGTTATTTTTCTATCCCAAGACTGCATTCACTGTTCCTTGTGGCAAGTCTGAAAAGGCATGCGATTCCTCTATAAGTACTTCCTGTCCGTTTCATGTTTTCCGTATTTGTACAAATGTCCATCTCTGTAGCAGGCACTGAGTCCTTCAATCGAAAGTAAACAGATGGAATAATGTCAACTCTTTCTTTTTGAAAGTTATTATTTTCTAACTACAGTTTTATTTCCCTGGTAATTGCTATACTGTTAATGCTTACGTTAAGACTTCTGATCGAGTGATTATTGCATGATAATATATGCAGATTTTTGAGCAGCTGTTTATATTCAGTGCTCGTGAAAGAAATAGTGGAGTGTTTTCCATTTGTCTTCTCCACTGTGATCTTATCGGGACACCATCGAAAAAAATGATGCAACCCAGATGTATATCTATCTTCTAATAGTGAGAAATTCATTGAGGGAGGGATAATACGACAAATGTGCAAAAATGACAAAAATTCGACATGTCTATTCTTGTAAACATATGGAAAGAATGGTCGTGTTAATACTTGAGGCTATATGTAAAACTTTTAGGTGTTAATACATGAGTCTAAACGTAAACAGTCATCTTGTTTATACTTGAGGATATAGGCAAATGTTCGTCGTGTTTATGCTTAAGTGCAAATGAAAATATTAATTACGTTTATATTCATGTCCATAAGTATAAATATGTCATCTTTTGTTTATGTTTGAGTCTACAGAGTAATTATGAGTTCAATCCTTGGACTGTGTAGACCAGAGTTAGCGACAATGAAAAATAATAATAACTGAGCCTTGCTATAAATTATATCTCTAGACATGGGCAACGGAGATGGAACAGTCTGCACTCGTAGCTTATATAAATGTTTCTGTTTGAATTTTGCTGAAGTTTTCCATAGATATCCGAGAAAATCCAAAGGGTTCAATGGCTAAAACTAATGACAACCAAAACAAAGACATTATTCTGAATTTCCACCGCTGTTCAATTCGAGGTCGTAGACAAAATACATAGATAGATATGCAATGTGATAGGTCCTGACCTGGCATCTCGTCTACACTCACATTCTCACAAACCTGATGTGACTTCCCTCTGTCTTTTCTACAAATATTTAAATGGCAACCGCTCTGACAAGCGACTTTTACTGGTGTCCCGACTGCATGAATTTAAGCGTGCTACTTGGTTGGGATCTCGGTCACACCCTTTAAGGGTCGAAACAGTTAAATGTAACCGCCTCTTCTACTCCAACAGCTTCTTCTCTCGCACTTCCCGACAGTGAAACTCCCTTCCTCTTACTTTCTTCCGTGATAGCTATAATCTTCAAATATTCAAATGTAATGTCAATCGACATCTTCTGATGCCTTGACCCTGATCCCCGTCCTTCTCTATATCCTTTTCCTCATATACACTCTTCATGCTTACTCTCACTCGCTGTAACCCCTTGCGTGCTAGTGCCGCTCCCTCTTGTTTGGGGTGAAATGCAAAAAAGATATTTGTTACTATAAAAATTATATTTGTGATATGTTAGCAGCAATATTTTTTTTCACGTCGTTGCCATTCGCATTTCGGCCATAATCCCTAAATAGTCACATCGTAGCGACTGGGACCTTTTCAACTCTGCGACATTTGTATGGAAACGTTTCCCTGATAAATGTCCTTTGAAGGGCGTCAAATTAAAATAACCTCAAGGAACGACATTTGATTTAGTCCATTTGAAATGCACAACGGACAGTGTTGTCTTGAATTTCTATAAAACAATAGAGAGGTGGGGGGGCTTTTCACCGTCCTATAAAAGACTTGCGTAAAGTATTTTATAGAACATTTACATGCCTCTCTTTTTCTCTTTTATCCTCCTACATATATCAGTAATTTAATCGTTCCTGACCTATAATCTCGACGTCATTCACTTTCTCGCCGACGTGATGCGGCGATCCCCGTCTTCTCTACAAATATTTTTTGGTAACTCCTCTGACGAGCTTTTTCTTCCCTGGTGCCCAGACTATATGAATTTAAGCGTTCTACTTAATTGACAGTTAGGTCCCATCATTTCACTCTTGAACTAGCTAGATGACAACCAAAGCTTCTACTCTAAATTTGCTAACCGTGTTGGGAAACTAAAACATCTCTAGAACATATCGCATATAATCAAAGTGAAAAAATAAAACCATCCTTAATAATGGCTAAAGTATAGCCGAAAGTGCTCGGAATTATAGAACATTTGGACAGTTTCTGCACACGCTGTGTCCAAAAAAGAAAGCTCTTGGGCGAACACAAGCAAAATAATAAAAATCTTAACGGTAGTAGCTTGTCTCCCGTTTTTAACTAAAATTAGAAAAAAGTCCACGTTTGCTTTGTATAGTTTATAAAGTAGATTAGATAAGATGGTCAATAAAACAAAATCAAACGGAAGGGTACCAATGAAATCAGTACAAAAAACCGATTGAGGGTCCAAGTTCGGAATATTCGAACACGCCTGCTTGTAGGGCGCTTGAATTCATGAAGTCTGGGAACAAGCGAATGCAGCTCCTCGGAACAATTGCCATGAAAGTATTTGTAAAAAAGACAGAGAGAGATAGTGACTGTAGACGAGATGCCAGAACAGGGCCAAATATATTGCATATCCGCCTCTGGATCTTATATATATATATATATATATATATATATATATATATGTGTGTGTGTGTGTGTGTGTGTGTGTGTGTGTGTGTGTTTACTAACGGCTGATGAGGTTTTAATGCACATCGAAGCATGACTGCATGTATATAGCGTGTTTATATATTTTTGATGTAATATCCTAAAACAACATATATATATATATATATATATATATATATATATATATATATATATATATATATATAATGGATTCTCCCGTCGGTTTCGACGTATGAGGATCTGACAGCTTATTGATTCAGTTATGAAATGTAAAAAATTATTAGGAGGATTTGAGATAATGATAATTAATTATAATTATCTCAAATCCTCCTAATAATTTCTATCACTCGTATATCATTGCTTGAACTAGCTACTAATGCACTGGATGGAACGGCTTGGGGATAGTAGTTGTGGATCGTGGGGTGCACATTCTTATGGTTAAGTGAAACACGGATGAGTTCCACCACGGAATATGTGTGATCGTGCAGGGGTTTATCGAGTCTAATTCGTTGCATCTTCGTTGGTACATTTGCCTGATTTCGTAACTGTCCGGGTTTCAATTCTCGGTAGTGGATACGCACTGCTGATGATTCTCAAATAACTATCGAAACGGCCGTTCAGTGCATTCTGTTGAGTTACTTAATTATGATATATATATATATATATATATATATATATATATATATATATATATATATATATATATATATATATATCCTAGTGGTTAGAACGTTCGGTTTCTGACTATTAGAACCTGATTCAAATCTCACTACGGTTGATTTGTCGGAAGGCGACGGTTTGGAAGGGTCGATCCCAGCGTGCGGCACCTTTGGAAAGTGTCTGAATATCATAAAATGGCTTTACGCAATCCTTGTGTGTGACATTGGGTAGACGTGAAACTTCGATAGGTTGTTCGAATTGTTGATCGTGCTAGATAACACGCTCTCTCCGAGAAACTGTAACTAAGGTCTGCTCAGCATAGTTGCAGTATAAACCGAAGGTTGGCTCTCTGGCTGTTGAACAAGCACAAATGTGCCTAAGCGAGCGTCTGCAATAGGGATATGCTAACCGCCCTAGTAGACGGGTATCCTCGAATACGAGTGGCCAGCTATCTAATAATATCTAAAAAATACTAAAATAATTGAGTTTCTTTTTTACCAGGATTTCACATAAGACATTTAGCCATCTTGGCACCATTTATCGTAAGAATCACTGAAAAACCCTTTGAGCTATTCAGCTAGAAATAGAAGAGATTAAAATCGGTTTGTGTCTACCAAACTGGGCAATAGTGAGAGGCAAATCACCCAGGCATTCAGTAATGGCTCTAATAGCCATGCTCTGTCTCCCATCTTCAAAGTTCTTTGAAGAACTGTTATATATGAATCAAAAGTGTCACTGCTGACACCCGAATTTGAACGTGAAACTCTAGACAATGGAAATGTAGACCGCCATTTAATATAGAAACAAATATCATGCCACTGACTGTGTTGTTGCAATTACGTATTGACCTATCTGTCTTCGGGTAGTGTGGAGCACCGACGGGGCGATGCCTACGGGTAGAGTCATCTGTGGAGGTTTACAAACCTGACGTCGTGTATGCAGGGTCGGGGGTACCCCATCTAAAAATCAGCGTTGTCCCACATCCTACCTTGTGGGGAGGTTGATAAATACCTATCGCAATTACGTGATTGACTATTGTGTTAACCCGGACGTTAAAGTCGAGTTTCACGCGTTTCCACAGGAATTAGTATTTTTCTTAGTAGCTCTACGCAGTCGTGTATTAACTAATTAGTAATCAATAATTTTTTTTTTCTTTTTTTTTTAAGCATTTCACCCCAAGCACTAGGACGCAAGGGGTTACAGAAAATTTAGAGCAAGATCAGATAGGAGTGATAGGAGAACAAATGAGGGTAGTGGATAGATCAAGGTAACTGGAGATGTCGATTGACATTACACTTGAATAGCTGGCGATTATAGCTCACAGGGAAATAGGAATAGGCAAGGGTGTTCCACAGGCGAGAGGTGCGAATCTATTGGAGTAGAAGAGACGGCTACATTTAGGAGTTTCGACAGTGAACGGGTGAGAGCGGGATGCCAGCCTCGTATGGCGTTTGAACTCATGACATCTGGGAACCAGCGAATGCAGCTCTTTGGAGCGATTTCCATGGAACATTTGTAGAACAGACACAGGGAGGCGACGGCGCGTCTGTGAGAAAGTGACTGTAGACGAGACGACAGAGCAGGTCCAACTACATTGCATATCCGCCTCTGGAGCCTATCAGGAACCCCGAGGCAAACAGAAGGGGCACCAGACCATATATGGCAGCAATACTCCATGCAAAGGCGAATTGTTGATTTGTAGATCTGGAGGATCGACTCCCGGGAGAAAAACTTCCTGGCGCGGCTCAGGGAGCCAACTTTCATTGCAGTGGACGAAGCAATTGACCCAGTGTATTTATTCCATCTCAGGTCAGCAGTCAACGTGAGACCGAGAAGCCGCAGAGAGTTGCTGTCGAGAAGTTGAGCGTCAGACATACTAATGGAGGGAAGGAAAGGATCTCTGTGGTGATTAATAAAGTGCAGTTTTGTCTTAGAAGCGTTGAAGTTGACCAGCCAATTCTTGCCCCAGTTCACAATCGATTGGATGTCCTTTTCGAGACGCACGGCCAGGTGCGTTTTGTCAGTGAGACTAGATTTGTTTTTGAGGCAGGAATAAATTGTGGTGTCATCCGCGTACATGACAACTTGGGAAGTTATGGCGTCAGGAAGGTCATTTATGTAGATAAGGAATAGAGTAGGGCCTAGGATGGAGCCTTGAGGAACACCTGCGTTCGTAGGATAGGAACTGGATGAGAATCCGTTGAGGACGACCTTCAATTCACGGTTTGACAGGAATGATTGTATTAGGTTATATAATCGACCCGTAATGCCATAACTCTGGAGCTTGCGAAGAAGGCCGGCATGCCAAACCCTATCAAATGCTTTGGAAATGTCTAGTGCTCGGTAGCCAGTTTCAGTGATGGCCGTAAGCACATCAGCTGTAGATCGGGCAAAGCGGAAACCATATTGCTTGTCTGAGAGCAGATTATGGGATGTGAGGTGGTTTACCACCTCGATATTGATTAGGGCTTCAAATACTTTGCCGAAGAGGGGAAGGAAACTGATAGGACGGTAGTTGGAAGGGTCAGAGGGGTCGCCGGAAGACAGGAACGATTGAAGAGGACTTCCTGCAGTCAGGAAAACAAGATTCCTTGAGGCAGTAATTGTATAGTTTAGAAAGGGCGGGCGCCAGTTCAGGCGCGCATTTCTTCAAGACAATGGCTGATATCCCGTCTCCACCACTAGCCTTGTTGGCGTCTAAATTGGAGATAACGCCCAGTACCAAACATGGGGTTATGTTTAGCCCACTCAATATGGCCTCAGTTCTAAGAGGGAAGTCGGGTATGGGTACACCGGAAGAGTCGAGCGTAGAGTTGAATGAAAATTTCCGAGCAAAGCATTCAGCCTTGTCGGTAGAGGAGTCCAGGACTTCGAACTGGTTGAATAAAGGCGGTACAGAGGGTTTGCAATTATTCAATACGCTCTTGCAGAGAGGCCAATAATCTTTGGAGCCAAATTTGCGAAATGCAATACGTTCCTTCATCCGAGCCGCAAATAGTGACTTAGCATCGTTGAGGACACGCTTACACTCGTTACGGGCAGAGGCAAAGAGACATCTATTGCAGTCAGACATGTCGCTACAGAATAGATGGAAGTAGTGGTTTCTATGGGCGATGGCGGCTGAGCAAGCAGCGGAGAACCAGGGGGAGGAGCGCGACTTGACCCTATATTTCCTAGATGGGATGAAAGCGTCGATTCCAGCTTTAACCCAGGAAGAGACCTCACAAGCACATTCTTGGACGGGGAGCTTGAAGACTCCATCCCAGGGGACATCGCGGAGGAAATCACGGAACGCGTCCCAGTCAGCACGTTGATAGTAGAACGAAGTTCTAGTGGTAGGAGGTTCTTTATAGGGGGTGGAGTTGAAGGAGATGTTAACAGATACTACCCCATGATCAGAGTTACCAAGAGGGCAGAGTTGCGAGGCGCTGCAGGATTCGGGGATGGAGGTAAAGCAAAGGTCGAGAAAAGAGGCCTTACCTTCCCGGTTGAAGGCAAAACGAGTGGGGAAGTTAACTATCTGCGAGAGGGATTGAGAGACTGAAAAATTGAGCGTTTGAATGCCTGCGTGGTCAGTAGTAGCATTCTTAAGCCACAAGGTGTGATTGGCGTTAAAGTCACCAAATACAATAATCTGAGCAAACGGGTGGAGGGAGAGAGCCTTGTCTATGCTGTCCGAAATTCTATCGAGTATCTCACAGTCTTGAGAGGATGGAGAGAGGTAAAGGAAGAAGAAATAGCTTACCGCATTGAGGAGAGAGAGTTGGAGACACATGTAGGACTGGTCTGGCGATTCGAGAGAGAACTCTCTGGCCAGAGGGAGATGTTCCTTGACGTAGACACCAAGACCGTGCATGTGGGTTAGAGAGTCTTTTCTGAGGAGAGGAAGGTAGCCGGGGATCGAGAGATCAGAAGAGGGGATAGACAAGATAAGGTTTGTCTCACAGGAAGCCAGTATATCAGGGCCGTTTGCAGTGATGAAAGATTCCAGACTGCAGCAGTTTGTCTTAATGCCACGGATGTTGGAGAACGAAATGTTGAAGGGTTTAGGTGATTTTTGAGAGGCTGGTTTAGGGTTAATCTTTCGGTTTTTGTAACTCATGTTGAATTTTGTTTCTAAGATGAGAAGGCCCGAAGTAAAAGAAACAGACAGTTTCGACCGTGACGTGGGCAGGGAGGAGTTGGCACAACCTGCATCATTATGTGGCCTCAGGTCTGCCCACGGGAGGTGACTGCAGGGACACCTTTCCATGCGCGACATGGCACTACAAACACCCCGGTATTATACAACTGTTGATCAGAGCGGCCACTCAAGACGCTACACAAGAGTTAGGGTTCCTAACGACCAGTCGGAAACAGCAACCAGAGAACTGTCAGCCGTGTACCCTCAGAATGAAGAGGTGATGTCACAGACTGCACACATCACGGGAGAAACAGAGCTGCACTAATACAGAGGCCGGAGAGAGAAAGAGTACCGGGAACCCTTCCTAGACAAGAAACAAGGCGTAAGCCTCTACTCACGTCCAGTAGAAGGGGGAGGAGTGTTGACCGGGCGGTAGCAGAGACTACTTACTCTTATTACAGATAACACAAAGAAGGATGACAAAAACAGAGGGAAGGATGGGGAGGGGAGATAACAAGCAAGGTATCCTGGTTCACACTTGGCTATACCCTATCACATTAAGTTTTAACTTAGTATAAGTCCCATTGTCTATTCTAAAAAGAAATTGAAAATAAGGTTATCCGGATTTATTATCGTATGTAGCCAAAGACATTCAATTTACCATTTTTCCTGATTTTTCTTACGAACCGGGATTTCTTACTAAACTATCGAATAAGGGAGAATCATTGCGACAAAATGTCTTACTATGGTAGAGAACATTTAGCAAGTGGGGGAGGAGATAAAAAAAATTAAATAAAAAGAAAAAATAGAAAAAAAAAGAAAAAAAAAGAAAAATGTAAATGGGTTCCTGCTAGAGCGAAACTATACTCACACGAGGCACCAAGTGTCTGCTTTCTTCCTCGTGATGGTAACTGAATGTACGTCTTACCTTATATCCAAGCATCGACCTGGTGGGGGTGGGGATCAACAGCCAATCCTCCGCCCTCACCAAATAGTGGGTTTGGGAGATATGCTTTCAATAAAATTTGGAACAGGAGAAAGAAACAGCGAGAAAATTCCTAGTTCAGACAATATATCAAGGAATAAGATACTGTCACAACACCATTAGAATACTGACGAGACACCTTCGCATCTAGCCAAAGACATTCAATTTACAATTTTTCCTGATTTTTCTTACGAACCGGGATTTCTTACTAAACTATCGAATAAGGGAGAATCATTGCGACAAAATGTCTTACTATGGTAGAGCACATTTGGCAAGTGGGGGGGGGAGAGAAAAACTCTTTAATTCTTTATTGTTAATATATTTCAATTGCGTTGGTAATTATATCCTTTATTATTTTACATTGAAGTCTTTCTGTTGTTACTTGAATTATGTACGTGTGACGGGTTATAAAAATGGCGAACGAGGATTCGCATAGAACTCACGAAGTTAAAAAAAATGTCGTAACAGGATAATCCGTAAATATTTATCACTTCACAAAATATTCACAGGATAACAAATAAATAGGCGAGAATAAACAAATATTAATTTAGCGGACTACAGAAGAAGGAAGAATTAAAATTCTGTCATAATCCAAATTTTGGAAACAAGAATTACAATAGAAATTTCTGGAATTAATAAATAAATCTGTTGAAGAAAGAACGTCAGATTCATTCACTCCAAATGTTGACGCCATTTCTATTATCGAATTTTTATACGATCCAGACAAAGCAATAACATTCCCAGCTGACAGAAGATATGAAGAAATACTCAAAAAAGATTTTTTTCACTGTGATGATGGAAAAAAAAGTTCGCTTATTTTTAAGAAAACTGTTTTCGGCAGATCATGAAAAATACGTGAATTTTATTTCACCAAAAAATAAATAAACAAATAAAAATAAATAAATAAAAAAAAACAGGTGAGATAAATTTTAATGAAACTATATTAATACTAATAAATTTTTTTAAAGATAGCTCATTATTCAGTACATATTGGCAATGTCTTAACTTACTAAAAGAAAACAATGAAGATTTTGTCACTTATGCTGGAGTTGTGAACCGGGAATGTGAGAAATGTAAATTAAATGAATTAACACCGGATTTATTGAATTATAACTTTATAAATTATATAATTTATAAATTTATATAGTAATATAATTTATAAATTCGAATAAATTCGATTCGAATGTAACCTACGTTAAATTCAAATTCACCGGAATTTTTTTTAATATAGTTCATGATAAGAAGTTGTCTGCATATAAAAGCTAAACAATTTTCTTATGGGCAGATACAGATTGTTACATTGTTTCGTAAAATGTATCGAAATCAGACGCTAAAACTAACTAAGAATTAAAAGCGAAAGGGATGGGGGGGTAATTTCCAAGTATCTTTTTACCCTAGCTTTGGAATTTGCCAAGGAATACTCAAATGATGCTAACCTCCAGGAGAGCAACATTCTATGCCATCTTGGCCTCACGTTTTCCATCGACATTATGGGAAGCGACGACATCGAATCAATTGCTACGTCTACTGCAAGAAAAGTTGTTTCACTGTGTCGTACCAGAAGATTTTTCTCTTCAGAATCCATTTTGCACATTTATAAATTAACATTCGTTAATTTACAAATTATATAATTTACAAATTATTTATTTATAATATGCAATTATACAGGGTGTCCATAAAGTTCGTGTGCGCTTTAAAAAATTATAACTTTATTTGTATTTGTGATAGAAATAATCTGTAAAAAATGTTATAAAATTTAATGCACCTAATTTTAAGTATAGCTAAAATAACTAATGTGATTTCGGGCATTACTGTACATCAGTTGGCAAATGTTTTCCGTGAACTGCAAAATCCTATTAGCCTTTGCACTACTAATGATGGAGGACATATGGAAACTTAAATAAAATTTCAAGAAACCCTCAAAAAATATAGATTTACTTTCTAATCCTGTTTAAAAAGTTATATAATTTATTGAAATATAAATTTATAATTATAAATTATCCTAATATTCAGGGAGTACAGGCTTAACCTTTGGTAGGAACGCGGAAAGAATACCCAGTATACATGCTAAATTAGGGATGGATCCCAAGTTAATTCTCCAGAAAATGGACGAAGATTGTCCGCGCATTGTTAATCTTGAACTCGATATCGCAAGGATTGAGGAAAGAGACATTTCACACGTATATAACGTCCGACCATTTGAAAAAAAAACAAAAACAAAACGTTTGGACCTTTTTTCAATACCTAATTCTTGCTCCGTTGGTAGAGGTAAACGTTTCAAGTGTAAGTGTTTTTCAAGAACAAAAAAATCCTACGAATTTGGAAAGATTGGACACCAAAAGTGTAAAATACAAAAATGGTGAAAATAAAAGAAAAATCCCGATGTAAACGTGGTAAATCCATTGTCTAAAGTCAAAAACAAAGAAAAAACTAACAACAAAGATTCGACGACATGTCTTTAAATGAGCTAGAAACATCTGAAAAGAGGAAATATTTTGTCAAAATTAATAATGTAGAAATAAAACTACAACTAGATAAAGGCCCTGTCTTCACCATTATCAATGAACAGACACGAAGAAAATGGGTAAACCAAGGATCTGAAACTTCTGGAAAAATTGCTCGTAGAGTTGAAGGGATGAAATTGAACTTTATGGATGAATTCACCTGCAACATTAATTTCATTGGTAAAACTAAAAAAGTTTTACGTTTGTATTAAAGAATTAGACATTCTGCAACAAAAGATATAATGGTACCTCTAGTGCCAATACAGCAGCAGAAGAATTCACGTGAAATTTTAAGTTTCCCAGAAGTCTTCTCAGAAGGTCTAGGTTCATGCGCGAAAACAAATCCAGATTTGAATCAAAAGTAGATGTAGCACCGGTATTTAAAGCAAAAATATGTACCTTTTGCGACATTAGATCCTGTTAATAAGGAATTAGACAGACTGTAAAAATTAGGGGTTATATCAAAAGCACATTATTCTGAACGGAGGTCACCAACAGTTTACGTAAAAAAAAAAAAAAAAAATCCGCGTATGTGTTGATTTTTTTCAACGGAATTAAATAAAAGTTTGAAACGTAGCTACACGTTAACAAGTCCGGAGGAAATTTTTCCCAAATTAAATGGCGGTAAATTCTTTTTTCCTAAGTTGCAACTTAGGACGCTTACCTACAAGTAGTCAAGTGCTAAAAACTATTAACAGTTACCACATCATAAAGACCTATACAAATTTAACCGACCTCCTCTCGGCATAACGGTAGTACCAAGTATCGTCCAACAGACTATGGATACGATGCTTACTGGTTTAGATTATACACAAGCATATTTGGATGATGTACTTATAAAAAACGAGACTCGAAATCAGCATACAGAAGATGTAAAAAAAAGTATTTTAGAGAATTAAAGATTACGGTTTAAACACTAGTGAAGAAAAATGTGAAATGTTTATGACCAAATTATCGATGCGAACGGAAGACGACCAGATCCATCAAGGTCGAGCACAATAAGGGACATGCCCGCCCCAACAAATGTAACAAAGTTAAAAACATTTTTAGAGTTTGCCAATTACTGGCATGTATATGTATCAAACATGCATAAATAAAGGGCACCCATGAATAACCTGCTGAAGAAAGAAATTAGATGGGATTGATCAAATAAATGTCAAAGTGCTTTCGAAGAGATCAAAAAAATCCTTACGTCGGACTTGTCACTCGCTCATTTTGACCCGAAATTACAGATTGTGCTTGCAGCAGACGCAAGGGAATCAGCTAGTGGAACGATGATACCACACAAATATGAGGACGGAACAACTAAACCAATATCTCATGCTTCAAGATCATTAACAGCAGTTGACTACAGCCACAAAGAAAAAGAAGCTATGACCATCAAATTTACTATAAAATCGTTTCATGAATTTATACATAGTAGAGAATTCACACTACAGACAGAACATCGTCCATTGTTGGCCATATATGGTTCAAAAACGCTGTTCCCACACATACAACAAATAGACTGCAGCGCTGGGGAACTATTATATTAAACTATAATTATAAAATGGAGTTTGTACCAATCACAAAATTGAAACAACCGGGAGGATTATCTAGGTTGATAGCAAAATTCTGCGAACCTCTAGAAGACAATGTAATTGCAGCGATAAGGGACTAAAACAAAATAAATAACGTATTACACAATACAGCCAGAAAACTGCCCTTAATATTCCAGGAAATGAAGAAGCATGATTTAAAGAAAAAACCGCCCAGTCAGTGTCATGATAACTCTATAGAAAATGGCGTCTTATATGTTCTAGAGATTCATATTCAAAATTTAGTGTCAGCAGGAACACTTTTCATTTATAGTTCTCCTTTGAGGTGACTTCTCTGGACTCGATATATCTTCAGTATTGGTTCAATATTTAAATATACCGTTGCTGTTCTTTTTCTCATACAGTAAATCATTAGTTCAATAATTTCTGGTGGTCTGGGCATGTCAAGAAGTATTTCCAGAGGTACCGTTTTTCGTTGACTTACTAAATCAGTACATCTTCGTTTTAAGATCCTGATCCTTGTGCTTCTCCATATCCATTCCTCAAACACCCCACTTTACTCTTGCTATCACTCTCTGTAACGCCTTGCGTGCTAGTGGCACTGCCGCCCTCCTTGGGGTGAAATGCTTAAAAAGAAAAAAAAAGAAAAGAAAGAAGACAAGTGATTAAGGTGTAGCTTATGTTCCTACCTTTGACCTTGTATTTCATTTTTCCGATCCGTTTTTTTTTATAACGCCGTGTTCCTAGAATTCTTTTGAAAATTGGTAGATTTAAAAAACAAAAAACAAAAAAAAAAACACTTTATCTCCAGGTTTGAAATATTTAATTATATTATTGTTGTATTTTGATGTTCCCGCTTTACGTCTTGGTAATAATTATTAAATACGGACTTAATCTTCCTAGCGAACATCAGCTCTGCATGCGACATTCCAGACACGGTGTTCGGGTTTGGCATTATTCTGAAAACGCTCAGAAATGTTAGCATTGATTCATCTTGCTCATCTCCGACATTTTTACTGCCCCTTTAAAAGTATCGACAAAACTTGATGGTATTTTTGGAATGCATGCATTTAGCCACAGAAGGTGTGGAGTTTAGCTTTAATGACACAATGTACGTCTAGACGGACGGGGTTGCGATGGGAAGCCCTTTAGGCCCTGTTTTAGCCAACATCTTCGTGGGCTATTATGAACGAATCTTATTTGATAAAGTCCACTAAACCCCTTGTCTATATGAGATATGTGGACGATACTTTTTCCATTTTTGATTCGTTCACAGATGCCACTAATTTTCAAGCTCAACTAAATTCTCTCCATCCTTCCCTTAAGTTTACAATGGAGATTGAAAATGATGGAGCTCTCGTTTTTTGGATGTACTGGTTGAACGTAGGAATGGGGCTTTCGTCACTAATGTTTTTCGTAAGCCCACATTCACCGGTCTCTATACGAGTTGGAACTCATTTGTTCCCAAGTCTCGAAAAATTAGTCTAATTTGGTCCATCGTGCTGTTATGATTTGTTCCCCTGAAATATTGGATGGAGAAGTTACTAAAATTCGAAATACTTTCGTAAGTAATGGATATCCCATCAATATTATCAGGGGTGTGATTGTTAACAAAATGAGACGTCTCAAGGAGCCTGTGACATTCGGTCCTAGCCAATCCCCTGTTTATTTGAAGTTACCTTGGCTTGGTAGGAAATGTCAGCTAATATCGGACAAAATTTAAGCGTCTATTCTATCCGCATATAATGCTGTTAAGTTGCGCATGTTTTTCATACTAGAACCCTGCTTCCTTCCTTTTCTAAAGGCTGTCCTATTTTCATAAAAACTCTGTTTTTTATAAATGTAAATGCTGTTGAGACGCGGTTTACATAGGACGTACTAATCTAAGGTTGGAAAGGAGGGTGGCGCAGCATGTTCCTGCTTTTGTACGCTCAAGGAGTCCCGGCCAGCCTATAAGAACAACTGAGTCAGTCCATGAGTCAGCAATTGGGCAACATTTGCTGGACAATGATGCTTGTGCCGCCGAGTGCGAAGACACATGGTTTTCGGTATTACAGAGCGCTCGATCTATACATCATCTTCGTGTTTCTGAAGCCGTTTACATTATGTGTCAGCAGCCCAGTCTGTGCAAACAGAAGGAACACTTTTTACGTTCCTTACGTCCGTTGGAGGGTCTGTGAGTTTCCCTTTTTTTCTATTTTATATACTTATGTGGAACTATTTACTGATATCCCTCCCCGCATTCGATTTTAATTTATATAATTAAAATTTGTCTTTTAGTCGAGTTCCACCTTTCCCTGCTCAGTCACTTTATTGTGCTTGTATTCATTTATATTAAATATTGCCAACGAATATATTTGACAAAGCATTGGCCGAAAGATGCCTTAGATATGACGTCCACTTTCTTCAAAGATATATATATATATATATATATATATATATATATATGTGTGTGTGTGTGTGTGCGTGTGTGTGTTTCATTAAATAATATAGACAAGGTTTGTCTATTTATTTTAAGTAAGTTCCTTTCATATTGTCTGATAAGCTTAATAACATTATCATTGAAAGACGTAAGGAAATCACCATATTGATACATGTTTAAATCCAATCTCAGCTTTCTGCTTACATAATCTATTATCAAAGATGACAATTACATTTCAATATATCAACCAATACTCGGACGAAACAATAATGATAGTTTGTTTTTGTTTCAAGAAAAAATTTCAAAGCAACGACATACTCGTTTATACAAGACGCGGAAGCGAAAATTACGTCGCAGCTCGTGACGTCACACATGACCAGGAAAACGAGAATTATTAAGTATGGGAAGCTGTTGGTATAAACCAGTGGCTTCTGTTATCAATTATAGGCATTTGATAATTTCGTAGTTTATTTTGTTCAGATTAGGTTTCAACTGTTTTATTTATATAGCTTCAAGAATTTTTAGTTTTTGTTTATTGTTTTCATGTTTAAGTATACTTGTGTTTTCAACGAGGATTTTGCGGAATTATGTACGCGGCCAGTCATGTTGTTTTAAATTTCTAAAAATGTTAGAGTTATCATTCAAATGTAGCGTCAAGCGTCGGGAAAGCGAGTTTGTGGTGTGACCAACATAAACATTATTTAATCCATTGGAGATACATTGTGCCAAAGGACACTTGAATTTGTAAACTATGTGGATTTTTTGCAAATCGCTAAAGGGGAGTGGTGAAAATAATTGCGAATAATTAAGTTGGATATACTAGATTTAGTGTACTATATGATTAACCTAAATTTTTTGCTAGAATCTGTCGTAGATATGAAAGGAACTTACTTAAAATAAATAGAAAAAAAACTTGTCTATATTATTTAATGAAACATGCATCAATGGAAAATTGCTGCCTAAATATACCCAATATATACATACATATATATATATATATATATATATATATATATATATATATATATATATATGTAAAGAGAGAAAGTAAGTATATATATATATATATATATATGTATATATATATATATATATATATATATATGTATATATATATATATATATATATATATATATATATATATATATATATATACACTGTATATATGCATATATATGTGCGTGTGTTTAATATGTTTTTAATATAAACCTCTGAAATAAAACTAAACTGCCCTTATCAAAGAAAAATCACTTTCCCTGGAAAAAATGATATTAAATCAGACATATATTCACTCAGTTATTCCTTCTATTACAATTCCAAGATGCCTTTCTGTTGATAACGAATCTGACCTTTCATGACTTCGCAGCTTCAGGCGGATTTTAATAATTAAAATGATACCAGTCGGAAA
Organism: Acanthosepion lycidas; assembly: GCA_963932145.1. Lineage (NCBI taxonomy): Eukaryota > Metazoa > Mollusca > Cephalopoda > Sepiida > Sepiidae > Acanthosepion > Acanthosepion lycidas. The sequence goes on from OZ010587.1 coordinate 15,144,001, forward strand.
GTCGATGCCGACCTTAAATGCAGACGATAAGACAGAGAAAAAGTAAATTTGCTAAAGGTTGCTTCAATTCAATATTTCTTTTATTTTTTCAAACAGGTTCCCTAATCTTAATTTACAAAAGTTTTAATCAAACCTAGATATTTCCTGGAATTTCTATCACAGGGCGTAAACAACTTACTTTTCGATGTTTTCATACAGAAACAAGCAACGCAAGCTCGTACACATAATCAGAAGTATTTAGCCATAACACCCTTCATACTTGGTGGCATAAACAGCTTCTTTTTGCTTTGCTGCGTGGTGGCTAAAACGGTTTCCTTCTTCCTTCCTGCTTGGTGGCTAAAAGGGTTACCTTTTTCCTTCCAGCTTCGTGTCTAAAACGGTTTCCTTCTTCCTTCCTGCTTGGTGGCTAAAAGGGTTACCTTTTTCCTTCAAGCTTCGTGTCTAAAACAGTTTCTTTTTCCCTCCCTCTTTGGTGGCTAAAGCGGTTTCCTTTTTCCTTCCTGCTCGTTGGCTAAAACGGTTACGTTTTTCCTTCCTGCTTCCTGGCTAAAACGTTTTCCTTTTACCTTCCTGTTTGGTGGCAAAAACGGTTACATTTTTCATTTCTGGTTGGTGACTAAAAGAGTTTCCTTTTTCCTTCCTGCTCGGTGGCTAAAGCGGTTTCCTTTTTCCTCCTTGCTTCGTGGCTAAAACGTTTTCCTTTTTGCTTCCTGCCCAGTGGCTAAAACGATTACGTTTTTCATTCCAGTTTGTTGGCTAAAACTGTTCCCTTTTTCCTTCCTGCTTCGTGGCTGAAATGGGTTACTTTTTACTTCCTACTTAGTGGCTAAAACGGTTTTTTTCCTGTTTGGTGGCTAAAACAGTTTCCTTTTAGATTCCTGCTTGGTGGCCAAAACGGTTACATTTTTCCTTCTTGCTTGGTGGCTAAAACGGTTTCCTTTTTCCTTCCTGCTTGGTGGCTAAAACAGTATCCTTTTTCCTTCCTGCATGGTAGCTAAAATGTTTTACTTTTTCTTTCCTGCTTGGTAATTAAAACTGTTTCCTTTTTCTTTCGTGCTTGGTGTCTCAAACCGTTTCCTTTTTCCTTCATGCTTGGTTGCTAAAACGGTTTCCTTTTTCTTTCAGGCTTAGTGGCTAAAACGGTTTCCTTTTTCCTTCTTTCTTGGTGGCTAAAACGGTTTCCTTTTTCTTTCCTGCTTGGGGATAAAAACGGTTTCCTTTTTCTTTCCTGCTTCGTGGCTTGAACGGTTTCCTGACTATTAATATTACAAAAATTTGCTATGTTTATTCTTATGGTAACTATTTCCATACGTCATGATGAGTGAAATAAAATGTTTACTATCAGACTAATATCCTCATCTTTGTTGTTATAATCACATTTCGACAGTTTAACACTCCTGCCTTCTTCAGGTCTCTGTTAATCAGTGTAGTAGACTGTTCCCGTTCCGCTCTCTGTGTCGAAAAATATCTCGTTATATTATTTTATAGTAGTGCAGACTTATTGTTAATTATTGTTCCAAGAGTTTACCGTATCTGGTAATGGAATGAAGTCACAATTACTTCACCAACCGACTCTTTGAATTAGTAAGAATCTGTCGAAATTAGTGTATTTATTGTGTTGATTCAGGATGTTCGATTTAACTGATATATAATTTGATAAATGACAAGTTAATTGACGTGATAATGTCGTGTTCGTGTAACCAATGCATACGTTGTTTGAATTACTAATAGCACAAAAATATATCACTGTTACATACAGCGATAACGTTGTAAACATTAAGTAAAAAAAGAAGACAACAACCTAATATCAATAAAATTTTACCAATTTCAGAAACAAATATGAGCCGTGGTTATGACGATATACTGTATACGGCAGCAAAGCCTCTGATTTGCATATTGATCGGTTTGTAGGATCATGGAATCACCTCTTAATTGTTGTTGTTCCCAGCCGTGGTGGTAGCAAATGTTTGGAATCCAGCTATGGGCAAATTGTGAACCCTAAATAAAAATCAACAGTACATTTGTATAGTAAAATTACCAAAATGACGTTTTAGAATCGACAAATTCATTTATCTAAAAAAAAAAAATAACTTTACTCCGAAAGTATAAAATTGTCCGAAATATTTAGATTTCGATATTAAATAACCTACGGAGGCTGATATGCAGCCAAATAAAATCAACAAACCAAACAAGAAATATGAAAGAACACTTTTATGATATTAATCCATATATCCTACAAATTCTTAAATAAATGAAAATGTCTTCCAAAATATAACTTCAATAAAATTACAATATCAAACACATATACCACCACCTCTTGTAATCATATCCACAAAATCATGTATATGCACAAAAGCAGACTATCATCTACCATGCATACAACTGTGAAAACAGAATGACATATCATGTTATTACCTCAAAGCTCCCAATAAAATTAAATTTTGTCATTAAATGACCAATAACGAATTGATTAAACAAACAAACATGAAATAAAAATAAAAGGAAATGAAACACAACAGTACGAATTGACACGTAAAGACGAACTACTGATGAAGTTGGAAGTTGGAAAATGTTTGGAATCCAATGAAACAACCCGATCACAAAACGAAAAGTACACAAGCATAGGATAAATTATATTTAGATTCTTACTGTAAAGACAGGTTCAAAACACGACTTATTTAACAGCAGTCAGAGACTCTACCACTAAGCTACTGGTGCACAGTAGAAAAAGGGAATCCTTTAAGTTATTATCTACGTGATATATATAAAAACCGAAACAGCATCCAGAGCGCTCAATTCATATGAATGATTGTGCGTCATAAGCAGGAGCAGTTAGTATATATATATATATATATATATATATATATATATATATATATATGTGTGTGTGTGTGTGTGTGTACAGATTTTTGCATACGGAAAAAAACAACTCGACTGGAGATGCATGTACATCGAAACAAGAATGCATCTTTGTAGTGGGTAAGTTATTTTGTCTGTATGTAAAAATTATAATAAATAATTAATGCTCCACTCTTGATATTGAGCCGTCTTTTTAATTGTTAATCAATGCTGTGAACGTTAGAATTTATATTATATTCGTTCTCATTACATGCGGATATATATATATATATATATATATATATATATATATATATATATATATATATATATATATATGTGTGTGTCTGTGTGTGTTATGGGGTCCACCCCTTTTTGATATAAGTGGACTCGACCTGCTGCCGTTAAATACCCTCAGTCAGTCAGAATATAGAGAAGAGGAACGGGGTGGAAAGTACCTAGACATTGAGATTGAGTTGGAGGTAGAAGTCACAATTACAAGCACGCCCGACTCTAAGGAAGTTTACTTCGAGACTGTATATAGCGATCTTTGATTGATACTAACCGCCGTTCCTGGATTTACTAACAGCATTACCTTTTGTATTTTGTGTAAATACATTTAATTTCTTATCTTAAATACTTGCGTTTGTCATTTATTGGAGACCGATTTTTCATCTCGGAATCCACAACAATATGTATATGAAATGGATTAAGTTCTGCAATAATCTAATATATTTTATTTTTTACGTTGTTTATCAGTAGAGAGGCAGACGAGATATTACTTATTTATTTTTCATAAACATGCCACTTACGAACAGGGGGATGCAAAATCTGGTTGTGCTGAACATCCGCCGGCAAAATATTTTTTTCCGATTATATTTACATAGGTTTCAGCGTTTCTTTCAGACCTTCGCTCTTTCTTTTCTACAGTTCTACCATTTCATCGGAATGTTTATACCATGTTCCTGCCATGTTTCCTCCGCCAACATTCCCGTATATAGCCTCGCTTTCTTTATTATGATTGTGTTACTTCATTGCTTATAATGGTCCTCCACATATGAATTCCTCTCTTTACAATCTTAGCATCTTTTCGACGCCCAACTTTAGATCTCCCCACACTGGCGACGACTTTTCCTCTCGTCCTTAACCCCACAGCCCCTCATAAATCCTGCCTACTAAGTTCCCACCCGATCATTTATCCAATTCGGAGAGGAAGTAACCCTTGAAACATTTGCAAATTGCGATCATTTCCATTAAAGTTTCATTCGCTATAGTGCCACTCCACCAACCGGAAAAACCACTCCCATAAAAAATTGGGGGATTGCCATTTGGAGGGACTTCAAGAAACTTCAGCTCGTTACACGGCCTTCAGCTTCATTAACGCCGACGGAAGCGCTATCGGTGTTGTTCAGCGACAAGACAAAGCGGCACATTAGGAAATATCAATTCGGGGTCTAACGACAAAATGCGGCGAGATTAAACATTTGCAGCATTTTATCGTCGTCAACTGCATCGACTTGATTCGATTCCGTAAGATAATTGTAGCACTTCAACAATTGGGAAAAATGGCCTATCTATCTATCTATGTATGCATATATATATATATATATATATATATATATATATATATATATATATATATATATATATCTTGGTTTGTTCATGTTATCTATCTATCTATATCGATCGACCTATCTATCTATCTCATTCTATGTATACATGTATATACACTTGTATTTATATATATATATATATATATATATATATTAGGTTGGTGCAAAAATAATGACGTAATAATATCGTTTTTGACGTTAAAATTACGTCAAAAAACGACATTATTACGTCATTATTTTTGCACCAACCTAATATATATATATATATATATATATATATATATATATGTGTGTGTGTGTGTGTGTGTGTAATGTGTATTTTATTTTTTATCTATCTATCTATCTTGGTTTGTTCATGTTATCTATCTATCTCGGTTAATCAATGCTGAATATTTCCTTAAAAGGAAACAGCTAATATCATTAACATCGTACACGAAGTTTTTTATTTCTATTTTACAATACAATTCGCCTTGTACAAGGCCCGGGAGCCACTCGAAGTAGAGGATTACAGAGTAAGAATCGTAGTTTATGGGGATATATGTGGGAGATAACGCTTAACCCTAGACTTGAACCTTTTAAAATTAAAAATAGCCAATGCTACTATAGATATGGTTATCTTCAATACTTGGTCATCAAGCTGTGATCAAAGTGTAGTACCTGTTCTTGTTAACTCTAATAGCAACGATAACATTAGCCGTTTGATTATAAAGGAACATTCAGCCATCATTGACAAAGCAGCTAGAGTAATTGTCGTTTCAAATTCTATAAAATCTTTCTCTTAAAACTATGTTTTTCGACAATATAGATTTCTCAAGTGTAGTAGCTGCCATCACACTTTCAAGGATTGATTAGGTCTTTTGTTTGAAGTAGTGTGTAAAGTCAACATCTCGATTACGTCAGTATTTGCTTTTAGAGTTGAAGGTCAGTTCTTAGATGGGGTACCACTTGGAAACACCGGGTATTTTAAATTTATATAGCATACAATGTGTTGGTAATCAGTAAAAAGAGAAACAAATATAACAGATTTCAAATTATATATGCTTTCCATTTTAGTTGTTGCTGTTGTTGAAAATCCTCAAGTGATGTGCTTTATGTTATTTGGAACAGATCGTGCTTATTTTGTAGTTCTCTGTGCACGAAGTTCTATTACCTCTATCGTTTGTTTTTCGTCCTAGATGCTTCATTAAACTAAAAGTCTTGTCAAATCATTGATCCAAGAAAGATGTATATAGGTGAAATATACTTTTGAAGTAGATTTTTGTCATGCATGACGTCCTTATAAATGCCTCTATCTGACAAATCCAATCAAGAGGTCCAACAAACATCACACATCTGAAGACCATATCCGAAGAAGCAAGATATACTAAATAAAACATCGACTGAAAATAAGAAATTGTCTCGTGTACATTATGTTTACAAGTTTAGAGAATGCTTGAACTTTTTGACAATCTTCACAGTATTTAATATTGTTGAAGTTATCAGTAATAATTTTTGTCTAGATTTACTAACTCTACGTTTCGTTCAATTTCGCAAACCAATCGATGAAATTCGAATAAGCTGATTTGTTTGGAAAAATACCTTGACAAAAACCCTACTTCACGATTTATTAATTTATTTAATTTCATTTTATATATCTTCATCTTAAAAATTTCTTTCTTTTCCTTTTTCCGTTCTAACAGCGAAGAATAAATTATAAGGATTTTTTACACTTGAGCATGCAGCAAACAACTGGCCATTTCGTTCTGGAGCGAGGTTATTGATGAGTTTGACCTTGTGATTTGTTTACATTTTTAGCAAACGTGGCACAAACTAGAAACTGGATTCTTGTATATAAAATTTAATGAAAAGAGATACAAAAAATATTGCATTTCTATTAAATAAGTATTTGTTATTTTAATCATTAAATCGTTTTTAAAATTGTGGAGGTATTTTGTATGTTAAATAATATAAATTTTAAACTTTCCAAAGAGATTAACGAAAATTTATTGTACTAAGCACACCATAGTAAAATTAACTGTACTGCCCTCTTACTTCTTCCCAAAATTTGGTTTCGATCGGTCAATGTATGGCTATTTTAAAAGCTGTGAAGGACGGACAGGTGGACTAATGGCAAGAACAGAATTTTATATATAAAAAGCAAATTCATGTTCACAGAAAAATACAGGAAGCTTCCGGTGAAAATAAGCTAACAGGAGAGAAAAGAAAATAATAGACATAAACACACTATAATGATTATAACTTTATAGGAGCTTAAAAGAGTAGTGGATATTGCTACTTGTGAATGGCGGTGAAGATGACAGCCGTTTTGAAGTAGGAAATACAATATGACCATGAAATCGATTACATAACATTCACAGAAGTAAAACACTTCATATATATATATATATATATATATATATATATATACATATATATATATATATATATATACATATATATATATATATGTATATATATATATATATATATATATATATATATATATATATATATACCTATTTTTTAAAAAAAAGAAGAAATCCAGAGTTACTTTGTTGCACATTTCTCATATTGAACTATAAATAGAATCGCAACATCCCGAATATGGCGACAGTTATCCGGAAAAAGTTAACGTTTAGCTCTCTTTTATAATATAAACACCTAAGTTTTAGGTTTGAAAATCCAGAAAAAAGTATCTTATACAACTCATATAAATATAAATGTATATATACAACATACGTTATAACCGTTACAAACATTTTTATGTTTCTTTTATAGCTTATCCCTGTTTCTTGTGGCTAAGTCAAAGACATTTATAGAATCGTATTTTATTGCATGTAAAAGACTTTTCAGAAAACTTAAAGAATTTCTTTACACGTTAGAATTTGAAAGTTCATTTTTTTACCATTTGTTATCACAGAACTGTTGTGGTGTCCTCCCTCTAAAGTGTCTATGTTGGACTGCCTATTACAAGATTAATAGGCCTTGGGGGAACAGTTTTGTTTTGTTATTTCTTTAACCATATACTTGTCTAACACTTTCCCCCCAGCCCTCAGTTTCTGACGTCTTACTCTCTGAGTTGAGGTGTCTACTCGGTCTAACCGAACTTAAGAGAGTGACCGTATGTCCCCTGAGCCTCCGTAGATTATTTAACCTGTCCATTGGTTTAATCCCGCTTTCTGCCCACGTTGTGTTTGGTTTGATCCAGAAAGCACAAGTGATGTTCATCCATTCACGGTCTACTGAAGATGTAGACACGCCTGGGGAGTTTGCGCTAAGAAATTTAGAATGCAGCAACAAAAAAAAAAAAAAAATCTGTAGAAAGCCGGACAAACAACTATTCAAGGACTGAATTGTTAATGTCTTTTATATAGCAGAAAAGAATAGTATAGAAAAGAAACGGGTTACAGAAAAGAAAAGTAAGTGACGTAAAAACGCATACACTGGATTCTGAACTTAGAGAGAGTGTGTGTTATGGTTAACATATTGTTAAATCATCTCATAACCATATACGACCCTTGCGACGGGGAAATAAGATTTCTGTGCGCGGCTTAAAATTTATAGTGGCGTTCCTCTTTAGCAGTAGAAACAGTAGTAGTAATACTTGTGGTAGCAGAGCAGCGTTACTTATATCAACAGCAAATGTTAGCGGCTGCTTCGTTCCAATCTCTGACGTCACGTTCTCTCCTTCTTGAATCTCTCTCTTCCGTCTGCGTCTTCCGTCTCAACGCTCGCCTGACTGTACGCTGGCTCGGGACAAGTCTCTCTTCAAGAAATTTCTCCCGTTTGTCTGCTTGCCCGATTCTTCTCCCGTCTGCCTCTTCCATATCTCTCTTCCGTCTCTACGCTCGTCCGTCTCTCTGCTCGCATGACTCAACGCACGCCGGTCTGCCTCTTTTTCAGCATATCTATGTGTTTATATAGAAAAATCCGGCTAGTTACAACTGAACCTTGGCTGCACGTGATTATCACAGAGTTTTGGCTGCTTCAACCAAAATCATGTGAATTCCAAAGTTCCTTCTAGCTTACTCAGCTCTATTTTAATCTTTAATCGATAAAAATTATTTCGGCCATTTCCATTGCCTCCTGATGACCCAGAATCAATGGGTACAATTTCTGGCCTAGATCAAATTTCCACATCAGTAAACAAAATGCTCTGATTTAATTTCACTATTCAAATCTATTCCAAGTTTTCATCAATAAAAATTATTTGGACCGTTTCCTTTGTCTTCTAATGACCCATTTCCAATTGGTACAGCTCCTGCCCTAGATCAGATTTCCCACGAAATTGCTATGATTTAATTTCGCTGATCAAACTCTTTCTCCGTCACACTTGGTCACAACAAGAACGTTACCTGAACATGAACGATATAGTGTAGGGGAGATTTTAACTGAAATTAATTATGGGAAATTTAGTTAATGATAATTATTAAATTTTTAATATTTAATGTAACTGTTGCTTTTGGAATTTCCTATCAGACAGATCATTCATCTTAAATATAAGGTGTTTGATAATGTGAGTGTGTGTTTATTTCCACAAGAACCATAATGCTATTTGGATTGGTTTGCACCTGTAGCAGACATTAAACTATTTTACAGAACAAGTGAAAAACCCTAACAGCAGAAGTAACTTCATTTCAGCGTTTAGGCATGCGTAAAAAGTGAGACAAGCGTGCTATTGGCCCGAGGGTCTAGTTCTCTTTCACGTCAGGCCGACATCGCGACAAGAGGCAAAAATTAGCGCTCCGTGCCATAGACGCAACATGGGGTCGACAGTACACCTCATATCATATTCTCTAAAATTCAGTAACCTCTTACGTCCTAGTGGCTTTATTACCTTTCTTGTGACGAAATGATTACAAAACCAAAATCTCTCTACATCGATAATGATTAAAACAGCGAGAAAGCATAGAAAAAAAAACGAAGTAAATAAAAAAACGTGGACAGTTAATCTATAAAAAGAAGACATTTTTGTTTGAATTTAACAAATCCTTTTTAAATATATCCACACACACACACACACACACACACACACACACACACATATATATATATATATATATATATATATATATATATATATATATATATATATATATGCACATTTAATTGAATACGACAGACAAAGCGCTTCTATTTAGTTTTTTAGCCAATTTCTCATAAGATCTAATACCTTTTTTTCTTTTCGGATGATAAATTATATAAAGACTGTCCGAATGTTTCTTTTTCTCCGAGCGCTTTCGGCTATACATTTAGCCATTTTCAAGGGTTAAATATTTTAACTGCTAAATAAGAAATAAATATTTTGACCTTGTTTTGAAAAATGAAAACACTTTATAAAATATACATACAACAAACAATTTTTATTTAAAAAAACATATTCACTGTCCGATAGCAATATTTGAGTAATTTTTGCATCTTTTTTTTTAATCAATTCACCCCACGTAAGGCGATAATTCCATTAAGATGCAAAGGGGCTACTGGTAGTGTGAGAAAATGAAAAGGCTTTAGAAGTCGTCGGAAAGCCAATCCTAAACAGGGAACAAAGGATAAGCCTCTACTGTTGTTGAAAGGTACGGGAAGGTGGATGGACCGGATGGTAACAGACAATAGAAATTCGAAAGCGAAACGCAGTAGAGAAAAAGGTATTCTCGAAACTAAGTAAAGAATTAAGACATAAGTAAGTTTCACTAGAAGTGAAAAAAGTAGATAGAATAATGCACTTCTGTGTAATATCTAATCACCTGTACATCAGTGTGAAGAGGATTGAAGCGACAGAAATGTTCTGTCGATGAATGTTAAGCATGTCATGAAGAGGATATGTGAGTACTGAAGAAGTCTTCAGGAAAATAGAAACATCAAAGAAAATCATAGTTACAATACGAACGAGAAAATTCAAATTTCTGAAACAAAATCAAGAAATTGGTTATAAAGAATTTGACACTCACAGAATATAGTAAAAATATAAGAAATATGGCTAAACAGCGAGTAAAGTAATTAAGAAATTTGTATGAATAGATAAACGTATTGAGACAAAATGGCTTAGAGCATATTAAGAAAACCAGTGTGGACAGCCATGATCGTTCAATTCATGAAATGACTTTGCACATTAAAAAAATGATCCAATATTTGTATCAAAAAATATCACTTTAATATGTTCTTTATAATGTGGTAATATTTGTTCCTATTTAAAGAATGCCTGGTCTATAGTAATTCCTATTGTACACTGGAATGAAAATATCAGCCATATTTAGACATTTTGCCCTTCAGAGAGACAACCAAAATATACCTTTCAGTGTACCAGATTATGCTGACATAAAATCCAGCTCACTTTTTAAAAAAAGTTTAATAAGATCCAAATAGGAATTTGATTTGACCAGAAAGTAGTTCAACACCACCTCGCCCATAATACAAAAATCTCAAATCTGAAATTAAATATTTCAAGTTATTCAACCAAATTTAATTAAACGGAAATGATTTTCCAACTAACAAGACAAGATTAGGTTCTGGTGTGCTAATTCAACAGCGTATTTTTTTTACAATGACTCTCAGGGAATCGACCAGAAAAAGCATCTTCGGCAGAAATAAATACTTTTTCAAATACTTGGTGTGTGGAAAATAGACATGGGAACCATTACTGCATACGCACATCAAGGCTGCATGCACTTTAACAATGACGAACGGAAAAGAAATATCGCACACGATCGTGCGACTTTGTCAAACAGTTGCCAAGCAAAAAACGATAAACAAAAATAACTCCTGTAAATGCAGAAAAGACAAACTGTTCATCATGCAATAAATCGATTTTTCAAAGACTCATTTGGAGTTTATCGTACTAACATTTCCATCACTTAATATGAAATGAGCCAAGTTTTCTTATTCAGAACCCTGAAAAAGAAAAGTTTATCAGTCACTATCAACAACAAAATTTTGCCTTTGCAAACTCTGTCTACTGTTTTTTCTATCTTCAAATATCTTCCTTAAACGTAAAAGTCTTTGCCGCGAATCAACACTGTTTATATTCCTGTATAAAAACCAAGTAAGGAAGTCGACATTAGTTCTTACAGACAACTTTAAACTGTTTCTTCAAAGAGAAATTTTCAGTAATCGACTTTTACAGACTGCATATGGACTTATTTTTCTTTTTTCGTTTACAAATTTATTTCAATCTATAAGATATTTCAATAGACATTCATAAAAAGGAAGTCTTACTGTAAAATATATACTCGCTGACGCAAACTTTATAGGAACTTTTTTCTATTGATAGAAAAAAAAATTCTATTACAAATATTCGAACATTACTTCTCTTGTATCTTCAAATATATTTAGGTTGGTTCAACATAATGTCGTTTTCTCACATATGTTACTATGTGAGAAAACGACATTATTTTTGCACCAACCTAATATAAAGGGAATTTGTAAAATTATTTGTTTTTGACATACTATTGATTTTTATTATTCCTTTCTTCGAATAGTCTCACCGTGTACAACGGAGGGTGAAAAAGGCGACGAGGCAGTTGGTTTTAAAGATGAATGTAAGTATAATGTTACAGAAATAAAAGATAACAAAAGCAAAAAAAAGACATTAGATACTTAAGCAGACGACTGAGTGACTCGTAGCAACATTAGGGATTATTTCATGACTTCGAGGTTAGCTATTCCCTATAATATCGACAAGCAACAAAAATTTGAATAATAGATAGAGAAAGAGAGAGATCATTGGGGGGGGGGTCATACTACTCGTTTGTCAGAGTTAGCTCCTCCTTAATTCCCTAATTGTTCACTAGGTGTCGCTCGCCCTACACTATAAGTACTGGGCGACTTCTCGCCTCGTTCTCTTTTATCATTTGTTCATTTCAGCGAACACCTCTACAATGTGAGCTCTCGCAAAAGATAGCGTTTCCCACTTGCGGGAAGACGCCATGAATATTATAGACACATGCACGTACGTACGAACATTCACCAAAGAACACAAATGTTCACACATACACATGTTAATGTCTATGTCCATTATAAAATTGTGCTTTTTAATATATATATATATATATATATATATATATATATATATATATATATATATATATATATATATATATATATCGGTCTTTTTTTGTTTTCTTTTCATCCTCGGTTGGACATAACTAGAGTCCCCCATTTTCTTGTAGTTGGACTTTTCTAGCAGGAAATAAATGGACGTGTTTCTTTACTACAACTCTCAAAAACACAACGGTCCTCAACACGTTCAGGATTTTGTCGGAGGGTCATGATCGTTTCAAGAAACAGAAAAACTTCAGAAGAAAAAAAGAAAAAAGTTACTAAACTGTTACATTATATCTCCTCTCTTGTACAGCAGTGCTTGCTGGATAATCTGCTCAAAGATGAAGTGGAGACTTGAAGCAGTAGAACTCTGGTTCTACAGAAGGATTCTGTGGATACCATTGATCGAACATGTGTATGATGACGAAGTTTTAAAGAAAATGGAGACAAAAAGGAAACTTATAGTTAACATCAGGAAGAGACAGTTGAAATTTCTAGGAAACATAATGAGGAAGGATAGCTCGGGAAATCTGATACTCACAAGACAGATTGAAGACAAGAGAGAAAGAGGAAAACAATGCATAACATAGTGTGTAAATGGATGGCGGAACAAGGTTTAGGACAAATAACAAAAACAAAAAAAATCTTAAGAAGAACTACAAAGGGCAGGAAGTTATGGAGAGCCATGATCGACAATGTCATGAAGGAACACGGCACGTAAAAGAAGAAAGAGTTTGGGTAAATGGATGGCGGAACAGGGTTTGGGAGAAATAACAAAAAGACAACATTTATTAAGAGCGACAAAGCACAGGAAGTTGTCGAGAGCCATGATCGCCAACGTCCTGAAGGGACACAGCATATAAAAGAAGTAGAATGTGTTTGGGTAAATGGATGGCAGAACAGGGTTTAGTAAAAATAGCAAAAAAGACAACATTTATTAAGAGCTACAAAGGACAGGAAGTTGGGGAGAGCTATGATCGTGGGGACAAGACATATAGAAGAAGAATAAGCTTTCGAAAATGGATGGAGGAACAAAGTTTAGGAGAAATAAGCAAAAGAGAAAATTATTAAAGGCTAAAAAGGACAGCAGATTGTGGAGAGCTATGATCGCCCACATCCTGAGGAGACACGACACATAGAAGAAGAAGAGGAAGAAGAAGAAGAAGAAGAAGAAGAAGAAGAAGAATGGTCATTATTGAGGCTAAAGATTTTGACAAAGTTTCTATCGTCAGTGACAAACAAGTTCGTTGGGAAGAGCAAAGTAAACAATTCACGAGTAATTTGTGTTAGCGACAATAGCTTAAAACTACCTCCGAGTGACGCCAGCAACAACTACTGAAACCATTTACGAGTCACGAGGCAAGACTGAGGAATAAAAGCCGCCATCCCGCCAGTAATTTGGTTTCGTGTTATATGGAGTCTACTTTGTACATCTCGAAAAGTCTCGTGTGACAATATTGTCTTAAAATATTTTGTCTCGGGGTCGGGAGACCATTTTCCTTTCTGGATATTTTACGTGCAAAACATGTGTGAACTCTTTGCGTCGATAAGTTATTTTCTCTTTTAGTCTTTTTCAGTGGCGCGGGCGGGTTTTTACTTCCACTACAGTTAATTTTAGGAAACTATATCGTCTCTAAAGAAAAAAAAAGATAATAAAGTTAAAAAAAAAAAAAAAAGAATCCTGATACTCTAGTGTGTAGAAGTGCACAAATAGCCCGGAGTATTAATGCTAAGGATCTTTAACAAGCTCAGGTTGAACTTTGTAGACTAAACAAGATTTGCGCCTAAAAATAACCAGTAACTTTTCTTTTGATTTTGCCCTCGAAAATAAATACATCCCCAATATATAAGGCATTAATTACGGTATTAATAACTGTCATGGGTCCTTACCTATAACTACAGAATGAATTCTTCCTAACACTATGTATACTACGCCTCTCAAGAGAAAGAGAGAGTCGAATCGAGTCGAGCCGATAGTAGTTCACTCCAAACCAGACTGACAGTCATACTAACACCTTCCACATCTTGTATTATTATTTCGCGTAATATACCTTCGTCATTTCTACTCTTGTGTTCGTGTTGTTCTTCTTTGGTTCTAACTTGGACCATAACAGTGGCGACGAAGATATTGAAGAAACGAATTCTACGCGGAGGACATATATATATATATATATATATATATATATATATATATATATATATATATATATAAAACCCTTTTTGCTATCGGTCGTCTATAACAGAGGCGACGGAGATATTGAGGAAAAAAAACACAAGTTCTACGTGAAGATAAAAACTTTTTGAACATCAACCATAAAAGTGGTAACTAAGACACGAATTTTACCTGTCAGCCAGAATAGAATCAAATTCTACGCAGGAAAAATTTTTCGTACCAAGGTTCAAAAACAACACATCCTATTGGGAGCCAGGTACAACAGAGAAACGAATCGGGGACGTCATTTGCATAATTCACGGTCCGAAGTTCCCGCATAAAAGGCACATAAATCAGATCAGAAAGAGGCTGTTAGAGGATACTAACGGTCTACCTCAGGAAGAGGAGGAAGTAATGGACACAATATTTGACACATTCAATATGCAAAGGCCTCAAGCAATTACAAAACCGCGGAATAAAAGCAGAAAAAGAAAATTTACAGAGCCTTTGATGATTAATCCGGAGATGAAAAAATATTAAAGACCCTTGCGATGTAAAAGCTTGGGAGTGGGGTGGCTAAGATCCTTGCCTATAACTACAGAATGAACTCTTCCTAACACAATGTATACTACGCCTCTCAAGAGAGAGGGTCGAATCGAGTCGAGCCAATAGTAGTTCACTCCAAACCAGACTGACAGTCATACTAACACCTTCTGCATCTTGTATTATTATTTCGTGCAATACACCTTCGTTATTTCTACTCTTGTGTTCGTGTTGTTCTTCCTTAGTCCTAACCTGGACCATAACAATAACATTAATTTTATTACTATCCTTATCATTTCATCATAAGCAAGGCTATAAAGCCACTAAGATGCAAGGGGTTACTGAGTTTTACAGAATATGAGAAAAACAACTATTAAGGAGAACGGGACAAGTAGTATGAAGATAGAAGATAAAGATGGATACTGATTTTAATTTTTTCAAGATCAAAGTAGTCAGGAAAACAAGAATCCGGAAGAGAATAGCGATAGAAGAAACTGTTAGCATAGAACTTACGGTTACATCTAGACATTTTAGCTGTAAAATCATAAGACCTTGCCGCCAATCTAGTACTGTGCTTAAATTCATAAATTCTATGTACAATAGCGAAAAGTTCATCAGAACAGTTACCATCAAAGTATTTATAGAACAGGCACAGTTGAAGCCCAATTTTGCACTTGCTAGCTATGAGGTCACCTGCTTATTCATCACTGATGCATCTAGTTCTTTTGACGTGACACCATGTAGAAAGTTTCCTGATTAGAATTAAATCTCATTTATAGACCTCTGGTGCGTAATGCATTATAAAATAAACAGATAGAACGTGGATATTAGAAGCAAAGGAAGTCAGTTTATTTCTTATCCGAATGACGAAGTTTGATTCAAATGTAATATTCATAATCGTATAAAACAATTTTTAGATCAGATGTGGTGTCAAAACTTGTATAACAATAAGATCGCCTTATTTCTTTAAATATGCGATGGCTAGATAGAATAATTAAACTGGGATAAAAAATAAATTAAGTTTATTTCGTTTAAATTTTATTATGACTGAGAGATAAACAACATCGCCAATTTGATAAAATAACTATAAAACAAAATACTATATAGAAACTGGTATCAAACTCAATTCACTGTATATCTATTGAACATTATAAGCGTTGAATGATAGCTCAGCTTTCCAATTCTATAAATGCATGTTTGAAACTGATAGAATAATAAAACTGTTTTCAAAATGACGAGAGTATATTTCTTTCCAGTTATTTATTAATCAACTCATAATGGTTGGCTGATAGGTAACGTCTTCAATTCTAAAAAAATAAGTAAGTTTTGTACCTGACGAAACTATGCAACTAGTATCAAACTGACTTTATTTCTCTCTATTATTTCTCGGACGTATTTCTCGTCAAATTTTCGGGGGATCATTCACACAGAGAAGTCTCTTCGAAAAATCGTTTTGAACGAATAAGATAATGAACATGTCGTCTACTCTGGATCCATAATAAAATTCAGGATGTGTAATTAGTCAATACTAGATTCTAGAAATACCTCGGAGTATGCACCAGTTGCAACAAATTGAATATATTCGAGAAAATTGTATCTAGAATAGGCTGCGTTATAGTTAGTTTCATCCAACATCCAGATTCTATTCATGTCTTTGCTAGACCTATTAAGGTTTAGGTTTATTTTGTTTTACGGCATATCAACATCTTAATGGGCTATTTAATGCCGAAGGGAGTTTTAGGATAGGTTCGTTTGAACAGAATATGCATTCTCTGTAAATCATTTTGTAGATCAGGTTTCATTGACGTATTTTTATAAAGACGGATGTTGTCTAGAGTGAAATGAATTGCTGGTAATATTCTTTTTCGAAAATGAATTGATAGTAATATTTCTTTGTAAAAAATGTATTGCTGGTATTTTTACTATAAAAAAAATATTTTTACACTTTCATAGTATTTTGACCCCAATATGGATGCTAACTATTTTCCCACAGATTGAATCCTGACGACAGGTGTTACCACCCCGGGGCAAGATATACACTAGGCTTATTAAGGAGATATTCATAGCAGGTTATAAAATGATTGCATTCGCTGATTGTTACCACGTTTAAACATGAGCTGTAGAACAACTATCAACACCCTTAGATTAAATAAATGCTTCAATTCTGAATTTCCCATAGATTACAGAGACTGATATGCAGCTTATAAAGGCCGCAGAGTACAACGGTAAGAACGTTATGATAACAACAACAAAGATGAGGACAATAGCCTGAATATACGAAGGTTGGCCGAAGAAGAAATGATACTAGAGCTGTGGAATAGTGTATGCATTGATTTCAGCTCTTCGTTGTTTGTTTCCAGGTAAACTGATATCTGAATGTTCAAAGAAGATTTTAAAGTAGCTGCTCAAAGAGATCCAAGATTTCTGGCACCTGATCCAAAAAAGCGCAGCATGCTTATCCCATTACGGGAAAATCTGACATTATTTGAGTCAGTCTTACTTTATTTTTGATCCCAGGTTTCCCTTGGACACTTTATAACCCAAGAATGGTGTTGGTTTCATCACTTTGAGCCAGAGAGAAGGGAGAAACCATGAAGTGGAAACGCCCCTCCTCACCTGTTCGAAAGAAGTCTAAAGTCGTTTCATCCGCGGGAAAGATGATGGCCTTAGTTTTATGGATGCAAAAGGCATTGAGTTTATTGACTATTTTCAAAAAGGTTCACACCATCAATTGAATGTATTATGCCAACTTGCTGAGGTAGTTACGAAAGGCTATGAAGACCAAATGCCCAGGTGAAATGACGAAAATGGTCTTGTCTCCTCAGGACAATACCCCAGCCTACAAATCCTTTGTCTTAATGGTTACTGTTCGTAACTGTGGCTTTGAGCTGGTTGACCACCCTGTTTCCTGATTTGGCCTCATCGATCATTTGTCCTCTATCATGAAACATTACTTGTCTAATATCGATATTTGTCAGTACCGCAGTGATGGACTCATATCGGCATCTGAGGTTGGAAACATCTTCACCAATGTGATCCAAGCATCTCAACACCGATGGAAGAAGTTATTGAAGAATAAACCTCATTTGATTATGTGCTATGTGCGTATCTTAGTAAAGAACATTTCAGCAACCTATCATAAATGGTTTAAATAATGATAGCTACTCAACATAGAAATTCAGACAGAAAGAGACATTGCTTTGAGAAAGTGATTCGCCTGTAATAATTTACTAATTGAAGCTGAGTTTGACACAAAGCTAAATCATTGTGCATATTAGTCAGTTATGTGCCATGCGTGATACAGGCTTAGCCGATCATATATCTTTCGATACATGATTGACGTGGCAGATCTTTCCGCAGTAGGTTGCCATTTCTTTCTGTAGTAGATCAGTTGCCATCCAAGGCTATAGAACCCGGTCTATCCTCCTATTTAACCATAGCTGGCGATTCATACCTTTCCCAAGGTTCAGTGAGTTACGTGTCATGCGTGAAACACGCTTAGACTATCATATATCTTTCGATATATGGCTGACGATGCAGATTTTACCGTAGTAGGTTGCTATTTATTTCTTCGGTAGACCTGTTGCCATCCAAGTGTATCCGTAGCCTGGGGGGAGAAGAAGAGAATTTATACATTTCACAATGGTGAGTTAGTGAGTTATGATACACCCTTAGGCTATCAAGTATATTTCGATACATGACTGACGAGGCAGATTTTCCCACGGTAGGTTGCCATTACTTTCTGCGGTAGGCCAGTTGCCATTGAAAGCTATAGAACTCGGATTGTCTTTCTATTTAATCATATATGGGGGAGAAGAGGAGGATTCATACATTTCCCAAGGGTATTAGCACGTAAGTGAATGTAATCGATTCGACTGGAATTCGAACTCGGCTCTCCGATTCTTCAACACCAATTTCTCCACCATGAGACTTGCATAATATTTCCTATATTTTCATGCTTTTTACAATTTGTCCCTCAGATTCATTTCACAACGTAGTCTTTTTCAATCTCTGATATTTCGTTGACCTTATGCCAGACAATGTCAGTCTACCTAAATATTATATTTGCAAGTTAGTATATGTATAATGTCGAAATGAACTGAATTTTACAAAGCAGAACAAACGATTTGAAACGTGCTATTGTTATAGATTTTTACATAAAAAAGCGGGCTTTACAAGTGTTGGGTAGGGGGGACTGGCAAGGTAACACAACAGTGGAAGGTACAGGAAAGCGGCTGCCAGTGAATCCTCGTAATCCAGCGAGATTTTTTTTTTAGGGATGTCAATTCTTTTAAAATCAAACTTTAAAAAAAATATCAATTTAAGTTGACTTTCCCAGGGGCGTGCTCGCTGTTCATTTAAAAATTGTGTTTGTCGACGCATATTTAGAACAACAACAAACAATTGAAACGTTGGTAAGGTTAACAATAGAAACAGAAAAAAATGAATTCAGTTGCTCGGGTTCAACAATTACGAAGGATATACATGTATATATGTACCACATGCCTTAACCTAATTCTCGAGACATGATGCAGTAATGGACTGTACTAAACAAAAACAGATGATGATGATGATGATGATGATGATAATAATAATAATAATAATAATAATACTAGCACTTGTTCATCCCTCCTTTCGTTAGTTCGCACAACCTTTACGTCCTGCCAATACTTCATAAATAACATCGGTTGACTTTTTTTTTCGAAACAAATGTTGTTGGGCAATGGGCACATTTTTCTGGGCTATTTTTTCACGCTGAATCTGAAAATCAAGTCCGTTTTGCGCCTCATCACATCATCACATCAAAAAAAAACATGTCGACCTGTGTAATGTACTATCGCGTGAAAGAAGAGAAAAGACAGTTTTTGGTTTCAATGAGAAAAAGAAGATGGTTAAAAGAATATAGTGTCCTGGACAAACATTAATTCAACTGACACCACATATATTAAAAAGGGTCGGAAATAAATGTATTCACACTTTTTAGGGACGGGTGTAGCCTGAAAAAAATTATGGCCTTCAACATCCTCAATAAATAACGTTTAAGTAGATTGTAGTCTGACATCGTGTTTGCAATTAGGTGGAATCCTATTAAACATTGTCTCGTGATCAGTTTAATCATTGACTTTATCATTGATAATGTCGAAGAACTACGAAACTTATGATCCAATTTAAGCCGGTGTTGAATCTGTTATGAATGTTACGTTAAGCCCAAGAGTGTAAATGATTAGAATTGATTAGAATAATCTGATTGATTGGCGTCGGTCATCTAGAGATAAACGATCTCAGAGAGAAAGATGATATTCGATCTCGTTAGCAAAATTGAAGAGAAAATCAATCAGTTATTTCAGGCCAATCTATCTATCTATCTATCTATCTATCTATCTATCTATCTATCTATCACATTCTGTTCTTATCTATCTTTCTATCACATTCTGTTCCTTATCTATCTGTCTATCTCATTCTGTTCCTTATCTATCTATCTATCTATCTATCTATTTATCTTTCTGACTGTCTCCCTCTCTCTCTCTCTCTCTCTCTCTCTCTCTCTATATATATATATATATATATATATATATATATATATATATATAATATTCTGTTTTTATTTATCTGATACTCCTCGTATCTCTCTCTTTCTGTTCTTCATCTATCTATCTATCTATCTATCTATCTATCTACCTATCTATCTATCTATCTATCTATCTATCTATATATATATATATATATATATATATATATATATATATATATATCTGTTTGAATAAAAACACTTTAAGGTTCCATGTAATAAATTATTTCCCCACAGACTTTACTTCCCAAGGTTGAAATGAAAAATTAAAAATTTTGACGGGCCGTATTAAGTATATGTAAATTAACTAAGTGAGTGGGGAGAGAAGTCATGAGTGAGTTAGATGTACCATTTCAATTCTTTATCCCTAACCCCACTTGGTGTGGGCCAGACATCGTTTAACTTAACGTATGTTATCTCTACATATGGATGGGTAAGGGGTGAAGAAGAAAACCGACATAACTGGAAAAAGATACAATAAAATAAATTATGATCACGTGAGAAGGTTTCACTCAATTTCTTGGACGCTGTTATTTCGCATTACTTTAAAGGGTATATTTGGGGGTTAAAGTTTGATATAAATCTAAATGTCTACAAAATCTACGAAGAATTTAATTTGATGTTTGTTGGAGTTTTGGTATTTTCTATGAAATAGTCGATTGGAAATAATTGATAGAAAGTACATTGAAAGAATAAATTCTTTTTACATCTAGTAATCTTTTTAATTTTCCGAAACTTTTTTCTTGTTGATTATTAAGTTAACATCTATTCGCTTGAGTTTTGTTCATAAATTAAACTGTGACTGTTTTTAGATACCTACATAATTATGAAAGGTTATTTCAATTTAAATAATTTTATCATCTCTGGATATCATCCTCCTTGGGTCTACCTATACGGATTACCTAGTTTTGCATAGACTATATATATATATATATATATATATATATATATATATTATTCCCTCATCTATCTCATTCTGTTCTTTATCTTTCTATCTTATGCATCTCATTCTATTCTTTATCTATCTATCACACTAAAGTTTCAGCGTGTGCTGCTAAACAATTTTCGCGATAGAATCTAACACATTTATAAGTCTATGATACGTCCTTGCTTTAAATATTAGGTTGGTGCAAAAATAATGACGTAATAATGTCGTTTTTTGACGTTAAATATACGTCAAAAAACGACATTATTAAGTCATTATTTTTGCACCAGCCTAATATTATTTCCAAATCTGATCTAGCTCATCTACTATATAATTAGAGATTCTTGTTAAAGCACAAAGAAGAATCTGCAATGCTATCGTTCCTGACCTAGCATCTCGGCTTCAATCCCTTACCCATCGTCATAACGTTGCTCCCCTGAGCCTTTTCCGTAAATACTGTAATAGTAATTGTTCTCGTGAACTGTGGTACTTCAAAGTTATGAATTTAAGCGGCAAGTTCTTACCATTTTACAAGTGAAATGGCTAGCTGTAAACGTAAGTTCTATGCTAACAGTTTCGTATTTCTCGCTTTGCAACTTCCTTGAGGTGTCTAGCTTTCAAGTCAACTTTGACATTCAACAATTTAAATGCAATCTTAATCGCCTTCTCTTATCTTTTTAATTCCTACTTTTATTCTTCTCTTTTTTTCCTCAGATTCTCTCAGCAAGCCCTTGCGTCTTAGTGGCTTTATTGTCTTGCTCAGGTGAAAAGATTAATATATTAATACCTACAGAGAAGTCTTTGATAAATGCACGAAGCCAAGAGTTTAAACATACTTAAAAAAAAAATAATGTTCACCCAATACAAGCTTCAAGTGTTACATGATGTAGAGCATTTCAAAAGGAAGTTCTTGTGGGGACGTAAGAGAAGTAAGTAAGTGTAGATCATTAGGATATGTAGAATATATAATGATTGAAAATAACCTTGAAGAAGTTAAACCTGTAATGACCCGAGAAGAATTTCCACATGAGTCTGTTACAAAAAGTAGAAGTTGTCGGGAAGAAGCCATCTGGATGGGACTGAATTTATTGTAGGTATTAATTTATTAATCTTTTCACCCGAGCAAGACAATAAAGCCACTAAGACACAAGGGCTTGCTGAGAGAATCCGAGGAAAATACACTATTAAAGTGAGAAGAATAAAAAAATAGGAATTAAGAAAATAAGCTAATAGGATAAAAATTGCATTTAAATTTTTGAATAACAAAGTTGTCTTGCCAATGAAATATGAAGGAGCTAAGAATGATTCGACTCAGTGTACGTGGCATGAGATATTTTATCTTTGAGAGTGTGACCAGATGAGATGAAGCTGGTCTGAATTTGTACCATAGAAATAGTGACAGACTTGTGACGTTGCATCCATTGGAGAGGAGCTAAAAGCGTTGAAATACTTAATCGCCATGAAGGCCATAAAAACGCTTTTGAAAACTTTTACGATTGGAAGATTGGGCAACTATCGTTCAGTTATGATTTTTGGTTTGGTTTACGGCAAATCAATCTCAACGGGTTATTTAATGCCGCCCAAATTTTTATTGCTGGTAATATGTTTTTCTTCAAAAATCTATCACTGGGAATATTTTTCTTGAATAAATCTATAGTTGGTAATATTTTTTTTAAAGAATGTATAGCTGTTTGTATTGCTGGTACTTTTTAAAAAAAAAAGTATTGCCGATAATTTTTCCTTGAAAAATTATTGCTGGTAATATTTTTTATTACAAAATATTTCTGGTATTAAAAGCTATTTTTACACAAGTTTGGGTGTTAACTATTTACCGATAGCTGAGACCCTAACAGGTGCTACCACCTCGGGTCAGGGTGGACCTGGGAACACCAGCAATTAAGAGGTGGTTTCACAATCCTCAAAACCTCCTGATTGGAGGCCTTGCTGTTGGACGTAGTTTATCGTCTTACCCAGGACGCGGATGTTGTTTATTGTCATACCCAGGACGCGGATGTAGTTTATCGTCATACCCAGGACGAGGATGTAGTTTATCGTCTTACCCAGGTCGATCAGATATGACAGGAATATGAACATACACCCGGAGACCTAGTAACTTTGTTGAGTTTTTCCACTTGGGCTATGCTGCTATTTACAGTTGGTCGAATCATCTAGTGGTGTGCCGTTGTACGCGCCGGCCTTCTTCGGGTGGTTGGAATGTCGAACTGAACCCTTTATTTTGCTCACTGGGGTAGACTGTTCTAGTTCCACGTGCCATGTCTAATGGATGTCAGGTATCAGTTATCTTCTGTTAATTCCCCTCTCCTAGTTCTCCACCGCCTTAACCATGACACAGTGCATAAAGGCGTCAGTTAGATCCAGTGACAGGACGCAAAGAGAGGGAGCTTAATACCTGGTTAAGAAAACGTTGTGATAAATATGGCAACAAAGATGTGGACAATAGTCCGAATAATGTAAAAAGATTATTTACTTTCTTCCATTTCACGCCGAGTCGAAGTTTTCTTTTTCCGGGTTCTGGATAAATAATGCCTTTATAGAAACAGATGACAGGCGAAATTATATTCAACAATAAAGAAAAGCAAACAACAAAAATTGAACGGTGGAACTAACTTATTTCTACACAGACGGTAGGTACTAGTGTGATACTATTTGTCGGTGACGCGGTAAAACGGAAGAAAGATTTCTTAAAACATAAGAATGTACTGAGAGACATTGAAACAAGAAGCGTTAATACTAAAAAAAATTGTAGGAAGAATTGAGGATTTAATTCACACCTAAACAACCACTTGGATTGTATGTCGAGCAGTTTGAACAACGGAAAAGTGACCAGATTTAGGAGGCAATGATGATTGACATGTGTCCTACGCAGCTGAAAATGCAAACTGTAAAGCAAAATTTCATTTTTCGTAAACAACATATTTTAATTTGATTCTCCTGGTCGAAAGTTGAATTGAAATTCCACGATAGTGGGTTGGATAAGCGACTCACGCTCACTGAAGAGATTTACTGACAGGTAATAATTTGATAGAGTGGAAGAAGGGAATTCCTCAAAATTATCAAATTCTCTTACATCGCTAGTTTGGACGAATGTCCATGAATATGAATTGGCGAAGTGAATTAGGCAGAAGAGAGAAGAAAGGCAGAATAGACGGAACGAGACACAGACTGCAGAGAGTTTGTTCCAGCCATCACGTTATTGCCTGCGGAGGAGAACTCCCCGACTTCAGCCTTCTGCCGAACTTTACCAAAACAGCAAACCAAGCTTTACCAACGATAATATCACTACCGATTTAGACGCGGGTTGCCTGATAACAAATTCCATGTGAGCTCTGATATAAACCAATTATTGTACGGAGGACTGATATAAAAAAAAGTATTTATTTCATTCAATTTATTCTATTTAATGTTTGGCAGAAGAGGTATTAGGATAGATAGCAAAATGCAAACTTTATTACGAGTTACAAAGAAAAGGAAGTTCTGGAGGTCATAGCGCATAAGGAAGAAAAGAAGAAAGGCACAAACGTTTCCTCATTTAAATTAATGGTATTTTATTTTCATTTTACGTCTATTCTGATGGTTAGATTAGCATATCTCTATAGAGGTCTTTCGTAAATCGGTGTATTGTCAAGAGAAGTAGAGAAAAACAAGCAGCGCTTGTAAACGTTGGTATATTTTAATTTGGAATCGGCATAAAAAAAACACTTAACTTCAGATATATGTATGTTCAAAGACAGGGCGATATAAAGAAACAAGATTTAATCCTTGTTTGTAAAACGCTAGAAAGATGCTTCGAAATACAGGCAGATGATTTTGATATATTGAGATTTCTGAAAATAGAAATGATGGCGAGAAGGAGTACGAGAGAAAAAGAAAAAACTTTTTCAGAGGTAACTTTCGGCTTATTTTGCCGAGGGCAAAGTGCAGGCCAGGTTTCTCGAGTCGCCCGTTAATACATAAATCGTTTTGGAAGTTTTATTTTATGAAGTCACTTTCTTTTTGTTCAATTGTCTTCGGCAGGTGGAGGTCATTCCCGGAGAAAATGTCGGTTCGAATTTGCAAATCACGCAATTCAAAGAACGTTCAGAAGTTGCGTGTTTGAAACATTTACATATTTCAAAGAGGATGAGACTAACGGTAAAGGTTTTTGTAGTTTAATCGAAGAATATTGGAACAAGACAGATGATCGACTTCGGAAAACGTCGGGTATTTTCTAAAAGTTTTTCGGAGATCTCTTCAGGCGTATAATGGAAATACTTCGACTCGCATTACTTGGTTAGTCCAGTTTTTATTTGGAACATTGGTAAACTTTCCTTGATAGCCTACTCTAGTAAAAGAACAACGTATTGAGAGTTGGAACCAGTTTAAATATATATATATTGTTTGTATCCAGTGTAATTGAAACTACCTTGATTAGGCAGAGGTAGCCAGAAATTTGACAACAAGGTCTCAGCATGTTCAGTATCATTTCCTTTCTGCTAAGTTACGTGTTTGACACTGTTCCCGTGTACTCTTCATTAGTTAAGGATAGTTTGTCCTATTTTCAAAGTAAGCTTATTGTTTATAAATTTAAATGTCAGTGTGAGGTTGACTATGTAGGACGAACCAACCAACGCCTTGAGACAGACTGCGCCCGCCAATATTAGACGAGGGGTTGCAAACAGCAGCACGCACGAGACTTAAACGTCTTGTGAATCAGCTATCGGGTAGCATTTGCTAATTAACTCAGGATGTGCTGTTGAGTATACGGATGCAGCATTCACTTTCTTATGCAGAGCGTGATAAGCCAAAGACTTGCGAATTGTATAATATGATATTCTTTACTTTTGTGTATAAACTTGCGACTATGAAGAGATTAATCCATTTTACATTGATTCCAAATTAAATTCGTTTCTGAAGCCCGTTCGTAAACCGAAATGTTCGTAAACCGAAACTATTTTTCCAATATGAATCAATGTAAAACATATATGTAATCAATGTATAAATACATTATAATATTATTTTCTTTATATTTAATGTGAATGTCGTAGTGGTGTTTTCAAAAGTGCAGGAGTTTCTTTCTATAATGATATCACAACCCCCCCCATATTTTTGTTGCATTTTGTTACCCCCTGTATTGTACGTTGACTAAATTTGGATGAGGTTAATCCATTAATTTTATATATATATATATATATATATATATATATATATATATATATATATTTATATGCGTGTGTGTGCACATTTCATTGTATACAACAGACAAGGTGATTTTATTTAGTTTTTTATACAATTTCTTATGCGATCTAATAATTATTTTTCTTATCAATATAAAAACTGTCCGAATGTTCTTTTTATCCTAGCGCTTTCCGCTATAGATTTAGCCATTTTCAAAGATTAAACATTTTAACTGTTAAATAAGAAATACTTTGTTGTATGTATGTTTTATAACATGCTTTCATTTTTCAAAACACTGTCACAATCTATCATTCTTAAAAATGGCTCAATATGTAGCCGAAAACGCTTGGCTAAAAAGTACATTCGGACAGTTTTTATATAATTTATCATCCGGAAAAAAAATCGCATGAGAATTTGTATATAAAACTAAATAATAGCATCTTGTCTATCGTATTCAATGAAATGTGCATGAAATGTGGATTGCTGCCTAAATACACACACACACACACACATATATATATATATATATATATATATATATATATATATATATATATATATATAAATATACATACACACATACACACACACACACACACACACACACACACACATATATATATATATATATATATATATATATATATATATATATATATATATATATATATATTTAAGTAATTCATCGAGTCTGAAATAAGCCTCAACAGAATGCAGAAAGCACTGGACGGCCGTGTCGTCCTATATTTGAGACTCATGACCGTGCTATATTTGGGACTCATTAAATATAATTATCAAATCCTCCTAATAATTTCTATCATGTTCATCATTGCTTGAACCGGCTTCCGATGCTCTAGAGTGAGCGGCTTGGTGATAGTAGTCGTGGCTCCAGGGGCACAGTCCTATGGTTAGATAGAATCTCAGTAGAGTTTTACCACGGAATAGGTAAGCGAACGGCGCTATATTGAGTCTGATTTGCAATTCCATCGTTACCGAGGCCCGGTGGAACAGTTGGCAGGGTGTTTTCTTGACAACCTAACTGTCAGGGTTTCAATTCTTGCTAGTGGATGCGCACTGCCTAGTAGTCCCATGTATAGGCTTCTGTTGAGGTTTCTTTCAGACTCGACGAATTACTTTAATATAATTATCGAATCCTCCTAATAATTTCTATCGTGGTTATATGTATTCCGTTGTCTCAATACGCGTTAATGGATCGATATCCCTGTTATACTTACTATTAATAACTACCTATGTGCACTCTAATTTTTTAATTTATATCCCAATGCTATATCAAATTTATAATAAACTTGAACTTTGAATCCACATACGATGTAGCATTTCTCCCATGAAAATCAGAAATTAAAAAAAAAAACAGTTAGTAACTTTTTGTACCTGACGAATGTGAAAATCATGAAACTGTAAGTAAACGTATATATATATATATATATATATATATATATATATATATATAATTAGTAATATATACTTTATAGGTCTGTTTAACTACATTGAACACTGTTCTGTCCTTACCATTGTTTAAATAAATAGTTATTTGCTAACCTGTATGTGTACGTAATCTCTCACGTATAAGGTTGATCTTATCTCATTATTTACGTTATTTCGACGTATCTATCTATCAGTCTACATACATACACACACACACACACACATACATACATATATATATATATATATATATATATATATATATATATATATATATTTGGACAGTAACTTTTATGTTAAACATCTTTCGTTTAATATGGCAGAGAAGGAAGATTCAATTATTTTTTTTTATTTAGTTTTTTTTTTATTTCTCATCGTTCTTTTACGTTTTTATTCCTTTTAGTAGTATTAAAGGGAGTACAGATATTTTCCATAATATTCATTTGTGCAAAGTGCTTTAGGCATTTTATGCAGTCATTTTCAAGTGGGGTTTGTTTTTGGTGTCGCTATTTTTTTTTCTCTGACTGTTTCTTTTGACTGTTTAATTTCTATTTTATTTTGTTTTCTTTTGAATAGGGGCGTTTATTCCCAGCCTCCTGAAGTCGCGTAAACGACTTCCTAATTAAAAAAAAATATTACTGACATTTACATGAATATTCAAACATGTTTAGCTTAATAATATTGACAAGATCTGTCTATTATTTATTTATAAAATCCTTAAAATTTCCGAATTAGTTCTTTTGTGTTATCGGTAAATTTGATAAAATTCATATTTATTTTTTATTTCGAAGATTGCTATATTCGTGCATTACGATAGTGTTGTGCTTATCTTTAAGTAGCTTATTTTTTGTAAAATTGTGGCGTTTTCTCGTTTGCTGGAAACAAGTTAAAGTTACTTAAAGTGACTTTATTTAATGGAGCAAATTAAATTAAGATTTCTTTAACCACACACAGACACAGACACACACACACACACACACACATATATATATATATATATATATATATATATATATATATATATATATGAGAAAACGATATATGATGTTTTTGTATATGAAAAACAATGTTAGGGAAATCTATGACAAAGTGGGAAATGTTTGGTTCAACGAAACGCATCACACGAAATAATTTTCCACTTTGTCACAAATTATTCTCTGTCTGTATGCCTGCGTATCTCTTTCTCTCTCTCTTTCTCTCTCTCACTCTCTCTCTCTCTCTCTCTCTCTCTCTATATATATATATATATATATATATATATATATATAGATAGATAGATAGATAGATAGATAGATAGATAGATATAGATAATATTGGTGATCAATATATATATATATATATATATATATATATATATATATATATATTCCCAAGGGAATAGAAGCCAAGTAGAGCTCAATATCCAGGACAGAGTAAGAATATGATATAAAAGGCTCAAACACTAATGTCCATTCACAATCCAATTCATCAGACCTCTAAATTAGAAAAAAAGAAAAAAAAAATGTAATTTTTAGTTCTGATGAATTGGGTCGTGATTACGATTTCAATGTTATAAATTCTAATCATGGAATATTAGTGTTTAAGCCTTTTATATTATATTATATACTGTCAACGGCGAATTTATTAGTACACCCATCAATTTGGAATATATTTATCCATTTCTCAGAATGTAATGCACAAAAGAAGAATAGATTAAATACAATGAATTTGATAGGCGAATTATGGAAAATCGGAAAAGAATAAATATTCGTCCAGGAGAAAATATCGCTTGAAATTGATTGATTGATGTAAGCATAAATAATTTACATAATTATTTTATCGGTGAAGCCTTCTAGACTATTTATTCATTAAAATATTTGTGATAATTCCAGCAAAGAACATCACACCGTGCATAGAGTATCACCATTGTTATTGTTGTGACCAATTAAATGTTTAAGGAATAACAAAACAAGAGGTTGCAGATAAATCGTGTATTGAACAATAAATACAATAGAAGTGTTAACACAACCAGCGTTTAATCTATATCACTATTCCACCGAGGCTTTCTTTCCTACTAATTTTATAGTAAGTGGAAGATTCCATAAGAGCCTCATTAGAGGGCGGACCCCACAACAATTATTCTTACGTTATCAACACTACGGGGAAAACAAAGTAGCTTAGAGTTGACATGAGACGGAGAATTATTAACTTCTCCAAGGCGAGAAATGTATACAGCGCTATTTCAAACCGGTTAGCTATCCCTAGATCTACGGTAAATTCCGTTATAAAGTAGTTTATACCGTTAGGCACGACAGAGAATTTGACAGGACGTAGAAGAAAACTCAAATTGTCAGCAAGACCTCCACGAAATCTGTGTCGCAATGGTAATATAAACCCAGGAGTTGTTTTGAAGGGCATCGCCAAAAGTTTGGATACAATGGTTATGAGCGGAATTGCTCGCACAATACAACATTGTTTCAATAGAAATCGGTTGTATGGAAACCGACCGAAGCAAAACCCTCTTTAGAAACAATGTCATTTTTTCTCGGTTTAATCTTGTTAAAATATTATTGGACAAAGGAAATTACTTTTGGGAACAAGTAATATGGAATGATGAAACAAAACTTGTGCTTTGGGGGTATAATGGTGTACAGAAGATTTGGAGAAAGGCGAGGCTTTCGTTCTAAAGAACACATGTGGTAACATTGAAACCTGGAGGCGGCTCGATGATATTTTGGGGTTGTTTTAGCTCAAGGGGGACTAGAAAATTAATTTCAATAAGAGGAATAATGAAATCTGCAAACTATATAAAAATTCTGGATGAAAATCTACAACGATCAGCGCAAAATCTTCATCCAGGCCCTCCATTTACTTTGCAGCATGAAAATGATCCCGAAAATAGATCTAAATCAGTGACTACGAGGCTTCAAAAAAGAAGATTACAGTTATGCAATGGCTTTCACTGATTCTTGACTTGAATCCTATTGAAAATATATGGCAAGAATTGAAAGTTCGAATAAATCGACGGTCACCAAAAACCCTTAGGAATTAGAACGTGTAACCATTGAAGAATTGAAGAAAATCCCAGAGAAGTCTTCTTGAAATACCATCAAACACTTTAGAAAACAATTGCTGTAAGTTGTAAAGATGAGAGATCATGCTATTGACTATTAATTTTGTGAAAATTGTTCATTTTTTTCTAGTTTTTCATACTGTACAAATAATTTTGTATTTTCCTTTTTTTCATAATTCACCTTTTAAATTTGTTAACCTATTCTTCAGAAAACTCCTTTTTGTGCTAAATAATATATAAAAACATAGCATCATACACGTATTAATTTCTGAGAAGTATTGTAATATAAAACAACCTGATTTGCTTTGGTGATTTTCTTAGCGATGCTTACATGTGCTATATGCCCGAAAGTAGAGGGCACACAGTGAGGATCGAACTCACTATTCAGTCGTAACTGATCTAGGGAGACAAGCTTGCTAACATTTACACCTCGTCGACGTTCCCCGATTTTCTAAGAAGGTTAGATGTGGCACAAGCCGAAAGTATATATTTATATATACTTTAAATTTACTTCCATCTACAAAAAGTTTCTTCTATCCGGTTATTCCTTACGTAACAGAAGGATTTTTTAATAAATTGCATCGCGGGAAAAGTCTTTCCTAGGAGAACTTTTAAAGTATTACATAGTACGAAAAATATCTTTCCCAAACTCATCCACATCTACTTCATGACATGCGCAGAGGATCTCAAATATAAAGACATACTCACCAACGACCAATCAACATCAGAAGGAAAAGTGGTGCGTTTCAAAAACTTCTTCTCAAATTCCAAAGGCGAAATATTGTGACGAACAATCTTAGACATTATCAACAAACAATAATATTGTTTAAAATTCAAACTCCACGATTTATGCAGAAACAGCTATTGAAAAATGATTAGTAATCCAGATCTTATCTACAATATATCCATATTCACACTTTCTGCCACCGAAACGGAAGCTTTAAGTTTGGGTTTAAAATTCGCCACGAGTCTAAAAAAATGGGGACACAATCATTATCTTAAAGAACAACAATTTCAACCACACTGATTATGAAAAAGGTTTCATCCATCGCGTATTAGCACCCTCCATCACAAATATATTCGATTCTTCATTGCCCAGGAGATATATACAGGCCCTAAAAACCTTGTCCATGAACAAAAAATTATCACAACCCCATCCAACAAAGCAGGCTGTATAGTTATTATGAACATCACTATCGACATTGAAAAATTAGAATTCCTCGTAAATGCCAACACCTACACTAAAACCAATGAACTTAAACACTGAAAGACATAGGTTCAACAAAACTATCACGAAAAAATAAAAAAATGAAAACAAATCTTTGTCTAAATCAGGGGGTCGGTAGCCTACGGCACGCATGCAATTTCCAATGGCATGCAGTTGCAAATGACGTCACAAAGTCTGAACCAATAACTACTACAACGCAAAGAAGATATTTAGCTACTTTAATTTCAATATATACTAAAGTATATACTAGACTATATATTACTATATAAAATACATTGTAGAACAGGTATATTGACATTGACTTGTATAAAAATACGTATGCTGTTGGCACACTGAATGATTTTAATCACTATGTCGGCATATAGTTAGCCAAAGGTTGCCGGTCTCTGGTCTAGATTAATAGATTTTCACCTGACTATACTCACATTTTATAGATCACCAAACCCGACATTAGGCCCATTGTATCCGGAATTAACGCAATTTAGCGAGAACGATCACTCCCCATTCCTCGATGCCATCAATACAACATACATCAAACATGACTTACTCCTAAGAATACAACACAAATATGACTAACATGTCTATGGTTTGTTTAGACATTAAATCACTATACACCAATATACCTATCATGAAATGCTTTAATATACTAAGAAATCCCCTTAATAAATCCAAGGATCAGCTTCCTCTACTCATCCACAAAATTATAATATGTAAATTAATTACTAGCTACCGTCTCTTTTCTTTCAATAATACAAGCAAAAATTCTCTTTATCGATGAAGGTTCAGATCAGAGGTTTTCTAGCTTGCCTCTTTCTTGAATTCTTTGAATCCACCATATTTAAACATAACATAACAACATATCGTAACAACTCTACTTACTTAAGAAATATTGATGACGTCCTCTTATTTTATTCCCAAGATAATAACCTTTTAAACGTAATAAATAAACTCAATAAGTTTGAACCAATCATCGAATTCACACAAGAATTAGAAACAAATAACTTTCTACCTTTGCTCGATATTCTATTAATACGTAACTATAATACATTGGAATTTAAAGTTTACCGTCAACCCACTAACATAAATGACCTGATCAATTTCTATTCCCACCACAACCGGAGAATAAATTCTGGAATAATTATAGGATTTTACCTTAGAACCCTTATGATATGTAGCCCTGAATACATTAGTAAAGAAGAGGATTATATGGAGAACACATTCAAACTTTTACACAACCCATGTCACTTAAGCCTGCCCACACCAAAAAAAAAACAAAAAAAAAACGAGTTCATAAAATCCATAAAACGAAACAAACAAATACTTCCAACAAAAATTAAACAAAATTCATTAATCTTACCATCCAACACTTCAATTAAACTCACAAATGAATTAGTCATCCCTAATACGAGGTTTGTGCAACCACCTCTAAAACTACCTGAGATATAATCAGGATGAAAAAAAAACAAAAAAACAAAAACAAAAAAACAAATGCTGGAGATTATCAAATAAAATGTCTATAGTGCAATAACATATACACTGGGGAGACTTAATGCGATATAAAGACCAGGATCCAGGAACATAAAAAAGATTTGAGTTTAGATAAACATTCAAATTCTCTAGTAGTATAACGCAACAATCTAGGACAAATTTAATGTCACCAATGACAGCCTTATCAACAAAGATCATAACAGTTTAAAGAGAAACTATTATGAAAATATATTCATAACAATATTACCAACTATTAACACGTTTACAAAACTGCATTAGATCACAATTTTTTCTATAGATCCATTATTCATGAATATAACTTCCGAATTCCTAAAAATCAATATAGGTATATCCAAAATACGCACGGGATATTTTAAATGAAAATTTGTTCAAAATATCCGGCGGCGTCTCACTAAACTTTATACACTTTAACATTTAGAATAATTTCTTACGGGTATAGAGAGCCATCACTCTGTTTACAGAGGGAAGACTGTCTGGACTTGACATAGATAGTTTCTAATGGCTTCAAATGTAAGAAGAAATAAGCACGTCTAGAGATGGTAAAAGAGTTGGCGCTAAAATCGGTGGCACAATTTTGATTATGATATTATAAGATGCTCAGCGATGGCAGAACCATAAGGGTTGAACCATTACGCTATTTTAATCCCATTGTTCTGACTTTAATATATTTTACTTGTATTTCATATTTTATAATTTATATTGAGACATTTATTCCTCCGAGTCCAGCTCTGTTGAGAGAGCGTGAAAGTGGCTGGCTGTTTTTTTTTTTTTTTTTCATTTAATCATGAACGGAAAATTCCTCTCTTTCTCTCTGTTGCTGTCATATATGGTCTGGAGCCCCTTCTGTTTGCCTCTATATTAAGCATTACGTCCCGATCACGGCGTGAAGTCACTAAGATGCAGGGGGTTTCAGAAGATTCGGAGCGAGAGCAGATAGGAGTGATAGAAGAAAGGATGAGGAGAGGGATAGTGGGTAGATCAAGGTAACTGGAGATGTCGATTGACATTACATTTGAATAGTTGGAGATTATAGCTCTCAGTGAAACAGTAATAGGGAAGGATGTTCTACAGGCGAGAGGCGCGAGGTATGAAGCTATTGGAGTAGAAGAGACGGCTACAGTTAGTAGTTTCTAGAGTGAAAGGGTGAGAGCGGGATGCCAGCCTCGTAGGGCGCTTGAATCCATGAAGTCTGGGAACCAGTGAAAGCAGCTCATCATCATCATATATATATATATATATATATATATATATATATATATATATATATATATATATATATATATTATAGAAAGTTAGAAAGAAACTTCTTATGGGTAATTACTTAAACTTTTCTTACTAGCAGCACATTTGAATGAAATATTTTTTTTTCTGTAATCTCTAACGTGGTTTAATTTCACTGCTAATTTCTGATTGTAATTCATGGTGACAAGTATAGCCTAGAATAGAAAAATAGCTGGAACTGCATGAACCTAATCAGCTAGCATATCTATCTCATTCTGTTCATTATCTATCTATCTATCTTCATATCACAACATCTTAATAACCCTTGCTGTTCCAATGGCACCGATTAAATCTTTATACTGCCCAAATTACACTGTTATCGAAATATTATAGAGGGCCCACCTATATATATATATATATATATATATATATATATATATATATATATATATATATCCCGAAACTTTCTGCAGGGTAACTCTTGCCTTCTTTGACCACATTCATCTTTGTTTCCTTGTTTTATATATATATATTTAAATGTACCAAGATCACTTTGTTTGTGAAGAAATTCTATAAGATACAAAAGCTTTTTGCTCTTTTTTTTTAATCATTTCACCCCAAGAAAAGTGATAAAGCCACTAAGATGCAATGCGTCACTGAGAGTGAAGGAATCTGCGAAAAAATTATTGAGGAGAAAGGACAAAAAAAAGGAACAGGATTCAAGGAGACAGAAGATGTTTTAATCATTTCAAACCAATGAAGGCGATAAATCCACTAAGATACAAGGGTTTTACCGTGCGTAAAGGAAACTAAGAAAAAGGTTTCTGAAAAAAACAAAATCAATCAGGGTTGAAAGTAACAGATAAACGACTGAGATTGCATTTAAATTTTTGAAGATCTTAGTTGAGAGAGTTCTACAGACGAGAAGTGAAATCACCAGAATTTAACTTATGCTTACACTCAGCAACTTCAAGATGAAAATGATGGGGGCTAGCTGCCAATCTAATACTACTTTTAAATTCCTGAAATCGAAGTACCAATGGTAAAAAAGCTCATCAGAACAATTTATACGCTAACTAGGACCAGCAATATATTTTTGATTTTGATTCGGTTTTACGGCATATCAACCTCAATCAATTATTTAATGCCGACAAAATTGTTATTGCTGGTAATGTTTTTCTTCAAAAATCTATTTCTAGGAATATTTTTCCTTGAAGAAATCTATAGCTGGTCATATTTTTTCCAGAGAATGCATAGCTGTTTGTATTGTTGGTAGTTTTTTTAAGTATTGCTGATAATAATTTTTCCTTCAAAATTTATTGCTGGTAATAATTTTTTTATTACAAAGTATTTCTTGTATTAAAACCTATTTTTACACTAGTTTGGGCGTCAGCTATTTGCCGATAGCTGGTACCCTAACAGGCGTTACCACCCCGGATGTGGGTGTACCAGGGAACACCAGCAACTAAAATGTTGTTGCACGCTCCTCAGAACCTCCTGCTCAGAGGCCTTGCTGTTGGACGTAGTTCATCGTCATACCCAGGACAAAATAGAAATACATATTCATTGACGATCCATATGACATGACTTTTCAGTAGTTTTTCTCTTTGTTTCTATCAATATCTATGCATGTCTCTAAGGGAAGTAGTGGCGTGACAGAAGTGCCTTAAACATCAAAGCAGTTGAAGGTGGCTGCAATACGGATTACTACAATCAGTATTGACAAGGGCTATCAGATACCACTGTATCTTCAAGAGATACGCAATCACTATGCCCAACCGAATCCCACCCGGCTGTCTCTGATAACAAACCGACACGTCATTCACTAATACAGTTCATGAACACATACATGACATTACCTCTAACACCGTGTCTTCATTTTCATTCTCTGCATATTCGTACAATATTTTTTTCATTTATTTGATTTTTTTCTTTTGGAATTTCTGCTGTTGTTTTGGGGGTCATTTTTTATGTTTACATACACAGAGCTGGACCATGCACTCGTGTAGATTGTGTGGGACTCTGGATTGTAAAATGGATTTAGGTTCCAAAGGACACACCGCTGGGTCCTGGATAATATTGACTATCTATGATATATTTACCTCGTATACGAAACAATGTTTTTAAAAAAAGTCGCTTGTACCAAAATTACTTAAGATATAGTGTTGCGACCCTGAGAGCCAACGCGTAAGAATTTTTGGAACTACGATGTTCGTCAAGATATGATACAGTTACTTAATATTAACGATTAATTAATGACGTCTTACTCCAAAAGAACTCGAAATAACCTTCTTTCGGCCTCACACGATTAAGCCGTATTCTCTTTTACTCTCTCCGTCCTGGGTATGACGATAAACGACATCCGCGTCCTGGGTAAGAAGATAAACTACGTCCAACAGCAAAGCCTCTGATCAGGAGGCATTGAGGAGCTTGGAACCACCTCTTAATTGCTGGTGTTCCCAGGTCCACCCTGACCCGGGGTGGTAACACCTGTTAGGGTCCCAGCTATGGGCAAATAGTTAACCCCGAAAATGAGATAAAAAGCATTATAAAAGTGTAAAAATAAGTTTTAATACCAGAAATACTTTGTAAAAAATTGTTACCAGCAATACATTTTTCCCCCCAAAAAAATATTACCGTCTATACATTTTGAGGAAAAATATTACCAGAAATAGATTTTTGACAAAACAAAAATATTACCAGGAAAAAAAAAGTTGTCGGCATTAAATGACTCATTGTGGTTGATATGCTGTAAAGCAAACCAAACCAAACCAACCCAAACCAAAGTATCGCTATGAATCTATTTAAAAAATGCTATTGGTATTAAATGACCCACTGAGGTTGACATGCCGTAAAACAAAACAGCCAACCAACCAATCAACTTTTACTCTCGTCTACAAAACTACTTTCGGGATCACCATCAGCTATGTCGTTGTGTTACCCTTTATCTGCTCCACGGTCTGAAATTTACTCACTGTCAATATTTCTGGGGAAAACCAGAAAAAGCACAGACCCTTATATAGAGGTTCTAGAAATAACAGATCCTCTATGAAATGATGTTTTACACAAATTGATTATTTCTCTGTAATTCTGACACAAGACATTAGAACCATTTACACTATTGTCATTATACTGACTGTTATCGTTATCGTCACATTCACGACGTTTCGGCCGTTGTACGGTCCGGTCTTCTTCAGGTGATATTTGTTAGAATTTCAAACCGAACCCATTATTTATTCTAATTCCACATTCTGCGCCTTTGTATCAGTTAACACCCCAGTTTTCTTCTCTATAGTGAGACCAGTGATTGAACTCGCATCTCCATCGGTCAAGTCACTCTTTTGGACCAATCAACCAACGCTTTTATCCACTGGGCTATGTGTCCGTAATTAATTAATAATATCTTAGGTTTCGACTTGTTTTCGGATATACTCGCCTGCTAGATTGCCTAGTTAATACCAGTTGCACATTTTCTCAAGCACCTTTCTGTGTCTCTTCAATACTCACAGGCAGATACCGTGGTGTAGACCTAACTATCTGGGAGGGAACGTGAAATCTGTCGTGATCCGTAGTCTAACAAGGACAGTACTCTCGGACGCTCGATCACGATGACTTGTGTAATTCGTACAAGAATAGCCATGGATGGCTTTTATATGGTTTCACCCAATCAATTTCACTCACAATGTTTGGGTCAACTCGTGGTATGGTTTGCAGGCACATTGTCGCACACTGGAATCATCTTAGGTTCACATTATCGAGACGTCACCCCACTTGACATGGTGAAATTCGGACTTTCTCAACACTCAGCTAGGTTCAAATTTAATAATAATAATAATAATAAGAAGAAGAAGAAGAAGAAGACATTATCAAGCCCACAAAATATTCCCTTCATAGGGATACAGAAATAAAAGAATTAGAACGTGATGGGTATTATAATTATTTAAGTGTTTTGAAAATAGACGGAATTACTTATACACTTATGTGAGAAAAATTACGAAAGAAGTGATACTCCAGAGTAAGTACGATTCCCCCTACACACACAAAAAAAAACAAAACAAAAAAAAACAGAGCTGAATTTCCGAAAGAAAACTGGGGCCATAAACCCATTAGCCATGCCTATAATATCTTCATTAATATTAACTGGTCCATCTCCGAGATAAACCAAACTGATTCCCAGATACGAATATTAGGTTTTGACCAATTGTAACATCCAAGAAGAGAACGTGGTCAGGATAAATTCTCTTGCAATTTTCATTGAAATCTTAACCGTAGATTTTTTTCTGACCTGAAGAAAATAAACGATTGTATGTTAAGACTGATTCTGGATCACCAGGTTACCAAAAAAAAAACAAAAAAACCTACAACAAAAGGTTCCAGAACGGATATTCAAGGAACGAAGCCAGGGAAACAAAAATCGGAAGAAAACACGTCCCCCCGCTAAAAAAAAAAAAGAAATGTAGAAAAAGAAATCGGCCTTATAAACACGGTCGACGTACCAGCGATCCTTATGTAGAAAAAAAAAAAGAAAAAAATCTTACCCATCTGTGTCTGGTATCAAACCCGAAACGAAAGTACACCTTAGGATCAGATCTTTTTTTACCTGGAACTACCAATCTAATATCATGAAACTTTGCAATATTTCCTGCCTTATATGTGGAGAAAATCCGGAGACAATCAACAACATATCTTGGTGTGGCGACTGTCACCAATAGTGTACACGCAACGACATGATAGAACTAGTAAATATATACACCCGTCAATATATTACGTATTTTTACTCACTCGCAAATAAGCCACTACAAATTGTACAGAATAATATGTTTACTATACTCTGGAATTTGGGCACCTCGAAACGGTGTAATGGTCAGCAAGCTTGTCTCGCTAGATCAATTACAACTGACCCGTGAGTTCGATCCTCACTGGGTGTCCCATACTTTCGGCCTTGTGCCACATCTAAGCTACGCTTGGAAAATCGTTATACTCTGGAATTTCAGCCAATTCGATCAGATATAATTGTGAATGTTCATGCTGAAAAGATGTCTTCTAACCAATATTGCAACGCCAGCCGATGAAAACGCATCTTTGAAAAGGTTTGAGAAACACGCAATAGAAATCAGTCTTTTGTTAATGCTGCTTCGGCAATGATATCAAAACGAGCTAACGATTGTCTGGACAAAATTATGGTAGCTCTAAAATATGTGATTTGCCAAAAAATCATATTCATGGGTGCTTCTCACATCTTGAGTAGATTTTACTCGATGCAGCGTCCACAATTATATATTTTCTCTCTCGTTGCATGAGGCCCGATCTGTTTGTAATTTCCGATAGAAAATGGTTGAAATTTTTGTGAAACTTACACAAAGCAAAGTCAACAAAACAACAGCTTGCAAAAATATTATCAACGCTTGTAAATAATCCCAATAAAATCCCGGAATGGATTACTGAAGGTATTACATACCTCATACCAAAAACAACTGAAACAGACGACCCGAAAAATTATAGACCGATAACATGTCTCTCCACAACGTATAAGTTTATCACGTCTGTACTGACGAACCGTACTTATTCCTTTTTCGAAACAAACAGCATTCTTCCGCTGGAACAGAAGGGACACAGAATAGGTTCATATGGCTGCAAAGATCAACTTCTGATAAATAAAATGATCCTGGAAAATTGCAGGAGACGACGTATAAATCTTAGCGCAGCGTGGATTGATTATCCTTTATCAAATTAGCCTTTGATAGTGTTCCACATTCTTGGATCCTTAAGACTTTGGAAATTTACAAAGTCTCCCCTGTGGTATTAAACTTCCTTAAGCACAGAATAGGAATGTGGAACACCAAACTATACCTTAGACACACCAGGGGCACTGCCATATCCAACCGTCTGAATATCCGACGTGGAATCTTTCAAGGAGACTCTCTGCCACCCCTTCTGTTTTGTTTATCCTTAATCCCTCTTACGCATGAACTGAACAACAGTAGCTATGGTTACAAAATAAATAAGAAAATATTCAATCCCCTACACTACATGGATGATCTCAAACTCTTTGCCAAAGACAACAACAAGTTGAAAGGCTTCCTCAATATTGTAAAATACTTCAGTGACGACATAGGTATGAACTTCGG
The DNA here is from genome assembly GCA_963932145.1 of Acanthosepion lycidas. Classification (NCBI taxonomy): domain Eukaryota; kingdom Metazoa; phylum Mollusca; class Cephalopoda; order Sepiida; family Sepiidae; genus Acanthosepion; species Acanthosepion lycidas. Next base: position 15,185,416 of record OZ010587.1, read on the forward strand.
ATTAGATAAATGTGCAAAAGTAACATTCAAGAAAGGTAGAATTACAGAAACACCCTCAATAGATTTAGATTTTGTCACAAAGATTAGGGAATTGGAGCATGATGAAGCTTATAAGTACCTAGGAATTAGCGAAGGAGATGGCACACAACACCCTTAAATGAAGGAAAAAATAAGAAAAGAGTACCACAGGCGTGTACGTCTGGTAGTAAATACTGAGCTAAACAAAAAAAAAAAAACAGAATATCTGCCATAAGCACATTGACTGTCCATGTGGTGCAATACAGCTTTAATGTCCTTAACTGGACCATAGCTGAAATTAAGCGAATGGACGCCAAAACGAGAAAGCTTCTTACTTGCTACAGCATGCATCATCCCAAAGCTGATGTTGATCGTCTGTATGTCCCCAGATCCGAAGGAGGCAGAGGATTATTTCAACTAGAACTGTCCCACAAAACTACAACAATTGGCCTCCAAAGATACTTAGAAACTACAGAAGACTGGATGATGGTATGCGTCAAGGAACATGAAAGTAGTAAGCGTATTTACTCCGTAATAAAAGAAGCCAGCAAATTCAAAATGGAGTTTCAAATGGGCGTAGAGATGCAAGTACAGTGAAATACACCGGCTGAAACTGCAAAGTAATTAAAAAAGACAGCAAAGACGAATGCAACCGACCAGATACAGAAGTGATGGCAAGATAAACCGTTTCATGGCCAATACTCTGCCCGTACCAATCAAGCTGACGTAGACAAAACACGTACCCATCAGTGGCTACGTAGTGCAGGGTTGAAAGCGGTGTGACACTATTTGGCTTGCTAAAAGGGAGAAAGAAGAAAAGAAAAAAAAGGAAAGGCGACAATTAAACTTAGGTGATAAGAAGCCATCACGAAAAGGACACTAAGCGGTGTCATTTTTCTGACAAGGAAAAGTGGTAAGATTTTTTATTTCCATTCTCGAGAATGGAAGATACTGGATTTAATCTGATTTAGGTTACGGGGCGGGTGGAAATTCCAGGTTGGCCAAATAACCTCAGAGACAGAATTCTAAATAGATAAAAATTAACTGTGTCGCAAAATTACAAAAACAATAGTTTCCGCTGACCACCATGAAGAAAAGGTTAAGCATTTGTCTATGAGCAGATATCGTTTGGAAAAAAGCATCTGTTTTATGTCGAAAACTGGCTGTGGTTGCGAAATTATTTCATCGGATCAAAAATTGGCACCAAGAATGCAAATACGTCAAGATGACCAACCACTTGATGCTGGCGAAAAGCTAATTGACGAATTCCAGGTAATACGGTTAAAGATAAGGAGTCTAGTGTGTGAGGTCTCCTCGAAGAGGAGGAAAAAGAAAAAAAAAAAAATAATTTTTTTTTTCTTGGAGCAAGATTTTTAAATCGAGGCTAGTCTGGCCACACCCACGCTGCTGTGCACCCATTGGCTGAATGATAACGAGAGCCAGGCGGAGGTAATCATGTGAAGCAGGAGGGGGATCTGTTGTCACCCATTGAGAGGATAGGTGTGAGATGCCACTCTGAGAGAGAGGGGAAACCCGTTGACACCCTCTGAGGGTATGGTGAGATACCAATACGAGAACAGACGAAGGTGGGAGGACGAGAAGACTTCCAAAAATGGAAAATAATAAAATTTTCCTGACCAAGACCAAATAAGTGGATTGTGGGTTGAGAATTATCAAGCAACTTCAAACCCCCGACAAGCTCACCCCGGTTTTGGTCGGCGTCCATATAAGCAAAGTCGCAGCGAGCGAAGTTCAGTTCAGTTCGAGTTCCATTTGCACCCGCCTCACAGAAGCTGATTCAAGCAATTCCGAACTCATCTTCTAATCAAGAACAATTTATTTTTGAAGAACGATTTAGACTCACACCACCAATACAAGTTTTACGAATATCGCCTGAAGACACACCAAGAACCAGTTTCTTAAAAGAACAAACAACTTAAGATGATAAGACTGGGAAGTAGACGCAGTCCTGTATTCAGGAACCAGATATAAAATATTGTTATCCTTTTTAAACACATTTGAACTTTTCGAGTTATTATTTTATTTTCTCTTACATATACTTGTGCGATATCACCCTTGTTCGAACTCGGCTTGCATTACGGCCCAGCGACTGACTGATTTCGTCTGCCTAAGATCAATTCACAACGTGGGTAGGTTAGACTGGAAGTCAAACAGCTACTTCGGTAACCAGACGTTGGAAGCGAGCTGGGAATGACAAGGCTGATACCGAATCTAACCAGATTCCCATCCGAATCAGCAAAAGGTTAGAAAGTCACATTTGGTGCCGCGACCAATACCAAGCCAGTTTGTCGTCACAGGACAGGATAGCACGACGAACGCAGCCAGGGAGGCGTCACATTTGGCGCAGCGACATCCGAGGGACGTCACAGCGGAAACTGAAGGTTTTATCTTTGCTGCACAGGACCAATGCTTGCTAACTAGGAATTATCAAGGACATATACTAAAATATTGTTTCAGCCCAAAATACAAATTCTCTGATAAATATCCAGAAACAACTGATCATCTTGTATCAGGTTACACGATATTGGTACCCGCTGAATATAAAACCCGGCATGACAGAGTGGGCCAATATCTGCACTGGAAAATCTGCAACTTCTACGAGAAGGAAACTGAAATAAACTGGTATGAACACTACCCAGACCCGGTTACGGAGATAGGACCTGTTACAATTCTATGGGACTAAACAATACACACTGACAGAGCAATCAAAGCCAACCGCCCAGATATTGTTATTAAAGACCACAAACAAAAGAAAGTGCTTCCTTATTGATATGGCAGTCTCTGCTGACTGCAATGTATCTTTGAAGATATTCAAAGCTGTCAAAATTGCAAGGACCTTGAGATATAAATCTCGAAAATGTGGCATATGGGAACATCAACAATCCCTGTTGTAGTTGGAGCCCTAGGACTGGTTGGAAAATGATTGCAGTTGACTAATTGAAGGGATTCTTGAAAGTCCATGCCTCAAGGAGATACAAAAAATTGTTCTGACAAGTACAGCCCACACTTTACCAAGGGCTTTATCTATGTAATATTTTTTTTGTCAGTGGAAAGTGTCACGATTCCATTTCTAACCTTAGGTCCTGGGCGGGACCCGGAAAGAAATGTGTAAACAACAGAAATCAAAGATAATAATAATAATAAGAAGAAGAAGAAGAAGAACAAGAACAAGAACAAGAACAAGGGAAGCCTTTTCATGGTCAATACTGTGCACGTAATAAACA
>OZ010587.1:15191178-15258678 GCA_963932145.1 Acanthosepion lycidas
ATATTTTCATTTTAGCTAACAGCAAAACTACATTTGAAAAGAAATTGTTTTAAAATAAACTCCTAAATTTAGGAAGCACAAAGAATCCCGTTGCTAGACAATCTCGGAGAATCCAGTAAATATACATTCACTGCTTTGCTATAGAAAAAAATGGAAATACAACCTCCTGATATTTCAATTATAATATTCACTCAAGCAAAAGTCACTAAGATTCAAGGCTTTACTGAAAAAGATTATTACAAATTAGCAGTAATTCAAATATGAAATATAAAGAAGTATATGCAATGCTATTAGTCCTGACATGGCATCTCGCCTTCAATCCCTTTCCCACCGCCGTACCGTAGCTTCTCTGTGCCGTTTCTATAAATAATTTAATGATGTATATACTTTCTGGTGTATATTCTTAATTGGTATTTAGATTAGTACTTTAATTGTTCTAATGAGCTTTCCTCTTTGGTATTTCGAATTTATGGGTTTAAGAGCAGTGCTAGATTGGCAGTTAGGTCTCATATTTTAAGGATTTAAATTGATAGTTGTTACCATAAGTCTCATGCTAACAATTTCTTCTCTTGTGCATATCATTCGGTAAAATATCTTCCTTCTTCTTGCTCTCCAGTTAATTTTGAACTCCAAAAATGAAATGCAATATTAATTGTTATCTTTTGTTTTCATAATCCCTATAATTTTATTGTTCACTCTCCTTAGTAAGGCTTTCTTTATCTCTTATTTTCTCACATTCAGTGATTCTTTGTACCTTAGTAGCCTTATTGCCTCGTTCGCAGTGAAATGATGTAAAAATAATAATACTAATTTTTTTTTAAATCTCTTATCCTCGTGCATAATGAGGAAAAGGGACTTGAAGTACTTGACACTCACAGGATAGAGGAAAGCAAAGAATAAGCTACCTAACGCGCTTGGGTAACTGGTTTTCAGAACATGGATTCGATTCCATAAGGGTAAAACTTACTCAGATACAAAAGACAGGAATTTCTTCAGGCTCACAATTTACCACGTCGCCAAGGAAAACGTGAATCTCTGGACAATGAAAATGTAGACCGCCATTTACTAGAAATAGAAATATCATGACACTGACCGAGGTGGGTACAAATTCGTGTTTGACTATTGTGTTAACCCGGACGTTAAAGTTGAGTGTCACGTGTTTCAAGACAAATTAGTACTTTGTTAGCAGCTCTACACAGTTGTTAATGTATTTTAAATGTGTTTGGTAATTAAATACTTTATAATTTTTCATTGAAGCGTGACGGATTAAAAAAAATACAAATTAGAGATACGAGACTAGAGAACGAGATCACGTTTTTTCAGCTTTGCACAGGTTCTTCCCTAAAGAACATAATTATCTAGGGTACGATTATAAACTTCATCCGCCAGCAAGGCACCTCTTTATTGCGGTTGTTCCCAGGTCAATCCTGACTAGGGATCGTAGCATCTGATTGTATCCCATCTATGGGCAAATAGTTAACCTTCAAACTGGTGTCAAAACAGCATGGAAGTATAAAAATAAATGTTTATAGTAAAAATACCAGCAATATATTTTTGTAAAAGAAATAATTACTGCTCACAAGAAAATTAAATTTTCGCATTAGATGACTCATAAATAACTTAGGATATATTTCTAAACAAACCAACATAGTTGCAGCAAGCAAACGCTAGTTAACTATGGCTTCCAAAATATGTTCTGACAAAAAATAAAATTATTTCTTAAACATAATCTTAGTATATCTTAACCAAATCAGTAATACAACAATTACAAAAATAATTCGCTTGAAATAACATAAAAAATGTATCCTCAGTGGTGGCCAGGCAAGTAGACCTTTAATAGACTTGGTCCTCTATATTTAATAAAAAAAACAAACATATATATATATATATATATATATATCTTTTACATAATTTTGTTAAAACAAAATTATAACAACTCCATCTCTCTTCCCCCTCCCCCTATCTCTCTCTTTACCATAAGACTCACTTGTATACATTTTCTACAATTCATTTCCGTTTTTTTAACCATCTAAATAGGTCAAAGTTCTGTCACTCCTCCTACTCCAATATAAAACATACTTAAGAGAGATATAAAATTAACCCCTCCCTATACTTTATATTGTCTGTTTAACTACCACTCTCAAACCCCTCTATTAAATTACAAAAATTACACTACCCACCAATTTCTAATCCCATTTTCCTCTCAATTCGTTGTTGGAAGTTTTACCTGATGATCCTGAATCCTTAAAAAAGGATTTAGGTGAAATAAATTATCGTAATGGTACCTTAAAGTGGTTTGTTTTTCATTACATATTAGCTCTGTCCTCACATTGAACTCTCAGGATTTCATCCTCTTTGGATTTACCAATTCGGTTTACCAAGTTCCTTATAACTTAAATATATACATATATATATATATATATATATATATATATATATATATATATATATAGTGTGCAAGGGGCAACTTATTGATTTTGCGCATGTGCACTCCTTGATATTGCACAATATAGTAGTGTCAGTTGGGCACCATCTATGATAAAAAGAGAAACATATAGTTTTGTCCTGAGTCAAGGAAGTGTCTGCTGGATGAACCTAGGTCTGGCAAAAGGACTCTGCACCATCTTACACAAGCAGATGAACTCAGTCATGGCTATCAGAGAATTTCTGAGACCACATCGCACTTGACATCTGGCTACCTAACTTCCCAGACTGCGACCAACTTTTATTATTATATTTGCGGTGCAATTGAGCGAGAGAGCAATAAAACTCCTCGTAACACCAAAGATGAACTGAAGGAAAGGATTAAAAGAGCATTCACCAACTTAAACAAGGAGAGTATCAAGAAGAATTTTCAGAAAATTCCGAAATGTTTTGAAAGATCGTCCTTGAAGCCAATGGCCAGGATATTGAATTACTTTACACTTTAGTATTTCAAGATAATAATAATAATAATAATAATAATAATAATAATAATAATAATAATAATAATAATAATAAATTTCGAAGGAAAAACTACTTCAAGCTTTCAAATCACAACACGGCCATAAACCAGAACGTTGGCTGTGATTTATTTGAGGACATTTTCTTCATCTGGGAAGGTACACAGGAAATTTTGTTAAAAGAAAAGGGCCAATATCTGCACTGGAAAATCTGCAACTTCTACGGGAAGGAAACTGAAAGAAACTGGTATGAACACCACCCAGACCCGCTTACGGATATAAGGACCTGTTCCAATTCTATGGGACTACACAATACACACTGACAGAACAATCAAGGCCAACCGCCCAGATATTGTTATTAAGGACCATAAACAATAAAAATGCCTCCTTATTGATATGGGAGTTCCTGCAGACTGCAATGTATCTTTGAAGATATTCAAAAAGCTGTCAAAATACAAAGACCTTGAAATAGAAATCTCGAAAATGTGGCATATGGGAACATCAACAATCCCTGTTGTAGTTGGAGCCCTAGGACTGGTTGGAAAAGATTGTAGTAGACTAATTGAAGGGATTCCTGGAAGTCCATGCCTCAAGGAGATACAAAAAATTGTTCTGACAAGTACAGCCCACACTTTACGAAGGGCTTTATCTATGTAATATTTTTTTTTTTTTTGTCAATGGAAAATGTCATGATGCCATTTCTAACCTTAGGTCCCTGGGCGGGACCCGGAAAGAAATGTGTAAACGCCAGAAATCAAAGAAAATAAATAATAATAATAATAATAATAATAATAATAATAATAAGAAGAAGAAGAAGAAGAAGAAGAAGAAGAAGAAGAAGAAAAAGAAGAAGACGAAGAAGAAGAAGAACAACAAGAAGAACAAGAACAAGAAAAAATAGAAGAAAAAGAAAAATAATATCTGCCGATATTTGTTTAAGGCAGTGGATAACTTGGAAAGGAGATACCTGAAAACTGACATCCATTAGATATGGCTTGTGGAACTAGAACAGTCTACCGCAGTGAACGAAATAAAAAGTTCAGTTCGACATTCCAACCACCTGACGAAGGCGTACAACGGCCAAAACGTTGTAAAAAATTTTGCGACAAGGATGAGGACAATAGTCCGAATAATGTAAATAGTGAGAAAAATAATAATAACAATAATAAATATAAGAATAGAATAAGCATATTAATAAAAATCGATGCATATATTTCGTCTTCGAAAGCAACACGATGAAATTTCGGACAAAGTTTTTCCACCATATCGAAGGATGCACTTTGCAAATGTCTTTATGACGAATTTCGAAGGAAAAACTATTAGAAGCTTTCAAATCACAACACGGCCATAAACCAGAACGTTGGCTGTGACTTATTTGAGGACATTTTCTTCATCTCGGAAGGTACGCAGGAAATTTTGTTAAAATTTGTACAATTTTGTGTTACATTTGCACAAAAAATGCTTTTCACAAATAAAAAAATACATCTAGTTTCTCCAAAGCTAGTGTTGAATTTTTACACACTAGAGTAAATTTATCACGGAATTGTTTCATGACTGAAGTATTTGGCGAACCTACGTCATCACACATTTAACTGCATCGCTATTCTAGTCATCATTATCACAAGTACCAATGTTTATGCATAAGACGAATTTGTACGGTGATAAAAGATTATTGGAAGTATAGGATATGTACTGCTATATTTACAGCCAATAAGTGAAACACAAACAAGTAAAAGACGCCGACAAATAAATCTTACTAAATTCAGTAGATACGAAAAACTTTTTTACAATCTATACAAACACGGCTCTTAATGAAATAAGTGATTTTTGGAACCTCACTGGAAATGCCAAGTCAGATGATATGCTCTTTACTGAGCCCGCGCGGTTGAACTCCAAATGACCTGGAAATATATCAGGTTCCATGTACCTGAATACATTCCCGCGCATAACTTTGTTAGCGATTTGGAGCCAATCTGAAGCGGTATAAACGTTTCATCAATAGTGAGCGACCAGATCTACAAAGACAGTCAGTGACAGACAGTCGACGAAAGACAGCTAACCAGACTATGCCTTGATCAACAGCGTCGACATACATACCATGAAAACTCCATATCACCGATGATATTTCTACATACAACACCATGACGAAAGAAAGTGTTGTCTCCCCATCACTTTGTTCACTTTGTTTTAAATTACTGCTATCGCACGAAATCATTTAGCAACACACACTTTTCATTAGCGTGTGTTTCACACACACATACACACACAGAGAGGCATACATACATACATATATATATACATATATATATATATATATATATCTTAAACAAAAAAATCTTGAGACACACTGAGTTGTATATTAATATTCCTTCGTTTTTATTATTATTTCATTTAGATTCCTCGACTTGTTTCGGTCAACATGGCCATCATCAGGAGAAAAAAAATTCTGCTTGCTGGTAGCAGTAAACTACAGAAATGAATGTCTTGATGGAGAAATGAACTTTTGTCTGTAGTTTTCATTTGTTTTTTTTGTTTTTTTTATTTTTTAACAGGAATTTTGGTCAGCTTTGTGTTGGTCAAACAGTCTTTTTAAGTTTTTAATTAAGATAAGAGCTGGATGGATTCATGCTGCTTTGATACATACGCAAACACACACACAAACACAAACGCACACACACACACACACATATATATATATATATATATATATATATATATATATTGGCGTACCATACCACTTTATGACGTCATTTGTAACAAACATTCTTCGAACTTTGAAGCCTCACTTGTCACAAATCATTTCGAACAATCGAACTATTGATCTCTTCATGGACACAACAAAGAATATTAATTTTGAATATGTAAATACATATGTCTGACTGTATAAATATTACTCTCACATCTAGTTTGGTCTTCTAATTATTGTTTCCACCAACAAAATGGTAACTGGCGACGAAGAATAATCTAAAAATTATTGCTAACCCATCATCATAAAATATTTTCGAATGTAAGCATACTTATCCAGTCATCTACAAACAACAAAATAGTGGTATGCTGACGTTCCTAGATCATTTCTTCCCGGAAATATTTCGACTCAACTTAACCCTTTTTAAAAAAAAAACAAAAAGCCGAGTATTTAGAAAAAGGATACGGGAAATATCAACCAATCTACGGAACCCTTATTAACGGTAAACTTACCTATTTACAATACAGGGAAAGTGTGATCGTGGTTTTACATATTTTTTACGAAAAAATCACATCGCAAGGGGCGCGATATGCTTACGTAGTAGAAAAAACTCCCGCCAGATGTCGCAACAGGGGTGGTTGATCTATATCTCTACATGCCAGAAGAATAATCCTGCAACTCCTTGAAAGATGCGATAATTACACGTATAGGAAAATTGGATGAGGGAAGGTTACTGAACTATTCAATAATTTGAACCTGGGACACACTGAGCTTTCACAACTACTAAGGATAATGCGAGCCTTACTGAGGGATAATACAGTGTCCGATGCAGGGTTGACAAAACCTGTGGACGGAAAAGGTACAACCACACATAACACAGATACTGGCTTCACTCCCCGATGAGTTAGAGTATCGGTGATATCTGACAAATACACGGCAACAACCAGGACAAAAGCATATACGCCGCATCATGCTCATAATCAAACACATCAGCACCAACAGGCAAGTAAAATATTGTCTCAGCTGGAAAGAAATATAGTCGAGCTCATCACATTAATCCAGAGTTTGTTACAAAACCAAAAGTTTCCGCGCAGAAATAAAAAAATCGATATTACTCTCCGCGCAGAAAAAAAACCGAAGTAGGTCGAACTCATTCTCCACAGTGCGGGGTACCTAAAATACATAAAAATATACCGATTCACCACAAGAATTTATCCATCACCATTCGCTCCTTCATACACTAAAATACCCCACTGAGCACCTACTGGAAAAAAAAAAAAAAAAAACGCACCATGAATTGAGAATCCCAATATGCAGACTTTTGTAATTCTTGATTTTGTTGAAGCTTCTGTTGATGTTCTTGTTGTTGCACTAATTGAGTGCAAAATTCGAGGTTTTCAAATGAGGGAATCAAGTGGCGAGGTTTGTCGATAAGGTGTGTATGTATGCTTTTAAAGAACACGCTAATGAAACGTGTGTGCGACTGCTCACTGTTTGCGTGCGATAGCAGTAATTTTAAAACACAGTGAACAAATACAGAGGAGATAAGACATTGTATGTAGAAAAATCATCGCTGGCATAAGCGTTGTCATGGTAACGAGTGTCGACGCTGTTGATCGAGGCCTGGTCTGGTTACCTGACTGCTTTTGCCGACTAACCTTTATTAACTGTGTCGATGCTGTTGCTGATGTTTCGTCTCATCTGGCCGCTCTTGCGGTTGTTGTTGTTTTGCTGGCTCGATCTGCTTGAGAGAGAGAGGGAGAGAGCGGGCATGTTGACTTTCGACCTTTCCTTACCACCCAGTTAAGTCACCGTCAGGGGCTTTGTCAGACTTTGCTTCCGCTGCTGCTGTCGAGCGAAGTTTTGACGTCACGTCCTTCCCTGGGAACGCCTTTGACATGTAAGTGCAAAGAACTATGCATCTTCAGTTCAATAAGCTCTCACACAACTGCACAACACCAGGGAAACATCAGCAAGCAAAGACGACATTAGCAGCTGGAATGGAACAGAGATTAAGTTACCGGCTACTTATTTTTAGTCGACACCACTGCACAAATCAGTATTATTCCACCAGAGCCTACAAGAAAATACACATTATCTACACTACAAGCCGTAAATGGATCGAAAATTGAGACATACGGAGAGAGATCATTAACGCTCAACTTGGGTTTACGACGATTTTTTAGATGGATTTTCACACAAAGACAAGTGAAAACGCCGATATTTTTTATTCTATTTCCACCTATCAGTAAATATGGCTACACACTCTCTCAACGACAGAGATACAAAGCTAACGGCCAAGAGAATCGTCTGAATCTACACGTCAACAGAAACTAGCTCTGCCATACCAACAGGTAATGGATTACAGAAGTTGATAGGATTTTTTTTTACTATTATTTACCACGCCTTTAAAACACTAAGACGAAATTCGTCACAATGCTAACATTACATCGCAACAACTGCACCCGCTATACACGCATCACTACGCAGATTGCATCCAGAAAAATACAAAACATCAAAAGATAATTGTCAACACATGTTGCAATTAGGTATCATACGCCCTTTAAGTCGCCCATATCCCTCTCTACTACACGTCTCGTAATCAGACACAAATGCATGGCGACCTTGTGCGGATTTCTGGAGTCTCAACGCGAAAACAGTTTCAGACAGATATCCAATACCAAAATTTTATCACGTATTTACAAGGAACTACAGTTTTCATAGAACTGGGCGTGGTTAAACCATAATACCAAATTCCAGTAGGAGAAGACAACATAAAGAAAACAGCAAATAGGCACTCCTTTCGGATTTAATGAGTTCAGACAGATGCCATTTGGTTTAAATAACTCCGCGCAAAGTTTTCAGAGATTTATTGACAATGTTTTGAGAGGATTACCTTTCGTTTTTGTGTACATCGATGAGATTCGTATTGCTAGTCGTCATAGCAAAGAATACGAGGATCATATACAAGAAGATTTTAAGAGACTAGCACATTTTGCTTTAGAGAACGTAAATAAATGTGAGTTGGCTGTTTCTAAATTGAACGTCTTGGGTCATGTGATCAACGAGCACAGGACCAGGCTTGTCCCAAAGAAAGTAGCAGCAATACAACAATTTTCACAACCAACATCACTGCAACAGCCATGAAGAGACGTCTGTTTAACTATTCAGGTTGTTCTACAGTCTTGGCCCCGCTCACAAACTTGCTACAGAAGCAAAAAATAAAAAAAATGTAAAAATGGGTAGAAGAAGATTTAACTGCATTCTGTGACTTTAAATCTGAACAAGCAAATTTCACAAAACTCCCCTATAACAATGATGATGATAACTCAAATTCAATTGAATCACGTCTACATCAGAAGCAAAATAACTCAGAATAGTACCTTCTCTAACAATCGCTTTTAGACCCACTGGAGTGATAGGGAGTAATCGATTTATATTTTTTCTTAGGTCATTTGGAGTGGTGTGCAGTAATACGCCTTTATAGATGCTCTACCTTGAGGGTCTCTTGGCCCTTGAATTTGGGAAACAATAATATGATTACTAGCTATTATTATTGCTTATCGAATTCGCTCTTTTCGTTGTCCAGTTCTGGTTTTGGGAAAATTAAAAAAAACTTTCTTTCTTCAATTTGAATCGTCTTTAGTTCTATCATACTTCCTTGTAAAAACGTCATTTTAAAGAAGACAAATTAACGTTTCCAGTTATACCATTGTGCAAATCAATTGAAACAACCGATTTAATTTCCTTTTTTTCACCATAGAATCAGTTTTAGACCCAGTGGAGTGACAGGGTGCAACCGATTGTTTCCTCAGATTAGGTCATTTGCAGTGGTGTGCAGTAATATGAATCTGTTTTTGGGCTGTATGATGAAATGAATTTTATCATGCCTATACACTACTGTCTCGACTGTCGATTAGTTTTCCTACGGCAATTGTCTACGAAGTACGTTACTCAAAGGAAGCGTACGAAAATTGTAACGTTGCACGAACACACTGCTTAGCCTTACCAGTGAGCAAAATTAAAGTTCTATAGATTGGCCCAGTTACTCTCCTGATTTAAGTCCAATCGAGAATCTGTGGTCAATCTGAAAGGAAAGACTTCGTGTAATGGACATACGATGTTCTAACATATGCACTGGGCCATGTTCCACTGGTAAAATACGAAATAAAAAGTAGATAATAACGGAATTATTTGTTTTGTTTCAATTAATTTGCATAATGGTGTACTAGCAATTTACACACCTATAACACATTTCCGTCTTCTGCTCTAACAGCGAGGTTTTATAGTTTTCGTGGATGATAAACCTCTCTTTTACGCCTTGCAAGTGTATACAGAAAAATATACACCCAGAGATACGCGACAACGTGATTATATACCTCAATTTACTTCGAATATCCGTGACATTATAGGTTCAGACAATATTGTGCGGCAGATACACTCTCACCCCCCAAAAAAAACAATCTCCAGATTCTGAAACCCTTTCCTTCGACCTCATCGCAAAGGAACAACAAAAATGGCCACATTAAACAGAGTAAAGAAAAGGACACTTCTTTACAATTGAAGGAATATCCCGTCCCATTTGGAACGAAAACGCTACTCTGCGTTGTGGGGACAGGTTATTCGAGACCATACATACCACCTTCGAGAAGAAAAAATTGTTTAAACGCTTTCACGAACTCTCAAATCCTGGACGGCGAGCTAAAGTCATGTTGATTAGCAATCATTTTGTCTGGCCTAACATGCGTACTGATAATGAAAAAAAATGAACTCAAACCTATTTAAAGTGTGAAAAAAATCAAAGTAACCAAACATACAAAATCTCCTCCTCGGCAATTTATCAAACAAACGTACTCGAGTTACCTACGAGGAAACGTGCTATACTCTCACCGACTACCAACGGGTGCGAAACAGGTTTCACACTGGCAATCCCCGCGCACAAAGGTCACTACAAAATCTGGTAGACTAGTAGATTGGCCAACACATTTTAAAACATATATTAGATACTGAAAAATATTTTCAATATTTATCAATCTGCGGGGGTGGGGAGGGAGTTATACGATATAAACTTCTATATTTTACGTCTAATAAGTGAAGCAAAAAACGCGTCAGAAACGCTTACAAATAAACGTTATTAAATCCAGTACATACGAAAAAAAACTTTAAATTCTGTACAAAACACAGCTCCAAAATTAAATAAGTGGTTTCTGCAGCATGATTGGATATGACAAGTCACGTGATGCGCTCTAGACTACGTCCGCGCTGTTGAATTCCAAATAACCTGAAAATTAGACCGGGGCCCCGAGTTACTGCGTAAATTCCCGCACAAAACTCGGTTAGAAATTCAGTGCCGACTCAGCGATAAATACGGCTCGTTTGCAGCATTCAGTAGCCAGATCTGCATCGACACAGTTAATGAAGGCTAGTCGGCGAAAAGCAGTCTGGTAACCAGACCAGACCTCGGTCAAAGGCTTCGACATTCGTTACGATGACAACGGTTAAGTCAGCGCTGATTTTTCTACATACAATGCCTTATCTCCGCTGTATTTCTTCACTGTGTTTTAAAATTACTGATATCGCAAGCAGTCAGCAGTCACATACACGTTTCCTTAGCGTGTGCTTCAAACACATACATGCACACCTTATTGACAAACGATGCTACTTGATTTTCTCATTTGAAAATCTTGAATTTTGCCAACTCACTTGCAGTAATTAACTTAGTATAATCAAAACATTAGGTCACTTCATGTCCATGAGAAAGAACAATGATTTACAATAAATAAAAGACTGTATAACTCTATGTATCTGACTGTACACCATTTACATTTTTTAGAGTATTGTCCTCATCTTTGTCTCTATAACATGTACCTAATCTCAGAAATATAGACAGATACTGAAAGGTCGATAGTTTGTAAGAAATATGGTGACAAAGATGAGGAAAATAGTCCGAATAATGTAAATAGTGTACATAATACCTCATATCATAAATATAGACAGATACTGAAAGGCCGAAACGTTGTAATAAATATGGCGACAGAGATGAGGACAATAGTCTGAATAATGTAAATAGTGTACATAATACCTCATCTCAGAAATGTAGACAGATACTGAAAGGCCGAAACGTTGTAATAAATGTGGCGATAAAGATGAGGACAATAGTCCGAATAATGTAAATAGTGTCCATAATACCTCATCTCAGAAATATAGGCATATACTGAAAGGCCGAAACGTTGTAATAAATATGGCGACAGAGATGAGGACAATAGTCCGAATAATGTAACTAGCGTATATAATGCATCATCTCAGAAATATAGACAGATACTGAAAAGCCGACACTTAGTAATAAATATGGCGACAAAGATCAGGACAATAGTCCGAATAATGTAAATAGTATACAAATACCTCATCTCATAAATAAAGACAGACAATGAAAGGCCGAAACGTTGTAATAAATATGGCGACAGAGATGAGGACAATAGTCTGAATAATGTAAATAGTGTACATAATACCTCATCTCAGAAATGTAGACAGATACTGAAAGGCCGAAACGTTGTAATAAATGTGGCGATAAAGATGAGGACAATAGTCCGAATAATGTAAATAGTGTCCATAATACCTCATCTCAGAAATATAGGCATATACTGAAAGGCCGAAACGTTGTAATAAATATGGCGACAGAGATGAGGACAATAGTCCGAATAATGTAACTAGCGTATATAATGCATCATCTCAGAAATATAGACAGATACTGAAAAGCCGACACTTAGTAATAAATATGGCGACAAAGATCAGGACAATAGTCCGAATAATGTAAATAGTATACAAATACCTCATCTCATAAATAAAGACAGACAATGAAAGACCGAAACGTTGTAATAAATATGGTGACAAAGATGAGGAAAATAGACCGAATAATGTAAATAGTGTACATAATACCTCATTTCAGAAATACAGACAGATACAGAAAAGCCGAAACGTTGTAATAAATATGGCGAATAGATGAGGACAATAGTCCGAATAATGTAAATAGTGTACATTATACCGTATCTCAGAAATATAGACAGATACTTAAAGGCCAAAACTTTGGGATAAATATGGCGACAAAGATGAGGACAATAGTCCGAATAATGTAAATAGTGTACATAATACCTCATCTCAGAAATATAGACAAATACTGAAAGGCCGAAACGTTGTAATAAATATGGCGACAAAGATGAGGACAATAGTCAGAACAATGTAAATAGTGTACATAACAACTCATCTCAGAAATATAGACAGATACTGAAAGGCCGATACGTTGTGATAAATATGGCGACTAAGATGTGGAAAATAGTCCGAATAATGTGATATAGTGTACATAATACCTCATCTCAGAAATATAGACAGATATCTGACTGCATAAATGTTGCCGTCTTATTTAGCCTAATCTTCATCCTTTTCTGCGAAGATTATTTCTTCGTGTTATAATTTTACGTTGTATTTGTGGACACGACACTCCGAATTTATTTTTCCATCTAAATCCAGAGGAGAGTGACACCACAGAGACATGCCAATGAGTTCATTCGGCATTATGTTCAGCGCCGCTATCAAGAATAGCGACTTAAATAAACCGCCAGTGAAATAGCTAAAAATGAAATTACCCGGACAAAATACCAAAAACACAATAAAAATTCTGACAGTAATCTATTAGTTATCAATATGCCCCGAAATTTTGCTGGAGTCTCTCAAATACTAGACGACAGCTACGTGTCCATTGCGCAAAAATATCTGCGTTTTAACCATCTCATAGTTTATTTCAAAAGAAATAAAAACATCAAACAAATTTTGACAAATGCAAGCATCCACACTCAAAAAATCAAAAAAAAAAAAAAACAAAAACATTGCAGTTTCGAATCCTGTACTCCCCAAAACACTCATAACAGAGGAAAACCCTGTAGTTGGGTCAAGTTAATTCTAACACAAATTCAAAGAGAGCTATCACGATTTCTACAGAAGGTGCTTAATTGTACTGATTTCCATTTGATATGCATCGCTCAATGTGACTAACATGTGGGTTTTACAACGGAAAATTTAAATTAAAGATGCAATGGACATAGGTCAATGGTAATGCACAATAATATGACATCAAAGGAGTTTGCAAAATTTTTTCGTACAAATGGCTGTAATTTCTACAAACATCTTAAGGTGCACATTCTGAAAAATATTCAGAATTTACCAACCTGTCGACCCTTAAAATTTATGAAGATAGTTACGTATGCAAATTACTAAATTCCTAGTCCAGGAGAATGAACATAATGACAAGAGAATCCCATAAGAATCTGTCTGATTAATTCCTCTTAGTAACTTATCAGCGAACTGAAAATTCCACGATGAACAAGATCGTCAAAATATTAAGTTTCAGTTGAACCCTTCACGCTGACGGCGTTTCTTTCATTTTGACACGTTCGTTGCCAGGACAGCCTTTATTTAATTACAAGACATTTAATGTACTAATTTTTTTCTTTTGTTATTTGTGAAACATTTTCGCAGTTTTTTGTTATTTTCTGTTTTCTTTTTTTTTTCGACGCGTGACTTTAATTTTTAACCTCCCTCATTTTAATTTGTAAACCTTCTACGTGTGACTTGTTTTTTGTAAGGATTATTTTTACCCTCGTTTCACAGTATTACATTTTAAAATTTCCTTTTTGTTTAAACTTTCTTTTATTTTTAACGTAAAACTTTATTTTACAGGTGTGATTTGGTTGTTTTATTTTTAGCAAGCCAAGATTTAATAACCCTCCCCTGACTCTAATTGGTTTCGTTGCTTGTAAACTAATTTTTTTCTTTACGTATTTTACTTGCGACTTTGTTTTTGGAAATCCAAGTTTTTAATTTCTCTTTTTGTTTATTTTGTTGAACCACTCCGAATCTAGTTCGTTTAAAATATTGTGTTACCGTGCACTGCCATGACGGAATTAACCCAAACACCCACCGGCATGTTGAATACGCTGTAACTCCTAAAAAGACGGCCTGGATGGAAAAAAAACATGAAAAAGAAGTGATTTACTATATCGAGAACTTGAAAAAATAAAATAGAGGTAAATGACCCACCTTATATCCAGGAAGTCGAGGAGTTCTGGTATAAGATGTAGGAAAACTGCAAAAAACACAGTGAAAGAGCTACATGGATCAAGCAACGACAGGAACAACACACACATATAGATTCCCCAAAACGGGCGGATATCAATATTACTGAAACAAAGGCTGCCATCTGCAAGACCCAGAACTGGAAAGCACCAGGAATAGATCAAATAGCCAATTTTTAAATAGGAAAACCTATCTAACCCCGATCAAGAACTCACACGAGCTTACAATGATATAATTGAAGGAGGCACGGTGGAGTAATGGATTGCGGAATCGGAGAGCCGAATTCGAATTCCAGTCGAATCCATTACATTCACTTACGTGCTAATATGAATCCTCTTCTTCTCCCTCCAGCTATGGGTAAATAGCAGGACAGACTGGGTTCTATAACCTTGGATGGCGACTGGTCTAAGAGAAGGAAAACTCTGAATTCAAAAGCTGTGGGGTATCGTTTGGGGACCTTGTGGCACGTAGTGCATCAGGTCTCTGTAATCGGCCCTTCAAAAAGCGCGGATGGTCCTTCACGAAAGCTTTATCACTATAATCAAATCTCATGTGCTATACATGCGGATTGGAGACGGCTTGTGAATTCTAAATTCCCATGAAACTCCAATATTGGAGCCAGCTCAACCCACCTCGGGTGAATGCCGTTATAATTATAAACACAGAAAAATGCCACAAATGGCTCACATGGAGAGTAACATATCTACTCCCAAAAACAGAAGAGACGTAGAACTCGAAGAACTATAGACCCATCACTTGCCTACCAACAATGTACAAGATCCTCACTTCTATCATAACCGAAAGGACAAACAACGTCTTTGAGAAAAAACAATTTACACCCAGCAGAAGAGAAGGAGAAAGTTAAAGGTACAAGGACCAACTAATCATCAATAAAACAGTATTGTGAAAACAATGTGTAAACAAAGAAAATAAACTTATAGACAACAGAAAGACGTTCAACATACTCATGGATAAAAAAGAACTTAAAAATATACAGAGTATGCCCCACAAAAGACAAATTCATAACAGAAAGCAAGGAAAACTGGAAGACTACACTAAACCTAAACCATACAAACTGGTCATTAACATCAAGACCAATCAACATCAAAAGCAAAATCTTCCAAGGAGATTCATAGTCACTACTACTCTTCTGTCTTGCGCCACTCAACTGCCTATTGAACAACAGTCGCCACCGATACAAGACACAGAATGGTAGACTATTTTATGTTGATAATCTTAAAACGTTTGCCAAAGATAAAAACCAGCATAACATCCTACTGACCATTGTCAATTCCTTCAGCGAAGACGATAGGATAGAGTTCTGAATCGACAAATGTGCCACGGCCATCTTCAAAGACGGTAACCTTACAAAACCTGCGGATTCATACCTTGATATCAACAACAGGAAAATAGAGAAAGATACAAATACTTAAAAATTAATGAAGGAGACGGAATACAAAATACAATTATGAAGAAAAAGATACGCAAAATATATTATTGGTGAGTGCGTCTTATACTAGAAAGCGAACTAAATGGGACCAAGAAAATGAAGGCTATCAACACCTTAGCTCTACACGTAGTACATACAGATTCAACATAAGTAAATTAAAGTAGACTGGCCTTAAAAGATTGGATATCAAAAGCATATATATGCTTACCCAAATGAGGACGCACTACCAGAAATCAGATGTTTATAGGCTATACGTACTAAGATCTTTAGTAGGCCGAGGTCTAATCCACATTGAATTAACTCTAAAAACTACAACAATCGAATTGGAAGA
Source organism: Acanthosepion lycidas (assembly GCA_963932145.1). Lineage (NCBI taxonomy): Eukaryota > Metazoa > Mollusca > Cephalopoda > Sepiida > Sepiidae > Acanthosepion > Acanthosepion lycidas. The sequence goes on from OZ010587.1 coordinate 15,207,714, forward strand.
AGCCTACTTCAATAAATAAATAAATAAATAAATGAAACTCTCTTACAAATAGTAAAACGACAAATCCACTCCATCAACAAAGAAGCTACACTCTTCAAGAAACAGTTTAATATATCTGAAATCCTACCAACAAAAAACGAAGCGGATACCATCTATGCCGAACGAGTAATGCAGGAAGCAAAAGAACTTGGCCATATGAAAAAAAAATAAAACTGGGAGGACAAGGTTTTGCATAACAAAAAGAACGAAAGAAGCAGATGTGGACCAACAGAAAACACATCAGTGGCTGAGGAGCACCGGGTTGAAAGCTGAGACAGAAGGCCTAATTATTGCAGCTCAGGACCAAAGACTTGAAACCAGCTCTTATAACTCACACATAATCAAGAATGGCACTAACCCGAAAAGCAGGAACTGCGGAACTATGATGAAACTGTCGACCGTATTATCTCAAGATGTTTGGAACTGACAAAAAATGAATATACTCACAAACATAACAAGGTAACGACATATGTGCAATAAAAGTTATGCAAAGAGCACAAAATCGAAACCACTGACAGATGGTATGACACACTTACATAAAATAATGATGTAACTATCCTCTGGACCAAGCAAATTCAAACTAACTGGGAAATAAATGCCAACAGACCGGATATAATAATAAAAGATAAGAAATTTCGGAAGTGTATTCATATTGACATGGCAGTGACCATCTGAGAGAAACAACTCCTTGAAAATTATCGACAAAGTGTCCAAAACAAGGACCTAGAGATCGAGATTAACAGGATGTGGGGAATGAAGACTGAGACTGTACCATTAATAATCGGAGCACTGGGCCACGTGAGAAAAAAAAAAGAACAATTTTACTAACAGTGTCCCAGGTAACATCAACATATAAGTTACCCAGCAGATAGCCCTACCAGGAACATCCCATAGACTAAGAAAAGTGCTATTAATTAAATGGCAATTCTCCTATAGGGCCTAAGGACCATAGTTTGGACCCGGCTCTACAGGACACAAAGCAGGAAACATTATAAACACAAATAATAATAATAATAATAATAATAATAATAATAATAATAATAATAATAATATCAAGAAGTAGGTGATGACGATGATGTAAACAATTAATAATTATGTTGGACATAGAGTTACCCCCTTGCAGTCAAAATGACTGACGCTCTGTGAATAAAAATGCGAAGTACCGATTAAATTCGAGAGCAATAGAACACAATAGTTCTGGGTCCATTTTTAGATGGCAATATATATATATATATATATATTACCCAACGGAGATCAGAAGCCGGCCTTCTGATACGATCAGTTTTACTCTTTATCTCGTCTCGTCGTTTTCACCAGAGACTCACACTCGGCCATCTCCAAGTATTTCGGACATCCGACAAGGTAATCTCAACCTTTCCCCTTCAGTACGAACATATATTTTTAAAATCATTTCACCCCAGGCAAAGCAATAAAGCCACAAAGTGGCATTGTGTTTACTCAGCATCAGAGAAGATGGAAAACCCTATTAAGGAAAGAAAACAATAAATGAACAGAAATTAAAAATGGTATTGCATTTAAATTTTTGCAGAATAAAGTTGACTAAGAAGCGAGAGGCCGGAATTAAACCGTTTAAAAGAGTATCTGTTTATATTTCTGAGATGAGGTAATTTGTACATTCTTTACATTATTCGGACTATTGTCTTCATCTTTGTCACCATATTTATCACAACGTTTCGGCCGTTGTACGCTCCGGCCTTCTTCAGGTGGCTGTAATGTCAAACCGAACCCGTTATTTCGCTCACTGGGGTAGAGTTTTCTAGTTCCACGAGCCATATCTAATGGATGCCACTTATCAGATATCTCCTGTTATTAGGTTGGTGCAAAAATAATGTCGTTTTCTCACATAGTAACATATGGGAGAAAACGACATTGATAATTTCTCTCTCCAAGTTATCCACTGCCTTAACCGGGTATTGAACTCACACTCTTTGGGTCCTGTTACTGGATCTAACTAACACATGACACAGTTATCAGTTATCTCCTGTTATTAATGGATAAAGGCGTTCGATTTTACTGTCTTTAAACTACAATCTTCCATGAATCTCTCACGTACATTCATATCTGCTCATGAAAATTTCTCGGACATGCAGGCCGGTAAATGTTGTTTAATACTGTTTATTATAAAAGAGAGCATTTTCTTAAATATTTGTATCTATAAAAAGAATGTATAAACATAAAAATGTCTTAAAATAATTGTCGGACTTTGTCCATTTCATAATGTCTGACGTCATTTGTTTACATTTGGATACGTAATGAAGTTTTCCCAAACTCAATTCGTATGGCTAAGTGGAGTTACTGAACAACGTGATCAAACCTTGGTAGAAAAGGCTTGCTGATGGAAGCAAGATTCAGTTCCCTACCACACCGCTAGGAAGAGTCAAAAGTAGATGTCAGATAATTTTTTACGACATCACCAGTCCTAATGACTGGCCCATTAAATCCACTTATTGTAATCTCACATTTTAACAGACACCAAACGCACTGCCTGTAACACCAAGATCCAGCTGATCGACAGGTTTAAGGAGGCGTATGAGGCTATCCCTAAGGGGCATCGTGAGGGTTGCATGTGCCATATTCTAGTGTCGGTTAGAAGCCATTAATAACATCAATTTTGAACATGGCCACATTTAAAAATTCTGTAGATTTCGGAATGTATACAATAGCAATTACACACGATTTATTAGAGAAGTAGAACAAAAATGACTTTAAAATCGTCCACAGCTTAGACGAAAGGCCGTGAAATCAAGAACATATTTTTGCGTTGTTTTTCAACCATCATTCCTCCTATATGGCAGTGAATGCAAGACAAAATCGTCATGGATGAAGACGACAGTTGAGGAAACATCATTCACGTCTTGAAGGGACACGGCTAATATGAGAAGAATTTCAGGAATGAAAATACTTCTACGTATACATTAACTATATAATAACAAAAGTACCTCCATAGTCTTGTTCAACGAAACATGTATTGAAGAGGTATTGCTACACAAATCTATCTATGAATTTTTATTTGTCTTTCTTTCTCTCTCTCTCTCTCTCTCTCTCTCTCTCTCTCTTTCTCTGTGTGTTCATATCTATATATATATGTGAATTTTCTACCTCGATTATTTCTCCCTCAGTCTATTTATATCTATCTATCTATCTATCTATCTATCTATCTATGACTTTTCATATCTGTCTCTCCCTCTCTTTATCCCCCTCATTTTCATCATCCGTATATCTTATTAAAACTAAGATTTTCCTTTGTAGCCTGTTATATAATAAATCTTCTCAATAATCTTTTCTCGCATTATTCCACACTCGGTAACCTATTCCTTCTGAGTGACTTTATCACCCTTCTCAGAGGGTGAACTATTACTAAAAAAAAAATCAACATCTCCATCATTCAAATGAACGGATATAAAACTATATCGTCAGGATGGAACCTTCTGCGTGGAATCGATATCAACCTCTGTTTCTTTCTCACTGTCTACGCCGCCAATTCCTGACAACTAATCTATTATTATATTATCTACGTTTCTTTCTCTCCTTATTTCCATTTTCTTATCAGCTTTGAGCTATTCTTTTTTATTGTCAGCATAAGGCTTCTATTCAATTAAATGTTTCTGATCGTTATTGTTTATCAAACATTTCCAGTAATCTTGACTTGTTTATCAAGTTTGCCTCACATAAAATCGGCCAATCGATTCTTAATGATGCTATTAACAAAAATGAGTGCCAGGTGCGTGGGATGAGGTCAAGAAGCCTTAAAAAGATATAGTCAGAAACGATGCTTAAGGAAATCGCCTTATTAAATCGACCAGATTAGGTTTCTTTTTTTTTTTTCTTTTTTTTTTTTTTTTTAAACAGATGCTTATTATGGAGTGAGCATGGCAAGCGATTCTGTTGCCATAGTTGAATTCGATTCTAATGCATTTCAGACAATGTATCATAAGTTTTTAGTGATTCTTGATAAAATCTAAATAATTTGCAGTAATATAGGTCCTGACCTTTTACCCCGGTTTAAGTCAATTTCCCACCGAAACTGTGTTACCTTTCCTGGTGTGTGGCTGATGAGGACAGGGTATAGTACATACTTTCACACGTCGTGTGTAGAAATACATATATATATATACATATATTGTTGTGGATTCCGAGATGAATCATCGGTCTCCAATAAATGACAAACGCAAGTATTTAAGATAAGAAATTAAATGTATTTACACAAAATACAACAGGTAATGCTGTTAGTTAATCCAGGAACGCCGGTTAGTATTAATCAAGTGGACCCCATAATATATATATATATATATATATATATATATATATATATATATATATATATATATATATATGTATGTATATATGTATATATGTATCATTATTTATTCGAAAATTATAACATAAATATGTTATGAAATAACTACAAAAACAGCCATTTTGTTTCAACACTGCTGGTATCCATTCAACACCACCAGCAGGTCATATTTGTAGCGCTACCAAAGAGCCATGTGCAAAAGAATGCGAGATCTATCGGGAATAGTTAATGTGAAACTTGCTATTCCCAATTTTGGGTCATTTCTGAAAGGAAGTTTATATGAGGAAATAACATGTAAGCTTAAATTTATTGCAGAAAAACACTTTGGGAGAATATATAGATGGTGTGGGGATGGAATTTCGAAGTGAGAATTCCAGATTCTGGCTGAAGCAAATATAAGAGAAGAAAACGCACGAAATCCAAGATCAAAGTTCAACATTTCACAATATGCTCAACCAACAAGAAAACATAGGGAGGAAAAAAGAAAACAGTGAATAAATCATTGAGAAAAAAACATAACAAAAGGTGAGAAAAATACGCCGAATGAAAGTTCAGCGCTTACAACAATATTTCAGGAAGAATTTAAACTATATTCAATACATGAGATATCATTATTTATCAGTCTTTCATATGTATCTATCTATCTATCTATCTATCTATCTATCTATCTATCTATCTGTCTGTCTATTTATATGCCTTCCATATCTATCTATCTATCTATCTATCTATCTATCTCAATGTTTTCATTATCTATCTATCTCAATTTTTTCATTATCTATCTATCTATCTATCTATCTATCTATCTATCTATCTATCTATCTATTTACATGTCTTCCATATCTATCTGTCTATCTGTCTATTTATATGTCTTCCATATCTATCTATCTCTTCCATATCTATCTATCTATCTATCTATCTATTTATGTCTTCCACATCTATCTATCTATCTATCTATCTATCTATCTATCTATCTATCTATCTATGTCTTCCGCATCTATCTATCTATCTATCTATCTATCTATCTATGTCTTTTCATTTCTCTCTCTCTCTCTCTCTCTCTCTCAGTTTTTCATATGTATCTATCACTTTTCATCTCTCTCTTATCTCTCTGTCACTGTAATTGTCTTTATATCTATCTATCTATACGCATTGAAATTTATGAAGATACTAATGTTAGGTAACATTTGTCGTTTTACTGAAGTGGTTGAGATTATAGCGTTCGTGGAATTGTCATCATGGGAGTCTGTTCCAGAGAGGAGCGGTTCTAGAAAAAATACGGTGTGCAACATTCTGTTTCCAACTAAAATAGGAGGAATGATGTTGGTCTGCCTCTGTCGGCTTAACATGGTAGGTCTTAGTTGTAAAGGTCTGAATTGGTGGAACTGAAGAATGGATCTCATACGAACATTTGACATGGAAATAGCGATAGGATTGCAATGTTTCGTTTCTGGGAAAGAGGCTGCTGGTTGGAAAATATGTCAAAACCCCACAACAGAGAGTAACCGACTTTGGAATTGGGGAAAATTTGGAACCTGAGGAATTAAGTAGATCCAGCCCAGTAATACGCCAATTCTGTTTAATCTGATTCGCAGAGATGAACTGATGCAAAAGATAAGAAGCAAATACAGAGAGAAAACGACAGACCAAATATCTGCAAAAATAAATAAAAAATACATTGCAAAGAAGGGAATAAATTTGACATGAAAATTAAATAAAGCAAATGAAAAAAAAATAGCAAAGCCTGCGAGTAGAGAAAAAGACGAAGTAAATTCAGCAAAATATACTTTAGAAAGATTACGAGATAAACTGTCCATAATGCTATCGATAGCATAATGTTTACTTTCGATATTCAGTAATTTTGAGAGAAGTCATTATCATTCAAAGAGTTGATCAGACTATTGGTGTATTTAATTTTGGTTCAAATACTTTCTGTAACTTTGAGAAAAAGTCGTTATCATTCGGAGTATCGAGACAATTCCTTCTCGTTTCAGAAAAAAATAAGAAATTAGTGGTAAGACATTGAAAGCCATGTGCAAATTTTTGGTCATTTCTGTAAGGAAGTTTATATGAGGAAATAACATGTAAGCTTAAATTTATTGCAGAAAACCACTTTGGAAGAATATATAGATGGTGTGGGGATGGAATTTCGAAGTGAGAATTCCAGATTCTGGCTGTAGCAAATATAAGAGAAGAAAACGCACGAAATCCAAGATCAATGTTCAACATTTCACAATATGTTCAACCAAAAAGAAAACATAGGGAGGAAAAAAGAAAACAGTGAATAAATCATTGAGAAAAAACATAACAAAAGGTGAGAAAAATACGCCGAATGAAAGTTCAGCGCTTACAACAATATTTCAGAAAGAATTTAAACTATATTCAATACATGAGATATCATTATTTATCAGTCTTTCATATCTATCTATCTATCTATCTATCTATCTATCTATCTATCTATCTATCTATCTATCTATCTATATGTCTTCCATATCTATCTATCTATCTATCTATCTATCTATCTATCTGTCTGTCTATTTATATGCCTTCCATATCTATCTATCTATCTATCTCAATTTTTTCATTATCTATCTATCTCAATTTTTTCATTAGCTGTCTATCTATCTATTTATCTATCTATCCATCTATCTATCTATCTATGTCTTCCACATCTATCTATCTATCTATCTATCTATCTATCTATCTATCTATGTCTTCCATATCTATCTATCTATCTATCTATATATATATATATATATATATATATATATATCCATCTATGTCGAAAGACTAATCGGGCGCTGTAGAAAACAAGGGTTGTCCATTTACTGAAGAAAAAAATAGACAAATCCTACTTGACTAGTTTGTGGAAATTGATGGAGGAACGAGAATAAAAAAAATATAGATAAAAACAAAGTCCTAAAAATAAAATAAAAAAGGATGATGTGGAAATCCCTTCGATTTCAATGTCCATCACAAATTTCTTTTTGTCACATTCATCCTACTCTATTTTGTCATTCTTTCTTTCTTTCTTTTCCATTTCTCCCTCTTCCATTTCTTTCTTTCTTTCTTTTCTATTTCTCCCTCTTCCATTTCTTTCTTTCTTTCTTTTCTATTTCTCACTCTTCCATTTCTTTCTTTCTTTCTTTTCCATTTCTCCCTCTTCCATTTCTTTCTTTCTTTCTTTTCCATTTCTCCTTCTTACATTTCTTTCTTTCTTTCTTTCTTTCTTTCTTTCACAGCAAGGACTCTCTTCTTTCATTCCTTCTTCTTTCTTGTTTTCTTTCTTTCTTTCTATCTTTCTTTCTTTATGCCCTATGAAATATTTCTTTTTTTCATCTTGCTTTCTAACTCTTTTCCTCACTACTAAATTTCTTTATCTTTCTTTATTTCTTTCTTTTGCTATCATCTTATTCTTTTTTGTTACGCTTTTATTCATTTATTCTTTCTTTCTTTCTTTTAGAATAACTTTCTCCCGTGTGTATTTTTTTCTTTTAATATACAGTCCTCTTTAAATTACGTAACAGCTTCAATTTCTTTGTAGCAATATCCATATTTCATTGGACGACCGACGTCCGTTGAATCTTTGAAGAGGCAGTGCGTAAGAAAATTTGAAATAAAGAGCTCAAAATCTAAAACCATGGCCGCCATGCCATGACGAATTAAGGGAAAAATAGTCTTGAACCATGTGCGACTAGCCACTATTGAAGATAGAGGCAGAAACAAGCAGAGGGAATTTAAAGACATTAGTACATTTGATTGAAGGGCCACTTTGGTAGCTATTATGACAGGATGTGGGCGGTTTTATATCTCGATGGTCGCCTAAAACTGCATTGCTCTTGGAAGACGAACATCGAAAAATACGTATTCGTGTGTGTTGCCAAACTTGCCGTAAATAAAATTTAAAACAAGAAAGTATTTCTTCTAAATCATCCATACTATTCAATGTGCGTCTACTGATATATGAGTATATAATAACGTTTAATATATATGAGTATATAATAACGTTTCATATATAAAAATCTGTTGGATTAAGAAATCAAAAAAATCCATCCATTTCTTTCCAAATTGTTTATTTTAGTATAGGAAACTGAGCAGATATGTATATTTTAAAAGTCAGCACAAAAAATATTTTTAAAGGCACTATTAAGCTTTGCTTGTAGCTGAGAGGACTAAAGCACGTCAGGTTTCAAAACACGTTTCTCTTGTTTCCAATCCAGCCGGTTACCTCATATTTTTCCTTAATAAGATTTTTGCATATTCAAGCCGGTTAGCGAAAACAAAAAATATACTATTAAATAAATAAACGGAGCGTCTATTCAAATAATAGTATTCACTAAAATTGACATTTAATTAATAAAGATGTCGGATGATTAATTAAAAAAATGCATCCCTTTTTTTACACACATATTCATATATATATATATATATATATATATATATATATATATATATATATATATTTCAATAAACCGTCTTTGACTCCCTCTTTAAAACTTCTCTCTGTTAAATTTTAATGTCCCCCAACTTCATCTTTAGACCTTCCTGTTCTTCTCTCGTATGTTACCCCTCTCTATAGCTTTCATTTATTCTAACATTCCTCACACACTCTCATACATACACTCTCATTAAATTTTAATTTTTATTCCCGGAGTTGTTTTTTCTGTTTTCTTTTTGAATTTGTAGGTCTGATGAATAAGTTATGACCATGGAATATTAGTGTTTAAGCTTTTTATTATATATATATACACACACACGCACATATATATATATATATATATATATATATATATATATATATATATATATATATTATTTAATTATTTTATTAATTAATATTTTTATGTATATATTTTTATATATATAATTTAAATATTTTTATTTACCTTACTTTATTTTACTTTAAATTTTTATTGATGTCACTGTAGAAAATGGCCTGATAATTAAAAACTATATCTATTTTGAATTTGATCGCACCTCCCTTTTCGTCCTTTTTTTTTAAACTTGTCCAACCCTTAAAGAAAAAAATAAATTTCTAGTTCACCCTATCGGCTCATGTTTAATTCGTCCCTATTTCCTTTCCTTCCATCCCTCTCCCCTCTACCTCTTTCCCTCCCTATCCCTCCTTCCCTACCTCTCTCGTTCCTTCCCTCCCTCTCCTCTCTTCCTTAAGTTTTTAAAACCTTACATTCAATTTTTTATTTTTCTTCGTTTTTCTTTTAAAACTTTTTCCTTTTTTTCCTCTCCCATTTCCTTTCGGCTGGATAAATTGACTCCATTTATGAAGAAAACATGGGTCTGAAGAGATGAATATATTTTTGTATATTCATGAAATAAATTAGGACCAAATGGATTTTTAAGGATGATTTGCACTAATTATTATTATATTGGTCTGTTCTTTCATTGAGCTGTCTTTCGATTAATGTCCCCCTTGAAATTATGCTTACTAATGATCAAATGGTATATATATATATATATATATATATATATATATATATATATATTGTCATTCACAGACAGACCATTTCGCTGTATCACAGCTCTTCAGTGTGGCTAGATTGCTTCAAGCCCGGGATCGAAACTCGACCGATTTGACATTTCAGATCCTACCCCTAGGGTATCGTCGCACGGCAAAGAAAAACGGAAATATTAATGTTTTTTGTTGTTTTTTTTTTTATACGAAATACGCCAGTATTCCGGAGAACTCAATTCATATTTGAAGAGTAATGCATTAATAGAAGTAGGAGCCGCTGTTTTTTTTTAAATCTCCTTCCTTTCGAGAGCTCAACGGGATTCTCGAAAACTTCGCCGTTCCTCACTTGGCCTGACCATGGTATTGTCAGCATCTTTCTGTAGAACCGCATTTCTGTTGCTTAAATTCTCTTCTTCATCAATTCAGTACTCTTTTTGTCGTTTCTATCGATTTTTTTTTTTTTTGTCTTTTAATATACTGCTTAACTTTTGGAAGCTATCCCATTTTTTGTCTTTTAATACATTGCTTAGCTTTTGGAAAGCATATTTCACTATCCCAGTTTTTGTCTTTTAATACATTGCTTAGCTTTTGGAAGGCATATTTCACTATCCCTATTTTTTTGTGTTTTTAAATATATTGCTTAGCTTTGGGAAGGCATATTTCGCTATCCCAATACACCATTCGATTTCAGCGTCGCATTTTTGCCGTGTTTTGTAAACATCCCAGATATTTAAATTCTTGCACTTGTTTCATTTTGGTATCTCGAATTTGTAATTCGTATTTTGATCTCAACTTTTAGATTCCCTTCACTGCTGTTATATACCCACCTCGTTCTGGGAATGTTTTGGTTGACGGGGTCGACTCTATAACGTATCGTCTCTCGATTTTCTTCTCCCGGCCGGGTAGAAAAATGTTTTAGTTTCGAAATGTTTTTCGCCCGCATATAAAAGAGAGACAGGAACAAAAGGGATTTTAAAACTTACTAGTTTATTAACCAGGTCGACGGGTACACCTTCTATCAATAGTGTAGATCAATACACCCCACTATTAGGGAGCCGCTTCAGAACACGAATATCTCACACATCCATTTTCTTTGACGTGTAACAAGCAACTCCCGAAACATCCTTCCCCGGCTGGGGGTGGGGGGATGGTGCTTACACGAAAGGAATCTACTAGGTCGACTTAACTCGACGTCCAAACAGCAATTTTCGAAAAACTATAACTCAATCCCACGTTCGGCTCAGCCAATCAAAATCGACATCCCTATTTTGTCTACACTCTGACCTTAAAGGTCAGTCAAAGAAGGTCTGAGCCAAAATACACTGCCACTAAAATAATAGTATTTAACACGACATTCTGTAGAAGTTCTTGTAGTTCTCTTACTGTGTCTACTATCAACTACTACTATGTTGTTAAGTTTGTTGTCGTCAGTAATGAATCTTGGGATAACTTTTATTTATCTTAGAATCCCTTCGATGTGTACGTTGAGTAAGTCCAGTGAAGAGACATATCCTTGTATTAAACAACATTCTATTTTTTTGTTTCTGTTAGAAATTCCTTTTCTATTCGTATGCGGGCGGTTTCCTGCCAGTATATGTTCTGTGTTAAAATAATGTCCTTCCTATTATATCCCAGGTTGTTGGGATGAATAAAAACGAATGAAAATATAAGACAAGTGTATTTTAACACAGTAAAAACACGTTTATTGATTTACTTCTGAGAAAAGCAAGGATTTGATTTAAACCATGAAATCCACTTGCTTGCCAGCTTGTCATCATGTTTAATTCAAAAGTGCTGCATTCGACTTCCGAGAGAGGGGAAGTAACTCAGTTATATTTTGAGTTATCGTTCTTTAGTGGGGAAGTAAATCTGTTCTCCTAACACTTCCCAAATATGTCAAGATTACCCAGCAGCTCCAACAGTTGTTTATCAAAGGTTTTAATATGAAGTATAAAACACAGGTACGAATCCTTCTTCATTTGCATTGCTCTTTCTATTATCATACTGGGAATAAATATTGCAATCCCTGTTACAGTGTCTTCGAGGAATCCCACAGTATTGTTTTATTTCTGGTTTGAGCACTCTATTCATTAGAATTCGGATGATGAAGTTTCCTATATGGCTCATTTGGGCTGACTGTCCGGTTTACATTCGTTTGGCTTCTTAGGAAGTGCTAGGAAAATGGATCTACTTAGGTCTTCCAGTATATCACCACTCTTGTAGACTTCATTTATTATGAAAAAATGAATAAAATATATATATATATATATATATATATATATATATATATATATATATATATATATATGATTCCCCGCCCCCACCAAAAAATATTCGCTTGAAGATGGAACAGAGCTTGGTACATTAATTCAATTTAATTCAAATAATTATATTGAGGTTTTCGGCTCTTTTTTTTTAACATGAGAACTCTTATGTAGCGATGGAATCATATTTTTAAATAAATAATTATATATATATATATATATATATATATATATATATATATATATAGAGAGAGAGAGAGAGAGAGAGAGAGAGAGACAGACAGACAGACAGACATACCGACAGAGAGTTTAGGAAAAACTAGGTAATCCGTATGGGTAAACCTAAGGAGGATAAAATCCAAAGAACTCAATGTAAATCCAGAGCATTGTTTCGCTCTAGTAGAAAACCATTTGCATTTTTCTTAGTTTTTTTTTCTTCCTTTTTAAATATATCTATTTTTTCTCTACTCCCTCACTCAATGATTCTCCCTAATTTGAAAGTTTAGTAAGAAATCCCGGTTCGAAAGAAAACAAAAGAAAAGAAAAACATGAAAAGTGAAAAATTGAATGTCTTTCGCTAGATGCGAGAATGTATCTCGTCAGTATTCTAATGATGTTGTGACAGTATCTTTTTGCTTGATATATAATGTCTGAACTTGGAATTGTTCTAGCCGCTTCTTTCTCCTGTTCTAACCTTATTGAAAGCATATCTCCCCAGACCAGTACTTGGTGAGGGCGGAGGAGTGGCCGTTGACCCCCACCACCACCACCAGTTCGACTGTCGGACATAAGGTAAGCCGAACATTCTGTTACCATCATGAGGAAGAAAACAGCTGGCCCGTGTGAGTATTGTTTCGGTTTAGCAGAAAACCATTTGCATTTTTCTTAGTTTTTTTTTTCTTCGTTTTTAAATTTATCTATTTTTTCTCTACCCCCAACCACTCAAAGACATTTTGTCGCAATGATTCTCCCTTATTTGATAGTTTAGTAAGAAATCCCGGTTCAAAAGAAAAAAAACAAAAAAAAAAAAAACATGAAAAATGGAAAATTGAATGTCTTTCGCCGGTACACTTTTCTCTTTCCGGCCTCTGTATTAGTGCAGCTCTGTTTCTCCCGTGATGTGTGCAGTCTGTGACATCACCTCTTCATTTTGAGGGTACACGGCTGACAGTTCTCTGGTTGCTGTTTCCGACTGGTAGTTAGGAGCCCTAAGTCTTGCGTAGCGTCTTGAGCGGCCGCTCTGATCAACAGTTGTATAATACCGGGGTGTTTGTAGTGCCATGTTGCTCATGGTTAGGTGTCCCTGCAGTCACCTCCGATGGGCAGCCCTGAGTCCACATAATGATGCAGGTTTTGCCAACTCCTCTCTGCCCGCGTCACGGTTGAAACTGTCTGTTTCTTTTACTTTACAAAATTCAACATGAGTTACAAAAACCGAAAGATTAACCCTAAACCAGCCTCTCAAAAATCCCCTAAACCCCTCAACATTTTGTTCTCAAACATCCGGGGCATTAGGACAAACTTCTGCAGTATGGAATCCTTCCTCACTGTTAACGACCCGGATGTACTGGCTTCCTGTGAGACAAACCTTGTCTCGTCTATCTCCTCTTCCGATCTCTCGATCCCCGGCTATCTTCCTCTCCTCAGAAAAGACTCTCTAACCCACATGCACGGTCTTGGTGTCTACGTCAAGGAACATCTCCCTCTGGCCAGAGAGTCCTCTCTCAAATCACCAGACCAGTCATACATGTGTCTCCGACTCTCTCTCCTCAATGCGGTAAGCTACCTCTTCTTCCTTTACTGCTCTCCATCCTCTCAAGACTGTGAGATACTCGATTGCATTTCTGACAGCATTGACAAAGCTCTCTCCCCCCACCCGTTTGCTCACATTTTTGTGTTTGGCGACTTTAACGTCCATCACACCTTGTGGCTTGAGAGTGCTACTACTGACCACGCTGGCATTCAAACGCTCAATTTTTCAATCTCCCATTCCCTCACACAGATAGTTAACTCCCCAACTCGTTTTGCCTTCAACCGGGAAGGTAAAGTCTCTCTTCTCGACCTGTCCTTTACCTTTATCCCCGAATCCTGTAGCGCTCGCAACTCTGCCCTCTTGGTAACTCTGACCATGCAGTAGTATCAGTTAACATCTCCTTCAACTCCACCCCCTATAAAGAACCTCCTACCACTAGAACCTCGTTCTACTATCAACGAGCTGACTGGGACGCGTTCCGTGATTTCCTCCGCGATGTCCCCTGGGATGGAGTCTTTAAGCTCCCCGTCCAAGATTGTGATTCTGAAGTCTCTTCTTGGGTTAAAGCTGGAATCGACGCTTTCATCCCATCAAGGAAATATAGGGTCAAGTCGCGCTCCTCCCCCTGGTTCTCCGCTGCTTGCTCAGCCGCCATCGCCCATAGGAACCACTACTTCCACCTATTCCGTAGCGACATGTCTGACTGCAATAGACGTCTCTTTGCCTCCGCCCGTAACGAGTGTAAGCGTGTCCTCAACGATGCTAAGTCACTATTTGCAGCTCGGATGAAGGAACGTATTGCATCTCGCAAATTTGGCTCCAAAGATTATTGGCGTCTCTGCAAGATCGTATTGAACAATTGCAAACCCTCTATACCTCCTTTATTCAACCAGTTCGAAGTCCTGACCTCCTCTACCGACAAGGCTGAATGCTTTGCTCGGAAATTTTCATTCAACTAGACGCTCGACTCTTCCGGTGTACCCATACCTGACTTCCCTCTTATTAAGCGGGTTAACATAACCCTATCTTTGGTACTGGGCGTTATCTCCAATTTAGACCCCAACAAGGCTTGTGGTGGAGACGGGATACCAGCCATTTTCTTGAAGAAATGCACGCCCGAACTGGCGCCCGCCCTTTCTAAACTATACAACTACTACCTCAAAGAATCTAGTTTTCCTGACTGCTGGAAGTCATCTTCCATTGTTCCTGTCTTCAAGAACTCTGGCGATCCCTCTGACCCTTCCAACTACCGTCCTATCAGTCACCTTCCCCTCTTCGGCAAAGTCTTCGAAGCTCTAATCAATACCGGGGTGGTTAACCACCTCACATCCCATAATCTGCTCAGACAAGCAATATGGTTTCCGCTTTGCCCGATCTACAGCTGAAACAGTCTACCGAGTTCTTCAAAATAATGAGTAAGCCCGAGCCGTGGCACTAGACATTTCCAAAGCATTTGATAGGGTTTGGCATGCCGGCCTTCTACGCAAGCTCCAGGGTTATGGCATTACGGGTCGATTATATAACCTAATACGATCATTCCTGTCAAACCGTAAATTAAAGGTCGTTCTCAATGGATTCTCCTCCAGTTCCTATCCCACGAACGCACGTGTTCCTCAAGGCTCCATCCTAGGCCCCACTCTATTCCTTGTCTACATAAATAACCTCCCTGACGCAATTACTTCCCAAGTTGGCATATACGTGGATGACACCACAATTTATTCCTGCCTCAAAAACAAATCTAGTCTCACTGAAAAAACTCGCCTGGGCGTGCGTCTCAAAAAGGACCATCAATCGATTGTGAACTGGGGCATGAATTGCCTGGTCAACTTCAACGCTTCTAAGACAAAACTGCTCTCTATTAATCGCCACAGAGGTCCTTCCTTTCCCTCCATTAGAATGTCTGACGCTCAACTTCTCGAGAGCAACTCTCTGCGGCTTCTCGGTCTCACATTGACTGCTGACCTGAGATGGAATAAATACATTGAGTCAATTGCTTCGTCCACTGCAAGGAAAGTTGGCTCCCTGAGTCGCGCCAGGAAGTTTTTCTCCCCGGATTCGATCCTCCAGATCTACAAAACAACAATTCGCCCTTGCATGGAGTATTGCTGCCATATATGGTCTGGTGTCCCTTCTGTTTGTCTCGGGGTTCTTGATAGGCTCCAGAGGCGGATATGCAATGTAATTGGCCCTGCCCTGGCGTCTCGTCTACAGTCACTTTCTCACAGACGTGCCGTCGCCTCCCTCTGTCTGTTCTACAAAGACTTCCATGGAAATTGCAGCGAGGAGATGTATTCGCTGGTTCCCAGACGTCATGAGTTCAAGCGCAAAATGAGGCTGGCATCCCGCTCTCACCCCTTCACTGTCGAAACTGCTAAATGTAGCCGTCTCTTCTACTCTAATAGCTTCATGTCGCGCACCTCTCGCCTGTGGAACTCCCTTCCCTATTACTGTTTCCCTGTGAGCTATAATCTCCAGCTATTCAAGTGTAATGTCAATCGACATCTTCAGTTGCCTTGATCTATCCACTACACTCATCCTTTCTTCTATCACGCCTATCTGACCTTGCTCTAAATTTTCTGTAACCCCTTGCGCCCTAATGGCTTCCCGCCTTGCTTGGGGTGAAATGCTTAAAAAAAAATTAATAATAATAATAATTTAAATAAAAACAGACCACACTAAGGTTCCATGTAATAAATTATTTCACCACAGCCCTTTTAAAGTACTGCGATATATATATATATATATATATATATATATATATATATATATATATATATATATATATATGTATATTAATAAAAAGAAAGAACAGTAAGATATATAATCCGGTGTTCTTATAGATATTTTTATTTGTACAAATTAGTGCTCAATGTAAATTTACAGAGCATTAATATTATAAGTTAATATGGTTTTTCGCTACACAGTTTCAACCATGTCTCAAAAATGGAAGCTAAAATTCGCTTGAGGATGAAATGGAACTAATGTCTTTAATTTAATTACAAAATTAAATTAGGGGCTTTTAGCTTCCATTTTTGAAACATGGTTGGAACTGTGTAGCGAAAACCCATATTTTAAGTCTATTAACTTATAATATATATATATATATATATTGCATAAATGTATACACGTATTAAAATAGTGTTAAAAGATATTTAAATTAATTCTAATTATTTTTTTACAATAATAGCTTCAAGTACAGTGAGTCTTTCCTGACTGAGTGCTATATTTTATTTATATATTAACGACTATTTGTTTTATGTTTATGAATTGCACGCACACATACACACACATATATATGTGTATGTCTATGTGTGTGTGTAAAAGTCTATATTTGGCCAGTGATCCCCTTTTTTTATACAAGTTTCATTAAAGACGAGTGACAAGATATGTTGTAGCTTTTTATCCAGTTTTTCTTGTATTTATAAGTTTTTCTTTTCTGTAGTTAAAGTGCGTAGAAACTGTACAAATGTAATATAAAAGATTCCAGCAATTCTATTAGATATTGTCCAGGAAGTTTTTTTAATTGAATATGTATGCACGTATCTATAGCGGTAAGAATTTGTTTTTATTGTCAAACACGGTCAGTATATTGTGGCCGTGTTCATACTTAATGTTATTGCGTGTTGGCTTTACTTTTTTATTATTAATGGTTACATTATTTTTAGCTACTTTTCCATGTAGATGAAGCTTTTCTATTTGTATTTTTTACGAGTATGTTGCCGATGGAGTTTTGAAGGTTTCCATGTGTGTTTAAATGAATCGTAATTGAGCTATGGTCAAAGAGATGTAACATGAGTCCTCGTGATAGTCATGTAGTAATATGTCTAATATAATTATTCATAAATTTGGTTTGATCAGGAACATAGTTCCATCAGGGACAGGATAATTTATAAATAATATTGGTTATAATAATAACTGATGAGGTGATTTAATTGTTTTTTTTAGAATAGATAATCAAATGATTTTTCTAGTTCTGGTCGACTGGTGTTGTGTATTTATAAAGTTTCTAACGGAAAATCCATCTTGCCTATAGTTAATTTTTTTTTATAAAAAACTTAATTATTAGATTGGTGCAAAAATAATGTCGTTTTCTCAAATAGTAACATATGTGAGAAAACGACATTATTTTTTCACCAACCTAATATATTCTTTTTATCTGTATGTTAAGTGGTGCTATTATTTAAGTAGTCTAATTAATGATCCATTCATTAGAATTCGGATGAGAAAGTTTCGTATGTGGCTCATTGGACTGATTATCCGGTGGACTTCACATTTGTTTGCACCTGGTTTCTTAGAAAGTGCTAGGAAAATAGATCTACTTAGGTCTTCCAATATATCACTGCTGTTGTAGATTTCATTTATGTCTTTAACAGAAAAAATGAATCCAAAAACAAACTTTATACATATATATATATATATATATATATATATATATATATATATATATATATATATATATATATTTAAGTTATGAAGAACTTGCTAATCCGTATGGGTAATCCCAAGGTGGATGAAATCCTGAGAGAACAATGTAAGTCCAGAGCTAATATTTAAAAGAAAAACAGACAACTTTAATGTACCATTATAATAATTTATTTCACCAGAGCTCTTTTAATGGACGCCAGATCATCAGATAGCACTTCCAGAAATGAAATGAAACGAAAAATGAAATTAAAATTGATGGGTAGTGCAAGTTTTTGTAATTTAACAGAGAGTGTAAAAGGGATAGTTAAAGAGACATGGTAGAGTATAGGGATGGATTAATTTTATATCTCTCTCAAGTATACTTTATATTGGGGGAGGAGGAGTGACCAGACCTTGGCCTATTTAGACGGTTAACTTAAAGAAAGTGATATATATATATATATATATATATATATATATATATATATATATATATATATATATTTTCACTGCCATAAAAAGACAATGATTATTTTTATTACCACTCATGATGATAAGAGATAAAAAGTAAAACTGAAAAACGGGCTAGCTAACCGGTTTCGAACCTTGTCCAACAGAGCGAAATAGAGGTTAATAAGTTAAACAGAATTCTCACTAAAAAGATGGACAATATACAGTGAAAAAATTATTGCTTAGATGTAAATTAATTGGACGCCCAGTGCGAAGATCTGTTTACATAGAGAGGGCTTGAACGATAGAACATAAATTGCCTCCAACAATTTCAAGTGATAATTCGAGTGGGACTTACTACGAATGGTAAATGATTTCACACTAAAACTAGTACCACAATTATGGCTATTTATTAGGTTTTCCGTGAATATATATATATATATATATATATATATATATATATATATATATATATATATATATATGTATATAATTATTTATTCTGAAATTATAAGGTAAATCACTACAAATATACCCATTTTGTTTCAACATCTGTAGTACCTTATCAAGATGATGATGTTGCATAATATTCAACATCATCATTTGAAAAGACATCAGAAGTGTTCAAACAAAATGACTATTTTTGTAGTGATTTTATAACATATTTATGTTATAATTTTTGAATAAATAATTATATACTCTGTATTGAGCACTCTTTTAAGAATATTATTTTTTGGTTGTTGGAATTTATTCCGTATACATCAATCCTATACTTGGGTATATATATATATATATATATATATATATATATATATATATATATTACATAAATTACATATGTATACAGTAAATGTACCTGACACATTATAAATTTCACCCTGCGTGGTGTTACGGAACTT
This sequence comes from Acanthosepion lycidas, assembly GCA_963932145.1. Lineage (NCBI taxonomy): Eukaryota > Metazoa > Mollusca > Cephalopoda > Sepiida > Sepiidae > Acanthosepion > Acanthosepion lycidas. The sequence continues at coordinate 15,227,311 of OZ010587.1, forward strand.
AGGCAAGTGGTATAGATATATTTATCACGTTAATGTTTTACCATTTTTTCCAGATACCATCATGGTTAGAACCGGTGCATAGACCGCGCTAGCTGTTGAAACATTTTTTTTAAATACTGGTGAATCTGTAATTACAACACAGAGAATTTTTTCGTGTTCACTTCATGTTATATCAGAATGATGGATTTCCGGATAGAAAATCGATATTGCTACGGGATGAAAATGTCAGGGTCATAGGTTCGGCGCTTAAAAGAAAGCCACTTGAAAGACTGCGAAGCTCTCCAATTCCAGAAAATGTCCAGGCTGTGAGTCTGTTCTGCAACATCCTACGCGTTCAGCCCGTAAACAGTCTTCTGCTTTCGATTTGTCTGATCGAGCAGTCAGAAGAATTTTAAACACCGCCCTGAAATACCATCCATACAGATCAATAGTTTTTTTCAGGAACTGCAAGAACGCAACTGGAAAAATCGTATGGCATGTTGTGACGACATCCTTCAAAATAGCCCTGTAAACGCTGTTCTTCTCACAAGTGTTGAAGCTCACTTTCATCTCTGGCTAGCCAATAAGCAGAATTTTTCGGACCCTAGAAAATTGCATAAAAGTTGTCTACACAGCGAACGAGTGTCTGTGTGGTGCGTAGTTGCGAAATTTAGTTTATTGGACAACTCGATTACAGTAACATCTGACCGCTATGCGGAGATGCTACTGAAAATTGTTGAACCAATAAACTTTGGGATGTAGAGTTCCAACAGGATGGTGTCCTCCCACACACAGTGAGATGATCAATGGAAACTTTGAGAGAGTTGTTCCAGGACATTTGATTTCCTTGCCCGGTGACATTCGATGACTTGCACGTTCGCCGGATGTCACCCCTGTGATCATTTTGTCTGGGATTGCGTGAAAGCTGAGGTTAGCAAACATCGACCAGCAACCATAGAATAATTAAAGAATGATACTCGCCAGAATGTGACAAAAATACAGCGGGAAACGATGATCCGAGTGATGGAAATATTTTAGAGAATCGTTTAGAAATGTATGTGCCCAGTTCGAGAGTGTCATATTTAAAACTCACGAAATAAAAATTGTAGGCATTTGTTTAAACGTCAAGGAATCAACTTTTTAATAGTAGTTAACTTGTTCTTTTTTATTGACATTTAAAATGTGAGAAGTATTTCTGCTGCACTATATATATATATATATATATATAAACCTAGTGAGCCAGACAAACCTACCCAGGTTTCACCTAAGCGATCATCAGGAAAAGCTTTCCCTGGCGATCCGCTTAGTTGAAACCTGGGTAGGTTTGTCTGGCTCACTAGGTTTATCTAGGTCTGCTCTACGGTTGTATTGAGCTCTTTTGTTACTTAGTTTTACTCGTATCGGGGTTTTTTCTTTGGGCTTTAAACCTGTATCTGTACGATTTTTTCGACAGACTTTCATGTTTCTAATTCTTTCTTTTTTTAAAACCTTTTTTCCCTCGAGATTGATATATATATATATATATATATATATATATATATATATATATATATATATATTTATATATATATATACATATATTAACACATTTTTTATGTTTATACATTCTTTTTATAGATACAAATATTTAAGTAAATGCCCCTTTTTGTAACAAACAGTATTAATAACATTTACCGGCCTGAATGTCCGAGAAATTTTCATAAGAATCGAACGTGTATCCTACATGGAACCGTCACATAGCCTCACGTGGCTTAAGCGTTTGGGCTACGGAGGATCGTTCGATTAGCAACGTCGATTTTACTGCTTTTAAACTTTAATCTTCCATGAATCTCTCTCGTACATTCATATCTGCTCAAAGCGTATCCAAATGTAAACAAATGACGTCACACATTATGAAATGGACAAAGTCCGACAATTATTTTAAGACATTTTTATGTTTATACATTCTTTTTAGAGATACAAATATTTAAAACTATAAAAAGAATGTATAAACATAAAAATGTCTTAAAATAATTGTCGGACTTTGTACATTTCATAATATATATATATATATATATATATATATATATATATATATATATATATATATATATATATATATATATATATATGTGGTAATCCTATTAACACAATTAAATATTAAAACTGATCCACACATAGAGCTCAGTGTTTTTTTTTTTAAAAACAGAATATATTTCATAGAATCGGAATTAAGATACCCTACTTTCAATGTTCATTTTCACCTTGTAAAATTACAGATGTTTTACAGGATTTTTCAAACAGTCAATGGATGATAAAGTCTTGAAATAAAAAAAAAGAAGACAAGAGCGAGGAAAGAAAGGATTAAAAAGAAAATGTCGAAGGATAGAAAGGAAGGGAGGGTGGCATCGACAACAGGAGTGTAAGTTTTGATATGAGTGGCGGTCTGAGGGGAAAGTAAGAGAAAAAGAAGGAAAAGAGATGATCTATTTAATATATCCAATAAAATAAAAAGACAGTAGATATCCAAGAGAACTAAATATTATATAAAATAAAAAGAGATAAACCCAAAGCCATGATATATATATATATATATATATATATATATATATATATATATATATATATATACACACACACACACACACACACACAAACATATATATATATATATATATAACTGATTTAAAATATGGTTTCTTCGCTACACAGGAATTACCATGTTTCAAAAAAATCTTCAAATTTAATTATATAATTAAATTAAAAGAATTAATTCTGCTTCATCTTCAAGCGAAATTTGGAATAACTTATTTTTAAATTTACTGAGTTTTAAACACACATACAATTCATTATTTTTTGTTTGCAAGAATACAAAAAAATCCAATCATTTAGACAAGGGATGTTGAAATTATTAGGTTGGTGCGAAAATAATGACGTAATAATGTCGTTTTTTGACGTTAAAATACGTCAATAAACGACATTATTAAGTCATTATTTTTGCACTAACCTAATATTAGTTTGGTGCAAAAATAATATCGGTTTTTGACGTATTTTTTTACGTCAAAAACCGATATTATTTTTGCACCAACCTAATAACTCCAGTATGCCTATACATGTTAATTTTCTTTTCTCTTTTTTTTCTTTCCCCACTGTTTTCCTACCACCCCTACTTCCACATTTGCTTTTCTAAATCATTTCTTCTTTTTTCTCTTTGTCTCATTTCCTGTGAGATGAAATTAAACAGGCCAATGTCTGGTCCTTACCTCCTCCCTTACACTTAAATATTTTAATAAAAATAGATTGAAATTTATTCCCATCTCTCCCTTCCTTCTCTAATTTCGACCATATCTGTCCCCCTCGTCCCCCTCTCTCTGTCACCTCACATCAACTTAAAACTACACCTCAAAAGTGTTTAACAATCATACGTAAATTTAAAACCATTTTTCATGCTTGGAAATGTGGTTTAAGGAACCAGGAAAAAAAAACTTCCTGGGGAAATAAAATATAATCAATAGACCTTTAAGGTTTTCTCCTTTCTAATTTTAAGTAAATTAATATATATATATATATATATATATATATATATATATATTATGTCCTGGGTATAATGATAAACTACATCTAGCAGCAAATCTTCTCATCGGGTGATTGGAGGATCTGAGGACCGTGAAACCACCTTTTAATTACTGTTGTTCCTAGGTCCGCCATGACCCGGGTGGCAGCACTTGTTAGGGTCCCAGTTATGGGCAAATAGTGCCTACCAGGGCTGACCAAGCTTTTTAGTTTTATAGAACACGACTGGCCTAGGAGATGGAAAACTCTTACACGAAAAGCCTTGGGTCTATTGTATGCTTTGTCTGTGACATTTATTGGCACCGATTGAGTGTATCGGTTGTTTCGAGAAGTGTGGATGGTTCTGCACAAACCTTCACCACTTTAATCAAATCACTTGTGTGGGTTTTCTGTCGGTTTACCTTGATTCGTTTAGGTAAGTGATTCCATCAAGCAAATCTCATCTGAAAAATAACCTCCTCCTAAGGATCCTCCAATCTAACAATGATTTCATCTCACAATCCTCACTCTAGCTGCATATGTGGTCTTCTTTGTAAATTACTAGCTGATCTTAAGTGCCACTTAAGATTATCGCACAATATTTCATAACTGAATCAACTAAGTTCTCAGATCTTAATACGTCGAAACCGACAGGAGAATTTATTATATTATGAAATGGACTAAGTGCAAAAACTATTTTAATATATTTTCTCTTTATACGTTATTTTTATAGATACAACTAATTAAGTATATGCTCTTTTTATAATAAACAGTATTAACTATATTTACAGACCTCAATGTGTCGTGGACACATTTTCTATGAATTTCTCAGACATTCAGGCCGGTAGCTGTTGTTAACACTGCTTGTTATTTACTTAAATGTTTGTATGTACAAAAACAACTTATAAACAGAAAATATATTAAAATAATTGTCGAACTTATTCCATTTTATAATATATGACGTCATTTGTTTACGTTAGTTACGCTTTGAGCAAATATGAGCGTTGGAGAGAAATCATTCACTTCGCGTTTTTCAAGATCAGGCTCGTTCGTCTAGGTACTACGTATTAATCGGGAACAGACACCTCTGTGTGGTGTAATGGTTAGTATGCTTGTCTCGCTAGATCAATTACTACTGAAAAGTAAGTTCGATCCTCACTAGATGTTCCATGCTTTCAACATTGTGCCTCATATAAGTCACGCTTAGAAAATAACCGTATTTATCGGACATCGCCTACTTAATTGGTCATTTCGCGGTTTTTTAAGCGTTTCCTCCGTTTTGCCATCAGCCAATCAAATCCTTTAACACAAGCATATTATGACGTAGGTTTATTTCTTCTGTTTTGGGGGCTTTTTTTTTAAGAGATTATTTGAATTTTTTTTTTTTTTTTTTTGGACATTCAGGCCGGTTGATGGAGGCTGCATATTTTCTAGCAAGATTTCTCAAATATCCAGGACGGTAAGATGCGAATCAATATACTGCTTAATAAATAAATAAATACAGGACATCTATTAAAATGCGTGTATCCATTTAAAAATAACGTTTAAACCAATAAATTAAATAATGTGACGGACTAAATCCATTTCATATGATTATATATATATATATATATATATATATATATATATATATATATATATATATAAAAAAGTGAACATAGAAGTCAATACTTAGAGGCGACAGTCTGTTTCATGCTAGATGCAATTGTCAGGCCACGATTGCATCTAGCATGAAACAGACTGTCGCCTCTAAGTCTTGACTTCTATGTTTACTTTTATATATATATATATATATATATATATATATATATATATATATATATATATATATATATATATATATATTATAATTATATCTATATATATATATATTATAATTATATATATATATATATATATATATATATATTATAATTATATATATATATATATATATATATATATATTATAATTATATATATATATATATATATATATATATATATATATATATATATATATATATATATATGTATATATATAGATAGATAGATAGATAAAGGTAAAAGACAATAGGAAAACTGTATTATTCGCCGACGCGTTTCCTCCAATGAAAACGTCTACTTTGGACGAAACGCGTCGGCGAATAATACAGTTTTCCTATTGTCTTTTACCTTTATAATTATTGTCTTTTTTTACAGGTTAACGCTGAGAATTATATATATATATATATATATATATATATATATATATATATATATATATATATATATATAGGTCGCTGCGAGAGTGTTGTGTTTTGTTTGACGATTAAAAACAAACGTTTTTATTGAACATAACGTTAGAAAATCTGACTTCCATTTGCATAAAAATCGGAGTTACTGACACGTCTACAACGGTGTCAAAAAACTATTGGTTCGTCACGGGTAGCATTATCGCCTGAGCCACTGAAACTGTGTTACCTCCACCGGTTGGCGGCTGAAGAGGCCAATGTATGCCACCTGCTTTCACACGTCGTATGTAGGAAAATTATATATATTAGGTTTAGTCAGGGTGAAACAATTCTTTCAGATATCTTTGGTTTGAATAATATCTACAATTTCTATCTAGTTATTTGTTTTATATATTCATCGTTTGACCAAAATCTATTTTTATTTTTTAACTTTTATTTATATTTTCCTATATGTGTTTCCAAGAATTTGTGTTTTGTTTGTGTTTATGTAACTAATTTTGGTTAATTCCTGCGTTTCTTGGTTTGCTGGACCCAATTTTGAGACATTCAAGATGACGCCATTTTAACGATCAAACTGAATTTTTATGTATATTTTATTATATCTAGCCGCGTATTGAAAAGCCTCATGTTTGGGTCTCGTACCCAAATTACACAAATTTAATTCTTTACATCTATTTTGCAAAATTATACTTGTGATATTTTTAGTAAGAGAAATAAATTTTCTAACTTTCACTAATCAGGTTTTTTGGTATAATTATTTTTATTTTCTCTCTACTACTATTATTGACGCTAAATCTATCTTTTTTTCTTTAAATACAATGCGTTTTTATTGCGGCTCTAGATTTTTTTTAATCGGTATCAACCCATGCAAGGCAATAAAGCCACTAAGATACAAGGGGGTTACAGAGTTTGAAGAATTAGGGATGGAAACATTAATAATATTCATGAATAGGAAAGTGAAATCAGGACAGTAGATAGCGATTGGCATTGCATTTAATTTTTTGCAGATCATAGTTCATTGGAAAGCATGGAACTGGAAGGGATTCCTCAAGCGATAAAATAAGCTACCAGCATAGAACTTGCGGTTACATATAGTTAGGTTAAAGGTAAGTTGATGAGAATTCGACGACAGTGTAATACTATTCTTAAATTCGAAAAGTCTAGATATGAAAGCAAAGAGGTCATCGGAACAATTACAACGAAAGCATTTATAGAAAAGAGACATACAGGTGACCTTATGGTGGTTGATAAGGGATTGAAGATAAATTCACACATTTTTTACATATTAATAAAATTAATATATAAAACACGTGTAAATTCATCTTCTTGACTCTCACACAAAGTCAAACTAAATTTAAAATTCAAACCTATTTGGACGGCTGATGAAACTCTTATTAAGGATTATATTTTGCGTAAAAAATAATATTGTTAAATGTGAAAAGTAAACAGGATTACTGTTCTACAGTTATTGTCCATGTCTCGTGTCGATCTTTTTGAAAAATCTTACAGATATTTGAATTATCCGAATAAACAGCCACAGTTACGAATTCCAAATAATTCAACTTTGTTAAAGTGTAAGACATTCAACAATTTAATTTGTGTAAAATATAGGATTATCAATTGGTAAAAAACCCGACGAAAAAATACTTCAAGCAAATATTTGCAGTAACATTTACTTGATATGGTCTCTCAACAAAAACAGACGACACGAGACAAGTTTAAAAACAGACGATGAATTTATTAACAGACAAAAATGAATGAATTACATAAATTAAGCGAATTTTGTACTCAATAATGGCCAATAATATGTATGTAAATTATCAAGGAAAATGAAATATGCCTATTTTTAGAATAAAAATTATAATTCTGCGTAAAAAGTCCTCAGAAAATAAAACTACATAAAATGAAGAAAAGGAAAATATACTTCTCTGAATAGTTTTCAAAGAATTCGTACAATTTTTGAAGCAAAGTTCGTGGTAACAGCGAAGAATAGAACAATCACATCCGCCGAAGATTTTTCCTTGATGTAGGAGAGACTTTGATGTTCCTTTCAATTCTCGTCTGATGGTTGTCAAAATTCTTCTGCGTTGTTTTCTAATAAGTTGGTGCAAAATAATGACGTAATAATGTCGTTTCTTGACGTTGAAAAATACGTCAAAAACGACATTATTACGTCATTATTTTTGCACCAACCTAATATCTGGACCGGGGTGGCCTGTGTTCTTGCAGCAGCAGTTCGTCGACTCCGAAAATTAAATCTAAGGCCCTCCTTTATAATCTACTGGTAAGCTCCAAATACACTGCTCAGAATTTGGAGAGAAAGTCTTTTATTTGTTTTTAGATGAAAAAAAAAAACAAAAAAAAACAAAAAACGCAGCTGAATTAAGACTAATCAAAATGTACCATTTTGTAAAATACATCTATTGTATGCTTTAGTACAAATCATCTCCTCAACTGTTGTCATTTTCTCCATCTTCTCAACAGTTTAAGGCCCTCGTTAAATAGCCTACAGACAGGTTGCAAATACATTACTCGGAATTTGGAGAGAAACCCTTTTATTGGTTTTGGATGAAAAACAGCTGAATTACAACTAATCAAAATGTACCAGAAATATTTTCGAAATAAATTAATCAAGAATCTATCGCAGAATCTGCTTTCTCTCTGAAAGCCAGACGATGCCTGTTCAAACAACTTACATTTCTTCTACTATCTATTTTTTTTTCTAAAGTCTATCTTATATATTCATAGGTTTACCATTCGTACTTGCTTTGAATTGCTGTCGCATCTTGATAAAGTCCAAAGTATGTGCAATATTAATGATCGTGACCTAGCATCTCTGATTTAGTCACACTCTCACAGCCGTAACATAGCTTCACTTTGTCTTTTCTATAAATAATTTCATGGTAGGAGTTCTGTTGAAATTTCCTCTAGAGTATGTAGATTTATGAACTTAAACGCCGTACTGGATTGGCGGCAAGGTTCATCATTTTGCAGTAGACATGGCTGGACGTAGCCGTAAATTCTATGCTAACAGTTCCTTCTCTCGAACTTCTTACTTGTGGAACTCTTTTTCAACTTCTTGGTTTCCAGTCAATTTGAGCTTCAAAAATTATATGCAAAGTCAATCGTTATCTACTGTCTTTTCAATTCTTGTTCTTTTATTGTTCTCTCTCCTTATGAATGTCTATTTTCTGATATAATCTAAAACTCTGTAAACCTTTGCATCTTAGTGGTTTTATTGCCTTGCTTGTGGTGAAATTATTTAAAAATCTATCTCACTCTGTTCATATCTATCTATCTATCTATCTATCTCAGTCTATTCATATATCTCTCTCTCTCTCTCTCAGTCTAATCATATCTATCTATCTATCTATCTATCTATCTATCTATCTATCTATCTATCTATCTCAGTCTATTCATATCTATCTATCTCAGTCTATTCATATCTATCTCAGTCTGTTCATATCTATCTATCTATCTATCTATCTATCTATTCATATCTATCTATCTATCTATCTATCTATCTATATATATATATATATATATATCTATATATCTACCTATCTATCTCCAGCAATACTCGATAGGTACATAAAAAATTCTCAATCAAAAGCTCCTTTGAACCTGATGTTTCGTATGAACAAGGAAGCCTACAGAAATCATGAACTAAAACTTAATGATAAAAACAGATTCCTTGACAGAATTTGCTATAAATAATTTGAATAAAGAAGACGTTTTCTAAAGTGTGGACAGATACCATAATTCATAATTTTCAAGTAATCTCCAGAGAAAAATGAAAAAAACGTCTTTTACAGCGACTTGTTTACCTCCAGACGTTGCCATACTAAAAGAATAATCATTTTATCAATTACGCTCACCCGTAATCTGACATTTCCAAACGATTCGCTTTAAAAACGATTTAATCCAGTCGCCTACATTCTCGCATACTTAAAGAATATTGTATTTTAACTGAAGCGTACCTTCTGGATGTGGAAATCAGACCTTTTTTTTATCCCAACGGCAAACCATTAACCACGTCGTTATCAAGTAAATTCCCGAAGTTGAGCATGTTTTTTTTTTTTTGCTTTTTTTTTTTGGTTCATCCGCCTCTCAGTTGTCGTTATTCTTGGCTTCTGAGATGAAATAAAAGAACAAAAAAGTTTTCTAGATTTGATTTCCTTTCACATATTCAGAAAATGCCATAGAAGTGGTTGAACGTTTTCTAATAAGCACTTGCTGATTAAATACGGACGTTCACCAATGCCTGGAAGATACAGTGTCTGGAGACGAGAGACAACGGTAGAACAAAAGGAAGTTTGAATGGCTTCGAAGCAAAGTTGTACTAACACAGATATTCAAGCGGCAGTAGTACTATCATTATTAGTTGTATTAAACGCAGCAATAATAATAATAATAATAATAAATACAAATACTTATGAATTAATGAAAGAGGCGGAATACAACATTCAATTATGAAGAAAACGATTCGAAAAGAATGTTATAGAAAAGTGCGTATGATACTAGAAAGCGTGCTTAATGGGGCCAATAAAATGAAGATTATCATCAACTTAGCTATACCCATAGTGACATAACACTGCAACAATTTTAAATGGAAGTTGAATGACATTAAAAATGGAACACCAAGACCAGATAAATACTTACGCAAATGCACCAGCCGAATCCGATATTTATAGGCAAGAGCTATAGCAGGCCGAGGTCTAATCCAACTTGAACTAACTCTAAAACTACAACAATCAGATTCTAAGAATACCTCACAAAAAAAATGACCCTCTCCTACAAGTAGTAAAACACAAAATCCACTCCATCAACAAAGAAGCTGCACTCTTCAAGAAACAGCTTAATATCCCTGAAATCCTACTGTAGAATATTGGTTGGATTGCAAGTAGACTGGTGTAGTCCACTCAAGCTAAAATACAGCCCTGAGTCATTTAATGGAGAGATATATGCTTGAATAGAGTCTACTCATGCAAATGTGCTGGGCAGATCCATTCCAGCAAGGTGGACCTACCCACCTGCTGCATTAGGTGCTCTCCTATAAATGAGGTAGATTAGCTGGCTTGCCTTTACAAGGAGATACAAGAAGGCAGCCATGTTAGCAGGCAAGTCATTTGACTTCTACACCTACAAAAAAAAAAAAAAGAAAACAAATGAAGCGAATACCATCTAAGCCAAACGTGTAAAACAGAAAGCAAAACAACATGGCCAAAAATATTGTCGTTTTTTGACGTATTTTTTAACGTCAAAAAACGACAATATTTTTGCACCAACTTAATAAAAGAATGAAAGAAGAAGATGTGGCCAACAGAAAACACATCAATGGCTGAGGAGTACCGAATTGTAAGTTGAGACAGGAGGCCTAATTATTGCAGCTTAGAACCAAAGACTCGCAACCCGTCTCTATCACGCTCACATAATCAATGATGAAACTAACCCAAAATGCAAGATCTACGGACAATATGATGAAACCGTCGACGATATCATCTCAGGATAACTGGAAATGGCAAAAATTAATATACCCACAGACAGAACAAGGTAGCGACATATGTGCAATAAAAGATATGAAAGGAGCACAAAATCGAAACCACTGAGAGATGGTATGACCACAAACCAGGCACACTTACACAAAATAATGATTTAACTCTCCTCTGGTACATGCCAATTCAAACTGACATGGAAATAAAAGCAAACAAACCGGATATCATCATAAAAGAAAAGAAATTCAGGAAGTGTATTCATATTGACATGGCAGTACCATCTGAGAGAAACACGTTCATGACAATTATCGAGAAAGTGTTTAAAACAATGACCTGGAGATCGAGATTAACAAGATTTGGGAAATGAAAACTGAGGTTGTACCAATAGTAATCGGAGCTCTGTGCCTTGTGAGAAAAGAAATGGAAAATTTTACTAACAGTATCCCAGGTAACATAAACATACAAGTTGATCAGAATATGACTCGATTAAGAATATCCCATGTACTAAAAATATTAAATGACAATTCTCGTATAGGGCCTAAGGACCATAGTTTGGACTCGGCTCTACAGGATACACAGCAGGAAACGTAACATGCACAAATGATAGTAATTATGCTGTGAAAGAGAAGTTTGGAGTCGGACGAAAAATATAAAAATACTCCTACATCAAGAGGAGTAGCAGGAGGAGCATTAGCAGAAGAAGGAGTTGTTGAAAACAAACATTCACGGCTAAACATCCTCTTCCCTAGTTTCCATTCAACTTTATGTTTCCCTGTACCAAAAGGTAATAAACTTGTTGGTAAACCAATTCTGGTTTTTTAGTGCTGTTTTTGATAATTAAGTTACAACACTGAGTAACTGCTTTTATTATTTCCGGTTCTTTCTAAAGTCTCTTTCGCTTTCATTATCCCCTTTGGGTCTTAGTAGCATTATCACCTTGCTTGGGGTGAAATGATTAAAACAAAACATCAAGGAGTCGCTGAACGTTTCTGTTATGGACGTCACAGCCAACAGGAAAAAAAACATCTGATCAACGCGTGTAATTAATTAAGAATCTAAACCGAGATTGTCAATTGAGGTTGATTGCCCTTATAATGAGCAGACAGAAGTTTGGTATGTGCATGTAAGAACATATGTACCAAAATCTAGAAAAAATATATATCTAGTTTTCTCTGTTTAATCATGTTTACCTCAAATTAAAATTATTCTCAAATATATGACGCACACTATAATGTCTATCAAGTTTGTTTTTTTTTATTTCCAAATCTTTTCAAAAGTTGGCACTTAAGTAGTCCTTCTTGCCACCCGACAAAAATTTGATTAAAACTTTTCATTCAATTTTATCTTTGTCTGCCCATTTTAATTTGATCTTCAGTTACTAAAGTCGGATTTCCAAAATGAATAGACCCGTGGGGTGATTAGACACCCCAATAAAAAATGCTTATCGTGTAATAATTATGCAAAATATTGTCCTTCTGCTGAAAACATATATATATATATATATATATATATATATATATATATATATATATATATATATGAGAAGCAATACTATGACATCTTTTTTTACATAAGGATTAAAAAAATAATAGAAGACTTAACAATAAAAATGAAAAAAAAACACTTAATTACAGTAACTACGAACACGGCCACAATGTGATGACCGTGTCTCTATAATACTAAAAATATACACACAACGAAACACCCAATTAAATTGAAAAAATAAAAGCATCCTTGTAATGGCTAAAAGTATAGCCGGAATATAGAACATTTGGACAGTTTGTAAATACAAAAAAAAACACATGTTCGAACACACGAAAAATAAATAAATTGATAAGAACCTTAATCGTAGTACATATATAGGTAGGTAAGCGGTTGGGTAGATAGATAATGAGATATGTCATGAAATAATTCAAGTACTTTGCTCGTCTGTTAGGGTACCTATCTAATATCTGTTGGAGACATTTATTTCGGCTGAGTATATATATATATATATATATATATATATATATATATATATATATATATATATATGTAGTGAAAGCGAAACTGCTTAAAATGTCTATGGAGAGTTACCCTATTAACAGGTTTTCTCAAATAGTAGACCCTTTCTTCAGACAGTAATTTCTATAAATTTAATTTAATGATAATATCGGTGATGAAATTTCCATTATGGTAGCTAGATCTTATGAATTTAAGCGCAGTACTTGATTGGCGGTTAGGTCTCATCAATTTCCAGTTGAATTGTTTAGATATAACAGTTCTAACAGTTTTTTCTATCGCACTTCTTGTTTGTGGGACACTCTTCGGGCTTCTTGCTTCTAAGTGAACTTTGATCTTCACAAATTTAAATGCAATGTCAATCGTTATCTTTTGTCGTTTTAATTTATTTTCTTTTATTGTCCTGTCTCCTTAATAGTAGTTTTTTTTCTCATATACAATCAGTAAACCATTGCATCCTAGTGGCTTTATTGCCTTGCTTGGGGAGATATGACTTTGAAAATTCTAGAAAATACTGTAACGTTCTTCTCATTGCAAAATTTGATTATTTTTTATTCATTGTTTTAATAATTATAATTGCGTACTTCAAAAGTATGCTGTTCAAAAGTAAAAAGGGGAAAATACTTATCTCACTTCAGATACAAAGGCACAGTTTCCTGGACGTTCGCTCTGACCATGGTGAGCTAATAGTAATCAAACTTTGCCAAATTTCAGGACCACCCCCTGTAAATATCGGACGTACACTTGAACGCTTTCACCCTTTCTTTCATCCCAAGATATGCGATTTCGTCAACCATTATCTCATCTTTTGTAATGCTCTCTGCAAAATAACTCTTACCACATATTACAATGCTCATCTTAATGAATATCTATGCTTACAATTTAGGATAATCAATATAAAAAAACTCTGAGAACATATAAGTGTCTTTATCTTAAAAATGTCTATTCAAACATATTATGGTAACCAATGTAAAATTCTCTTTATATATGTCCCAGTATTTATTTTAAAGAACTTCTATACTTACCTAATAAGGCAATCAATATAAAAACCTCACAGTTCGAATTAGTTTATAGCAAACAATATCTATATTTACTGAATCGGGCAATCATTGTAAGATAGTTCTTGGCACATATTTGTGGGTACAAATAAATTAAAATTACTGTTTGTTAGCAAGTAACGTCCTTCGCGAGACGCGTACGTCACGTGATATGGAACGTCACTGTTCGGATATTCCTAACTTAAATCTGTCATAAATATTTTAAATGTTGTTTAAAAAAAAAAAATTAACTATGTCTAAAAAAATTGCTTAACTATTGAATTATTTATAAAGATTTAAAACACCCAAGCAGGTGAGGTTAGGTGGCTGTAATCTATCATTTATTCTGCACCTTATGTCCTAATAGTGGATATATTGGTGAGTCTGGAAATAATTTTAGATTTCGTTTCAATAATCATGAACAAACCATACGTAAAAACAACCCTTATTCCCCCATAGCTAAACACTTTAATCTCTCAGGACATTCATTAGAAAACTGCAAATGTTTATTGATAGATTCCGATTTTAGTTCCACATACACACGCAGAAAAAAAGAAACATATTGGATTTGAAAATTAAATACACATAAACTAGGGGTGAATAGGGACTTGGGTGTTTTAAATCTTTATAAATATTTCAATAGTTAAGCAATTTTATAAAATATAGTTAAACATTTATTTATTTTTTTTAAACAACATTTAAAATATTTATGACAGTTAGATTTAAGTTAGGAATATACGAACAGTGACGTTCCATATCACGTGACGCCCGCGTCTCGCGGAGAACGCTACTTGCTAACAAACAGTAATTTTCATTTATTTATAACAAACAGTTATTTCTGATGAATTTCAGAGTTATTTCTGATGAATTTTAATTTAAACAGTTATTTCTGAATTTAAAGTTTAAATTCAAAGAAATGTATCCTGACATTTGGATTATCATTTAACTTAACTGAACTCATTGTATCACTGGACCTATTGGACATTTTACCTTGGATTATTTACCTCGATCACTATTGGACAAGCATTGGATTATTTACCAACTTCGGACAGTGTGTGACATAAAGTTTTAAAAAAAAATCCGCCTGTCAAGAAAACCAACGAATTGACTGTGTTTTGGCCAGAGTTCTAGGACAACCTAAACCGATAAGTTTTTCCTTTACTTTATTTTCAAATATCTTTTTATATTTCGTTTTTCTCTTGGTTTTCTTATTCTTTTTTGGTTGCACGGCGTTTTTATTTCTTTCTCGTTTTTGCACCCTCCCACTTTTTAATTTACCGTTTTCCTTTTTGTTGAAACTATTATTGTCTTTGGTTTGCTCCTTTCGTTTTACATTTTTATTTTGTTCGTAAATAATTTTTGTCCTTTGTATGCCAAAGCAAAAAACATTGAAGAGAAATTTAAGCCGTTAGATGTGGTGGGTTTTCCACCATGGTCGATAATAATAACGCTGATATGCCGGAGACACCGGTGTCACCTACTAAATCGGCCTGGTCTGAAAATAGGCCGCTTCAAAAAGATGGCATATTTTATGCCAACCAAAGAGACAAATTCCAGGCAACCTTCAACGGTAACGAGTTCCTCACAATTAAGGAGGCTTTGAATGCGGTGGAACCGCGCACAATTTCCTTGCTGACTTCAACTTTAAAACGCGGAAGTTAACCGGAGTCAGCAGGGAAAGTATGGAAGAGGCCCTAAAGGCCCTGCAGATCAACCCCAAAGTGCTAGCGAGAAGGACTAATGCCTTATGGGACATCCTTCTCCAGACTGAACAGCAAGCCAAGGAGTTGGCAGGGAGAACCTTAAGCACAAAAAACTTGAGGCTTCAGACGGAGTACATGGGCACCCGCAGGACAAAAGTTACCGTCCATGGGGTGCCCGTAGATATCTCGGAGGACCGTATGGGGGCCTTCTTCACCAAATTTGGGGAAGTGAACGAAGTGAAGGCCCTTAGAAGTAAATCTGGCATCGAAACAGGGGACATGGAGGTACAGGTAACCCTGGACAGATCGGCCTTCAGGAACGTCCCCAACACATTGATCTGCCGTGACAAGAAGATGCTGGTGGTGGTGGAGGGCAGAAAGGCTTGGTGTTGGTGGTGTGGAGTGTCGGGCCACATGGCAAAGGAGTGCCCCAGCAAAAAGGGCACACAAGCTGCACCACGACCGGCATTGTCAACAGCCAAAACAGTAGCACCTAGTAAACCGGAGGTGGGGACTTCAAAATCTAACGGAGACTGGAAAGAGGTGGTTAGAGGCCGGAAGTCTCCTAAAGTTTTGTCCCTCCCCCCCAAAAAAAGAGATACTTCTCGAAATGAGGCAGTCACAGCCTGAGAATGTGAAGGAGGTGCCAACACAACAGGAAGGGCTGCAATTACCGAAGGAAGGCCAGTAGCCTAAACAACAACAGGAGAAGCAGCCAAAACAACAGAAGCAGCAGCAAAAAGAGCAGCAGCAACAACAAAAACAACAGCAGCAAAAAGAGCAGCAGCGACAACAATAAAAACAGCAGCAGCAGCGACAACAATAACAACAACAGCAGCAGCAGCGACAACAACAACAGCAGCAAACAGAGATGGAGGTGGACAGAGTGCCTCCACGTCGGGCTTCATCCTTGAACAGGTGCGGGGAAGAAGACGATGACGAAGAAGACGAACAACAGCAAAGATATTCTGGCAGTAGTAGGGCGGAGGAAGGCATTGATAGATCCAGGTTGCTCCCCGTCCCTGCTTCACCAAGAGAATCGGTGGCTTCGACCAAACCTAGGAGCCACCCTCCCTCCCCATCTCGTTCTCCACCCCCCTCTCCCTCGACTTCCCCCCTAGGCTCATCGGCCACCCCACCACACACATCTACCTCTTCCCCTCCCCACCCTTCCAGGGAGAAAAGGAAGAAAAAAAAGATGTTCGCAGGCCCCGAAACCATCTGTAAGGTGGACAGGGAGGACTTCAAATGGGGCCTGACCAATCAAAAAAAAAAAGCCATCTTAGGAGGACTCTACAAGATGGACTCCGTAGATGGGAAAAGCATCGAGGACCCCCGAAACTTTCCACAGTCCCCAGGCGTAATAACCTGCGTGAGGGAGAAGGGGGCTTACTTAAAAGTGTGGAAACACATCTTCGAGGCTAAAGAAGCCTTCCCCGACATCAGAGTCGTGGAAACAGAGAACTCCACCTTAAAAAAACTTTTTTGTGCTGGGAGGGTCCCCGTGTTGCTCCACCCCTCTTTATATAGGGCGGTAAAACTAACATACCCCACGGATGTCGGCGGGATTGTCCTGGACGGTCGTATGACGACCGAATTAGGAACGGGGAATCTAGGACAGGCCGTCGGGGTCCTTACCAGCGCAGATTTCCGCCCGGTATGTGAGTAGGCTTTTTGCTTTTCTCTTTTTCTTTTTTCTTTGCAGGCCTAAACCATGTCTGTCAAGATAGCGACGGTGAATGTGAATGGCTTGAGGGATCGGGGTAAGGCTCCGGGACCTCTTGTCGTTCGGCGAGGATGTCGCCGCGATCGAGGAGACCCACTTTGTTTGCAGTTCCGATGCGTGTGTGCTGTCTAACGACTTTGTCGTCTATTCAGCATATGGGGGCCGAGCTGCCGGAGGAGTGTCTTTGCTGGTGAAGCGGACTCTAGATGCGAAGGTGGACCTTGTGCATACCGATGCCGAGGGACGGTTGATCGTGGCCGATATTACCGTGAAAAGTCGTTCGTTTCGGGTCGTTGCGGTTTATGCGCCCAACGACCAGGAGGAGCGGGTTTCGTTTTTTCGACGTTTGGAGCCTTGTGGATTCGACGCGCTTAGTTCTAATGGGGGACTGGAATGCCATCCTGGACCCCAAGTTAGATCGGGGGCGGGGTGCTAGCGGGAGAAAGGGCGATCGTAGCCTGGTCGATCTGATCGCTGACTTCGGTCTCGTCGATAGATACCGGGTAGATCACACCGGGGGGGGGGAAATGTGGACGTGGGCCCGTAGCTGGCCTTGTGACAAGGTGGTTAGCTACCTTGACAGAATGTTAGTGAGAAGGGCCGACACAGATCTGTTAGATTGTCCCACGTTCCACTGGGTAGGCTACACGGACCACAAACTCGTTTGTGCCCGTGTGGCGCTAGAACATAGGCCTAAAATTGCTGGCTACTGGAAGTTCAATCTGTCCTTACTGGACAGGCGGGACTTCCGGGAGCAGCTGACTAGCTTAGTGCAGCGGGAGTCAGTGGGGGCGGTTACCGGGAATAGGTGGTGGGACAGACTTAAATGTAGAATTAGGTCCTTCACCACTGACTTCAGCAAACGGCTCGCCCTAGATAGAGCTGATAAGGTGAGGACGCTTAAAGCTAGTCTTTCCGGGGCGGAGGCTGGGGAGATCCCCTAGAGATAGCCTTAGCTAGGGAGGCCCTGGAGCGTTTGAATAGCGAGCCCTACACGGGCCAGGTAATTAGACATAGGTTAAGCAAGATGTCTTCCGAAGCCGTGAACATGGGCGCAGATCTGCGCCGGGAAGAGGTCCGTCGAGGTGGCGATCGTTACATTCGTGAAGTCAAAAATCCGGAGGGGCGTACCCTTCGGGCCACCGACGACATGTGCGAGGCGTTTCGGCGGGATTTCGAGAGCCGCTTTACCAGGCAGCCTGGTCTTCGTGACGACGAGTTTCGCAGCTATTTGGCTGACTTTCCTCGGCTTTCGCCGACTGAAGCGGCTAGCTGCGAGGGAGAGATTACTGAGGGCGAGGTCTACGCGGCTTTGAAGAAGGTCGGCAGAGGCAAGTCGCCCGGTCTGGATGGTCTGCCTTATGAAGTGTACTTGAGGCTGTCGCACATCTCTGTCCCGATTTTGACGGTCGTGTTCAACAACTGGTTCCGGCAGGGGTTCCACCCCGACCGGTTCTCCAGGGGTGTGATCACGCTTTTGAAAAAGGGCAAGGGTGTCGGGGGGAACCTAGACGACTACAGGCCCATAACTCTGCTAAACACAGAGTTAAAGATTTTGGCCAATATCCTGCAGGAGCGCTTGCAGTCAGTTGCCGGGTCTCTGTTGGGTCCCGAGCAGACCTGTGCTGTGAGGGGTCGAACAATTCAGAGCAACCTGCATTTGATCCGCACGATCATAGAGGGAATAAAAGACGACGAGATAGCCGCGCTGATCAATTTGGATCAGTCCAAGACATTCGATAGGGTTGACCATCGCTACCTGGCTGCTGTCCTGCAGGCCGCTGGATTCGCACCCGACTTCTGCCGCTGGATTAGCCTCCTGTATCGCTCCCCCACAGCGGTGGTACAGGTGAACGGGAAGCTGTCGGGCGCTTTTGCGCTGTCTAGGTCGGTTCGTCAGGGTTTCCCGCTGTCGCCCCTACTTTACGCTCTGGCGTTGGAGCCTCTCCTTCGCTGGCTGATGGATAGGGCGTGCAGTCCGGCTCTATGCGGAATCGCCGTTCCTGGCGGGGCTCGAGCCAGGGTTTCCACGTACGCCGATGACGTATCTGCCTTCGTGCCGTCCCGCAGAGAAATTAAGGCGGTGCTGAAGGCGCTTGATCGGTACGAAAAGGTGACAGGAGCCAAGATTAACTGCGACAAGTTGTCCGGCTTGCGGCTAGGTGCCTGGAAGGGGATCGATCTTCCGGGGCCCTTCGGTTGGACGGACGGTCCTGTCCGCATTCTCGGAGTGTGGTTTGGACACGACCTCCAGCTGGAGAAGAATTGGTCTGAAGTTTGAGCAAAGGTCGACGCAGCCGGTTAGACTTGGCGCCGACGGAGGTTGTCCGTAAAGGGCAAGGCGGAGGTGTGTGCTACATACATCTTCCCTCTGATCCTTTATCGATTGTCCGTACTTCCTCTTTGTAACGACCATAGGGTGCCGCTCGAGCGCTCGCTATCCTCCATTTTGTGGAGGGGACGCGGGAATCGGGTCGACAGAGATGTCTGTGCACAGCGTCCGTGTCATGGGGGTCTGGAAATGCCGCACTTGGTGAACCACAAACGTGCCTCCAGGCTGGCTTTCCTACGCCGCGCGTTGACCGGAGATTCGGTTATGGCGGGGATTGTTAGGGACGCGTTCCCTTGCCTTACTATCACTCCCCCCATCTCGTGGGTTGAGCGCCGTCGTAAACCCCGGGAGCAATCGGTTTTCCTTCGCGAGTGTCGGTCGGCCTTGCGGGCCGTCCCTCGGTCCAGTGACCTTTCTCGGCCTAGGAAGGTCTTATATCGTTTGTTCGTGGAGGGGTTCGCGAAGGATTCTCTGCGCGAGGATCTCGGCTTGTCGGGGGACGAGTTTCGCTCTTACTGGTCTTGGGCGCCAGCGGCGGATTACCTCAGTAACCCTGAGTTTTCGCTTACTTGGCGACTGGCTCGGAATCGGCTGCCTCTCAATGACAAGGTCTTCATATGGGGCTTGGCGGATTTGCCAGACTGCAAACGGTGCGGCCTTGGCTTACAGGAAACGGCTTCGCACGCGTTCTACCATTGCCCCCGGGTCCGCCCCTTATGGGACCATGTCGCCGAGCTGACGGCTCGTCTCGCTCCCGAAAAGCTCGTGCCCATTGATCGCGCATACGCGTGTGACAATGTGTCGCCCCCGTATTCCGGGGTGAAACGGATGGTTTTTCTCACGCTGCTAGCCACGGCCCGAATGGTGATATGGACGAGGCGACAGGAGGAAGTCTTGCGGGGTATCCGTCTTTCTCATCGGGATCTGTTCCGATTCTTTGAGCATCAGCTCAAGATGAAGATCAGAACTGATAGGAAACGCTTGCATTCGACAGTCTTCAGCGAAAGGTGGGTGACTGAGGCGAGCTTGGTTCGCGTGAACGGGGCTAGCCTTGATTTTCTCTTTTAGGTCAAACCTACGTTACATCGGGGTGGTTTCCTGTGGAGCCCTTCCTCTTGGTTAGGTTAGGCAGGCTTTTGTGTACCTAGTTAATGTGAGTGTTGTTCCCGGCCTGTATCCCGGCTGCTCTTTAGTTATGATCCAGCCTGAGATTCCTGACCTCCCCAGTTTGTTTTTGACCCCTCTTTATCTCGACAGGGTCAGCTTTATATTTTCCCATGCCCTTATGATTTTTTATCCTTTTCCCACTCCCTTAGCGAGAGAGCTGCTTGATTTTGTCCGAGGGGCAGAATACAGTAGCCTCTCTGTTTTAAGGGTTGGACGGGTCCTACTAACATCAGTTATGTTTAATTTTCATTATGTTAATATATATTTTAGTTCGTTATTGGTTTCCACTCCCTCCTCTCTCATCTTTACATCATAGAATTTTGTATATATATCTTTTTAGTATCATTAAATTTTTATGACACGGGGCGCGTTTTGTATGTCTCCCTAGTGTGGATGCGGTATTATGGTGCATGGAGGATCGATTGGTGACGGACGAGTTCTTGTGGTGAATGGGTAAATTTTAAAGTACGAATGGGTCGCGAATCAGATTAGCTAGGTATAAGATAGTTAGTGAAGACCAGCCTTCTACCCCTCCTCCTTCTTCGGCGTTGTGCCACAATTTTGTACTTTATACAAAACAAATATCAACAGTTATTTCTGATGAAAGATTGAGGACAATTTGAAATATCAAATATATATATAAATAAATAAATACTTTCATAAAATAAAACATAATTTTTTTTTAATTTGCAACTTTTTCTCTATATATAAATATTAAGAAAGTATACGTGGCTTCTCATTATGCTATATATATATATATATATATATATTAGTATTTTGTATATATATATATATATATATATATATATATATATATATATATATATATATATATATACTAATGTATTTATCTCAAATCATATACGGTATGTTTGCATCCTGAACTGGGGCTTTTTTCTAAAAAAGGAATTATGATATTAAACGTAGAATAGACTGATAAAAAAGATTCGGGGAACTGAATGTTTTTATCAAATGTCAGTTCGATTAAAAGTTGGTCTGACTGTAAAATTTGTAAAAAAAATGATAGATGCGCTAAGAAATCGGAAATATGGATAAAATTATATGCTTAAATCATTTTTTTTCATTTCAACCCGCAGGCAGGCAATACAGCCCCTAAGACGCAATGGGTTACTCAGTGTTAGAGAGTATGTAAGAAAATGAAAGACACTGTTAAGGAGAGATAATAATATATGAACATTTGGGACATTTGGCCGAACGAAATATTTGGTCGACGGACATTTGGCTGAAGGGACATTTGGCCGAAAGAACATTTGGCTGAACTATCATTTGGCCGAAGAACGTTTGGCCCAACGAACATTTTGCCGAACAGACATTTGGCCGAACAGACATTTGGCCGACGGACATTTGGCCAAACGAACATGTCGTCGAACGAACATTTACGGCGACGGACATTTGGCTGAACTATTATTTGTTCGAACGGACATTTGGCTGAACGAACATTTGCTCGACTGACATTTCGCTGAACGGACATTTGACCGAACGAACATTTGATCCACGGATATTTGGCTGAACAGACATTTGACCGAACGAATATTTGGTCGACGGACATTTGGCCGAACGAACATTTCGTCGACGGACATTTAGCCGACGGACATTTGGCTGAACGGACATTTGGCCGAACGAACATTTCGTTGCCGGACATTAGCCCGAACGGACATCTGGTCGACGAACATTTGGCCAAACGAACATTTGGTCGAGCGATATTTGGCTGAACGGATATTTGGCCGAAGAAACATTTGATCGACGGACTTTTTACTGAACGAACATTTCGCCAAACGAAAATTTAGGCGACGTACATTTCTCCGAATGTACATTTGGCCGATGGACATTTGGCCGACGGACATTTGGCTTGCGGACATTTCACCGAAAATTACAAGTAAAAATAGTAACAACAATACTTTAAGTATTTTAATTAGCATTATTATGAGGTAGAATAGAACTAATAATTTACCACTGAAAACTAAAGTGATTGAATGACTAAATTTAAATTTAACGTTAAAAGTTTTCTTCAAATTCAAAAATATTTTAAAAAAGAGATTTCATAAATTTAAACCGAAATCAGCACTGTTCAATAAATGTTAAATGTTTCCTTATAAGGAAACAGCTATATATTACCTTTACCAAGAGTCAGATAAGATCAAAAATGGAATAATGATGTTATTTTTAGGCTGGAGCTTCCCAGTCTTTACTTTCCTGGATTGATAGAATTCAAAAGCAGTCTGCGAGTTCTTGTGGATGATAAATTATTTTCAGCCGTAAATTTTTTTTTCCCACAAATGAATTTTTAGGGGCATCTCGCTACTGTATCGCTATTTCCATGGCAAATGTTCAGATGAGCTACATTCCTTAGTTCCACCAGTTCATCTAAGCCTCTCTCTACTCTATCGCTATTCCCATGGCAAATGTTCAGATATGCTCCTCACATATATGGCCAATCAGAAATATCGCTCGGTAAATAAATATCGTTGCTTCTTTTTTTTTAAATTATTTTTTTGCTTACCGGGATCAGATCGATTTTGGAGATTGGCTAGTGAAAGTGCGTTTCTGCTGTTGCCAGTGGGAAGGGTTGGATTTTTGACCCCGTTTTTGTTACTGTGTTGCTTGCTCGACTGTTTACAACAGATTTGCGATTAAAATTAATGTTGGCACACGGATTCTTTTTACTGGTCCCCATTTGGTTCATACACAACCAGACCCTTTAATCTCACTAGCTCTGACCTTCACAACTGGGAACCGGCCATGCCACATACACAAAGGTGAATCACCCTAATTCCCTTCGAATTTAATTAGTAACGAGAAAGTTCCCTTCAGACAGCTTCTTCCCAAGTACAGCTGCTTTGTCAAACAGACTCCCGCGAGGATGTTATGCCAATCAGTATAATCTTGACATCTTTGGTTAACCGTTATCTGCTCCATGAAATTCACTTCTAGCCGTTACGCTCATAAACCACTGCACCTTCTACACTGAGTGGCTCTTGGGCCTGTATTGGGGGAATATTTTCACATGTTCATCCAATGTTGATCGGATTAAAAAAACAACAACCGGAATACAGGAATTTTAACTCAAAAATAGATCGATAGAAAAATAATGAAATATGAAATGCCATGAAAACTTTAAACCAAATGTTGGTAGAATAAAAAAAAAATTCAAAGTACCCAACTTTAACCAGAATTATAGATTAATAGAAACATAGAAAGTGAACAGTGAAATTCTTGACCAACTCTTGTTCGTATTAAAAGAAAATCGGATAGAAGGACTTGAACCATGGGAATGGATTGATAGAAGCCACTAGAAAATAGGAAGAAAACGTTTTGATCAAATTATAACGATCGAACTATAAAACCCGAAGCAGTAATTGTTTTTTCTTGTCTTTATCTTTAGCATCCGTTTGTGTTCGCCTAATCGATAATCAAATCATTACCGCAAGCCTCTTCCTCGTCTTACAATTGGTTTATTAATATTTCTTCAATTTCTGTGATTTCGAATTGTGCCAGAGTTTCTTTCTGGATTTTCTTTTGTTTCAAAAGAAAAGGAAAAAAGAAAAGACTTGTTTCCTCGTTTCTTAGTTAATCTTTCAATGTCAGCCTGCAGAGATATTTAGCTTTTTTTTCAGTAATTTGATGAAATATGGTCTGACCAAGTCTGAAAATATGAAAACTTTACAGTCTATATCAAGTCATATATTTTTAAATCATTGAATATTCCAAAAATCCTCGATTTTATAGCAATTTATAAATATTTCCCTTTCTGAACTAATACTGGGTATGACGATAAACTACATCCGGCAGCAAGCCCTCTAATCAGGCGATTAGAGGTTTTGAGGAGCATGGAACCATCTCTTAATTGCTGTTTCCAGGTCCACTCTGACCTTGAGTAGTAGCAATTGTTAGGGTTCCAGTTATTGGCAAAGAGTGATCATCCAAAAAAAAAAAAAAAAAAAACACTATGAAAATATACATTTTTATAGTAAAAATATCAACAATACATTTTTATATAAAATATTAACAACAATACCTATTTATAGTATTATTAATACGAGGGAAATCTTTCATGACATTAATACATATAATATCCTATAATTTCTTAAATCAAACTGTTTCGTAATATAACTTCAACAAAACTACAACATAAAACACACATATCACCGCCTCTAGTAAGTATGTCCACACAAACATGTATACGCACAAAAGCTGAGTATTATCTACCATGTATTCAACTGTGAAAGAAGAATCACAGTATTTTTGTGATAGCAACGAACACACATCGCCACCTTTGTGATGTCAACGAATACTCGTTGTAACTTTTATAATGTTCGTTGTAGTGGAGACTTTGTAATCGCAGATAGAACTTTAGTACGCCGTTGATCAATACTGGTGTCAGATGCCTTCGAATAACATTCACACGAATAGTACTTGCTCGATAATATTCGCTCGACAAGTAACTTGTATAGTGATCCGAACAGTAGAAATGGTATAGTGAACAAACTAGAGAATAGCGGTCCGTATAGTAATAGAGGATAGACTAGAAAGAGCGATCCGAATAGTAATAGAGGATAGACTAGGAATAACGATCGTTAATTGTCAGCTACTTCCTACGTATCTGCGTTTCCTCTATGGTCACATGGTCTACATAATTTTTATAATGGGATTGCCTGTGTTTGCTCACTAGCGATCTAGGTTCAAACTCAAGTGTCGCCAGCGACTCTTTATTCATGTATAACAGATTTCATATTTTTGTTACTTTAAATCTGTCAAGAAAATTAAATTATTCATGAAGATGTTGATATTCTGTTAAACAAATAAATCAATCAATAAAATCTGAACAAATAGGAAAAATTTATCAATGTAACATTTTCGCTTTTATTAAATTTTGAGAGAAAACATAAAAAAAAACAAACAGAATTTTTGTATTTTTCTATTTTATCGGAACAAGTCATTCTCGATTGGGTCTTGTCTAATCCTGTCCCACAGTTGGTCGTTAGAGACGACTTCCAGACAACTAATATTGAGGATGTTCCTAAGACATCGGTCGGTAGGGTTAGGGTTAGACAGGCAGTTATATGACAGGCAATTCCATTACAGATGAAGAGGAAACTTGAGAGATGTCATTCTACTACGGAATTCTGAGAATATCATCGACAGAACATATGAGCAAAGTGGAAGTATTAAGAAGAATATGGATTACAGATCTTAACCATCAAAAATAATCTACTTAAATTAGTCTTTTCCTAAAAGAATTACTCCTTTTTCTTTTTCTTTTTTTTAATCATTTCACCCCAAGCAAGGCGGGAGCCACTAGGACGCAAGGGGTTACAGAAAATTTAGAGCAAGATCAGATAGGAGTGATAGAAGAAAAGATGAGGGTAGTGGATAGATCAAGGCAACTGGAGATGTCGATTGACATTACACTTGAATAGCAGGAGATTATAGCTCACATGGAAACAGGAATAGGGAAGGGAGTTCCACAGGCGAGAGGTGCAAGACATGAAGCTATTGGAGTAGAAGACATGGCTACATTTAGGAGTTTCGACGGTGATGGGGTGAGAGCGGGATGCCAGCCTTGTAAGGCGCTGGAACTCATGACGTCTGGGAACCAGCGAATACAGCTCCTCGGAGCAATTTCCATGGAAGTATTTGTAGAACAGACAGAGGGAGGCGACGGCGCGTCTGTGAGAAAGTGACTGCAGACGAGACGACAGAGCAGGGCCAACTACATTGCATATCCGCCTCTAGAGCCTATCAAGAACCCCGAGGCAAACAGAAGGGGCACCAGACCATATATGGCAGCAATACTCCATGCAAGGGCGAATTGTTGATTTGTAGATCTGGAGAATCGACTCCGGGGAGAAAAACTTCCTGGCGCGGCTCAGGGAGCCAACTTTCCTTGCGGTGGACGAAGCAATTGACTCAACGTATTTATTCCATCTCAGGTCAGCAGTCAACGTGAGACCGAGAAGCCGCAGAGATTTGCTGTCGAGAAGTTGAGCGTTAGACATTCTAATGGAGGGAAGGGAAGGATATCTGTGGTGATTAATTGCGAGCAGTTTTGTCTTAGAAGCGTTGAAGTTGACCAGCCAATTCTTGCCCCAGTTCACAATCGATTGGAGGTTCTTTTCGAGACGCACGGCCAGGTGAGTTTTGTCAGTGAGACTAGATTTGTTTCTGAGGCAGGAATAAATTGTGGTGCCATCCGCGTAGATGCCAACTTGGGAAGTTATGGCGTCAGGAAGGTAATTTATGTAGATAAGGAATAGAGTGTGGACTAGGATAGGTTAAAAAAAAACAAAAACAAAACAAAACAAAAAACAGTTAAATTCATAAACATTGCGTTTATTTAAAATATAAAATATATAAATTAATTCAAAAGTAAAATAATATAAATATTATTATTTTTTTATGTCTCTTGATTCCTTGGGTAACACAGAACCGCAACAAGACCTCTCCAACGGACGCGGTTCTGGGCGACCTTCTTCAGCTCAGCCGATGTCGTGCCGGCTGCCTTCACCTCTGCGACAACACTTCTGCGTTAAGTCTGTTGTGGTCGACCCACTTTTCGCTTCCCTTTTGCATTCCAGTCAAGGGCCTCCCTGGTGACACTAGAAGAGGACTTGCAAAGGGTGTGGCCGATCCATCCTCATTTAAGGATGTTTTTTTAAGTCGCTTTCGATTGGGGCTTGTATGGTCGGTTCAAACTCGACCTTATTAATCAGAATTACCGCAATTATTAGATTGGTTCAAAAATAATGTCGTTTTCTCACATAGTAACATATGTGAGAAAACGACATTATGTTTGCACCAACCTAATATAACCAACGGAATATTAGTAAAGCATACTCAGTGAATTTATTCGATTAAGATAAAAACTGAGCTGAAGGAATATCGATAAACTACCAGAAGGCATTTTCGACCTAGTCAGGGTTGGCTACTCAGGTTAGTGTGTATATCTTTTATCATTTTAATCATTTCACCCCAAGCAAGGTGATAAAGCCACTGAGGTGGTTAGTGTGAGTGGCAGAGAATGAGAAAACGTGAGGACATTAGAGAAAGAGAAAAATCAATAAAATAACCGGATTTAGGGAGACAAATGGTGATTGACGTTGGATTTATATTTTTGGAGATTGTAGGTGGCATGGAAGAAACAGATAAGAGGAGAGATCCACAGGTGAAAATTACGAGAAAAGAAACTATACGAATAGAACTTTCAGTTTAGCTTTTCACCAGTAAGAAGTTATTTAGTAACCAATCTAGTAGCACACTTAACTTCATACGGTTGAGATACCAAGTACTCATTAGAACAACTGCTATGAAAATGCTTATTGAAATTATATAGGTGTTCTTCTATGAGTTTGGCTATCATTGTTCGCCATAATTTCCTGTCCTTGCCCCAAGCAATGTTTATCTCTTTACCATGCCTCAACAGTTCCTGTTATTTCTTCCATTTAAACAAACTCCGTAAATTCCTTGATTTCTCTCTCTGTCTGTGTTGATTTCAATACATCCTGTGAGTGTGATAATCTCTACCTTATGTAACCGACAGCAAAGTCTTGAATCGGGACATTGCAGATTTTGAAGAGTGTGGAATCACCTCGTGATTGCTGTTTTCCCAGGTTAACCCTGACCTTGTGTGGTAGCGCCTGTTAGGGTCCCAGCTATGGGCAAATAGTTAATCGAAGCATAAAACTACATGTTTATAGTAAAATTATCAGCAATACAGTTTTATGTTGTAAAATGATCATAAATCGGTATTTATAGTAAAATGACCAACAATACGATTTAAAGCAAAATAACAAGCAATACAATTTTATATAATTACTAACAATACCTATTTATAACAAAATGACCAACGATACATTTTTCTTTATTTGAAGGCATACAATTAACATATAGTAAACTGAAGCCATTAATCTGTCTTTAAAATATTTAGATTTCGGCATTAAATAACCCACAGCGGTGTTAATATGTCACTTAACGAAATCAACTACAACGTGTGATGTATTTTTTCTCACCAGAATGTAACTTACAATTTTTCAAGTTTACCCTTCCTTCATGCATTGCATATTACAGCCCCATCTGGTCTGATATTTCTGCTATATATTCAGAGATTCTCGATAAAAACACAAAGAAGGATCCGCTACTTTTCCACCACCGTAGCTTCCATGTGACTTTTCTTTAAATATCTTCATGGCAATTGTTTTGATGAGATTTCCTTTTTGATTTTTTAGAGTTTTTGAAGTTAAGCACACTACTAGAAAGGTAGTAAAGTCTCATGTATTTTACTGTTGAATTAACGAGATCTAACTGTAATTTATTTGCCAACAGTTACTTCTCTCTCAATTTACACTTGTGGTTTGTGGTACACTCTTTCGGTTTCTTGGCTTGCAGGTAATTTTGATCTTCAAAAATGTAAATGCAATGTCAACCGTTATCTTCTATCTTCTTAATTCAGGTTCTTTTATAGCTCTCCGTCTTTAAAAATCGTTTCTTTTTCTCATATACTCTCACACTCAGTAAGCACTTGGATCTTAGTGGATTTATTGCCTTGCGTGGTGTAAAATGATAAATAGGCGAACAACCGCAATGCAATATTTGCTTCTAAAGCAAGCACTTGTCATCCTGAATTAGCATTTTCATATGTATTCCCGATTTCATTTCCAATTATTTTTTGGTAAATTCTGAAGTTTCTATTGACTAAGGTATTATGTTTATAGAAGACAAACCTGGTATCAATTTTACTAGCGCTTTCATATTTTTTTCAATAACTGAATTTGCATTGATATAATAGTTGATTTTCTTACACTGGTATGTTGATTCACTTTTAAAATATTCCATAGCATGCATTTGTCCTTTATCATTTTGCAAATGTTTTCCTTGTTGAATATTGAATATTTGTTGCTTGCATATCATCTGCATATTCGTTCTTTCGTCTTTCTATCGTACAGAAATTCTATCGACATTTACGAAAGGCAGAAAAGTTAAGTAACCTTTAATAACATTTAAAAATAATAATATTCTTGAGAGACATACCAGCTAATACACGGTGAGGCAATTAGCTATTTCAACATAAACGTTTTATCTCGACGAGTCATTACTAAAACATTTATTTCAATTTTATAACAACAGGTTTTAAATACTTACCGTCTGAGAAAGTTTGTATATATTTAAGATCAGAGACGGAATGATTACTGATCTAGTCGGAAATTAATACTGCTTGGTGTTTACATCTATAAATATTCTATTTAAATATTGAAAACTCTTCCGCTATAAATACAAATTATATATATATATATATATATATATATATGTGTGTGTGTGTGTGTGTGTGTGTGTGTGTGTGTGCGTGAAAGAAATTGGGAGGATTTCAGATAATTATAACTAATTCATAGAGTCTAGACGAAACCTCAACAGAATGCAGAAAGCACTGGACGGCCGTTTCGTTCTATATTTGGGACTCATCAGAAGTGCGCATCCACTACCGGGAATTTAAACCAGGACAGTTACCTTATCAGGCAAACATCATACCAACTGTTCCAATGGGCCTTGATCAGACACGATATAGCGCCACTCAATCAGATATTCGGTGGCGGAACTCATCCAAGTTTCTCTTTTACCCATAGGACTGTGCCTCAACGAGCCACGACTACGACCCCCACGGTGCTCCAACCAGAGAATTAGAAACCGGTCCAAGCAAGAATACACAATACACACACACACATATATATATATATATATATATATATATATATATATAAAGATATATATATATATACATACACACACATATATATATATATATATATATATATATATATATATATATATATATATATATATATATTAAAGACATTTTTATGTTTAACGTTCTTTTTTTTTTATTATAGATACAAGTATTTAAGTAAATGCTCTGTTTATAACAAACAGTATTAAATAAAATTTACCGGCCTGAATGTCCGAGAAATTTTCATAGAAAATGTTCGTCCGTTGACATGATTCGAACCTGCATCTTATACGGAACCGTCATTTACGCTGACGTGCCTTAACCGACTCGGCCACAAAGGAGCGTTCGGTAGACAAGGTCGAATTTACTGCTTATAAAATTCAATCTTCCATGAATCTCGTACATTCATAACTGCTCATGGCGTATCTAATGTAAACAAATGACGTCAT
>OZ010587.1:15261178-15306178 GCA_963932145.1 Acanthosepion lycidas
AAAATAAGTAAAAACATTCATTTCTTCAAGCATTCACACAGACACACACACATTCATACCCAACAACAAATACGAAAAACCACACACACGAAACGAAAGACGCCCCGCATCCACCAGAGAACTGATATCACTGACCACCTAACGAGGGAGGGGATGGGGAATTAAACAAAAGAAAAAAATAGGGACAGAAGTAAAAGGGACCAATGAGCATGCACACTCTAGCTAAGTTAACCAAAAAACGAAAACTAAAGGATCAAATTCAAAAACTAAACTAACCTAATATCTGGATGGGTTGCCTATGTTCAACCCTGTTAGGACAAAATTCTGTACCTAACCGACATCCAAATGCCACTCTAGGTCAGCCCCTTTCACTCTACACATTCGCGCAAGATTCACCCACCTTTTGCCAAATTCCGATGAGGTGAGCCGCCGCCTTTCCGTCCTAATCTTGACTTTAAGCTGATGCTTAAAGAACAAGATCAGTTGGGAAGAGGTGAACTTCTCGCCCTCATGGAATCCCTTCTGACGCGTCGTCCAAATCACGGCTCGCATAATCCATAGTAAGCAACAGAACACATAGTGTTCAGCCTTCGTCAAATGCGGCACCACATTGCTACAAACAGAACTGGCTTCCAGGACAAAGAACTTTCCCTGCAGCATGCGAACCATGAGGCTTTCAACAAACCTGCACAACGGCACTACCGTCTTGCACTGAAAAAAGTCGTGACCAATGGTCTCGACTTCCCCAGTACAGCGACGACAGTTTGGATATTTCTCCAAGCCTGCTGAACAAAGTCTCTTGCCGACCCAGAGGGCCCCACGAATCATCAGCCAGGTGAGTGATGCCTCATCATTATTGAGACATTTCAACCCAGGCGTCCAAGGCCATATCGAGCGACCCTCCTGCTTCGTAAGACCGAGCTCGTCGATCAGATCATCTTGAACGGACCCCCTAACTAACAATTGATACAATGCCTTACGAGACAACGCCTGGGCGTCGGAGAGGCCATCCGTCGTCCGTAAGAAGAGCTTCAAAGCACTACGATATTCGCGGTAGAAGGAGCACTCGGCACGAGGTCTACGGCCGGCCTCCTCCTCGCACGAGTGTACATTTCTCAGGGAGTTGGCACTGGTCATTCGGCTAGGTTAAACAAAAATGGCCGCCTTTATACACGACGGATAGAATGTTCTGCGGCTTCTGATTGGTTAACCTTCTATTGGCAGACTATAAAGGGAGTTAAGTCATTTTAACTCGCTCACTAGTTACATTACTCTCTCGTAGTGTGGAGTATTCTATTGTATACTATTGTATTGTGCTACATCACCTTCGCCAAAGACTTTCAAGTATTCGATAAGTTATTTTCGTTATTTTGTTGAAAGTTTCAGTTTTGTTTCAGTTTTTCATTGCATTTTACATTTGTTTTTGATCTGGTTTCCGTTTTAATCCTTTGTTGTGCTCTTTTTTGTTTCAGTTTTATTTATTTTATTTTTATTTTTACGTATTGACTTTTAGTTTACATATTTTGTATTTGGTTTCTTTCTTTTTCCCCCTTTTTTTGTTTTGACTTTTCTTTGTTTCTCGTGGCAAAAACAAACCATTTAAGACGCAGTTACAATTTTAAGCCATGGTGGAAGAAAATTCCACCATGGCGGACAATTTAAACGATAAGGAATCCACAGTGTCAACACCAGAGAAGTCACCGAACGGAAACACGGCCTGCACGGGAAACCGGACCAAAAAAGATGCAGGCTATTATGAAGAGCTGAGGCCGAAGTTAGATAAGTTTATCCAGGGAAATGAATTCCTGACAATTCCGGAGGCCCTGGAGGCAATTGAAGTTAAAGTAATCTCCCTGCTGACCTCTGACATAAAGACTCGCAAGCTGGTTGGGGTCAGTAGGGAGACAATTGAGGATGCCTTGAGGAAGTTAAAAATTACTCCGAAAGTGTTGGCCCGGAAATCCCATGCAATGTGGGAGATGCTTCTTGGAAGCGAGGAGGAAGCAAAACATGCAGGGAGCACTCTAACTACTCCAACGTTGAGGATCCAAACCGAATACATGGGCACTAGGCGAACGAAGATAACCGTCCACGGAGTGCCCGTGGATATCGGCGAAGATAGGTTGGGAGCCTTCTTCTCCAAATATGGATTAGTGGAGGAGGTGGACACAATTAAAAGTAAGGCAGGCATTGCAACTGGGGACATAGTTCTACAAGTAACAATGAATAGAGAGTCATTCAGGGACGTACCAAATGTACTGACATGTAGAAATAGACGCATGTTGGTGGTAGTAGAGGGACGCAGACCATACTGTTGGTCATGCGGAACTTTGGGACACATGGCAAAGGTGTGTCCTGCCAAGAACCCCCAGCCTCCAGCGCCCTCTGCGGCAACAGCAACAACTCCAGCAGCCAAAACGGCAGTTCCGGAAATGGCGAAGGAGAAGGCTCCCGATAACGAGTGGAAGACCGTGAAAGGGCGTAGGAAGGAAAATGCATCCTCGCCGTCAAAACAAGATGTGTCGTCCCCCAAAAAGCAACGGCAACCCCAGGAGCAGCCCAAGGAGGGGCAGGTACAGAAAAGTCCTGGGAAACTGCCACAAAAGCAGAAGGGGCCGCAAAAGGAAAAAAAAGCCCCGAAGCAGCAGCAGCAGCAACAGCAGCAGCAGCAACAGCAGCAGCAGCAACAGCAGCAAGAACAAAAGGGACAAGAGAAGAGCAAACCAGAATCCGACAATGAAATGCAGGTGGAGCAAATGCCTCCCCCTCGAGTCTCTTCATTAAAGAGGAATAGGGAGGAGGAAGAAGACACTGAACCAAGACAACAGCACATTAGTAGAAAAGATGAGGACTTGGATAGATTCAGGCGACGATCCGTCACTGGGTCCCCGAAACCAGCAGTCCTTATAACAGCCTTCCTTCCTCCCCTTCCCGTGCTTCAATCCCCGCTCCGCCCATCTCCTCATTTGCTTCTATTTCCATCCCACCTCCCTCCTTTTCTCTACCTCACACATCAACCCCGCCCTCCCCAGAGAAAGAAAGAAAAAGAAAGAAAAAGAAAGAAAAAGAAAAAATATTTTCCTGGCCCCGACTCTATCTGCAAGGTGGACAGAAGAGAGCTGGAGAAGGACTTGTCGGCGCATAAGAAGGCCCGGCTAGGTCCACTGTTTAAACTGACTGCCGTGGATGGCAAGTCTGTAGAA
Source organism: Acanthosepion lycidas (assembly GCA_963932145.1). Taxonomy (NCBI): domain Eukaryota; kingdom Metazoa; phylum Mollusca; class Cephalopoda; order Sepiida; family Sepiidae; genus Acanthosepion; species Acanthosepion lycidas. The sequence continues at coordinate 15,264,382 of OZ010587.1, forward strand.
GACCCCAGGAATTTCCCTAAAGCCCCTGGTATTGTTATCTTTATTAGGGACACTGGGGGTGCATTTAAAAATTTGGCCTTTCCTTCAGGAATGCAAGGAGGTATTCCCGGAGATTAGGATCTTTGAAACTGGCTACAAGACCTTAAAAAACTTTCACATTTCTGTGCAGGAAGGGTTCCTGTATTACTCCATCCCTCTGTATATAGGGCAGCCAAATTAACGTTCCCTATGGACGTCGGTGGAATTGTCCCAGATGGTCGTATGACGACAGAGTTGGGCACGGGAAGCCTGGGACAATCCGTCGGGGTCCTGTCACCCACAGATTTCCGCCCCGTATGTGAGTAGACTTTTTGCTGTTACTCTTTTTCTCTTTGCAGATGGAAATAAAGATAGCTACGTTGAATGTGAGGGGCTTAAGAGATCGGGGTAAGGCTGCTCGCCTGCTCCGGGACCTTTTGTCCCTTGAAGTGGATGTCGCCGCGATAGAAGAGACCCACTTTTTTTGCAGTTCCGATGCTTGTGTGCTGGAGGATGACTTTGTCGTCTATTCAGCATATGGGGACCGTTCTGCCAGAGGAGTTTCTTTGCTTATCAGGCGTACTCTTGATGCGAAGGTGGACCTTGTGCATACCGATGCCGAGGGCCGGTTGATCGTGGCCGATATTGCCGTGAAAAGTGGTTCGTTCCGAGTCGTTGCGGTTTATGCGCCCAACGACCGGTAGGAGCGGGTCTCGTTTTTTCGGCGGTTGGGGCCGTTCCTGGTGGATTCAACGCGCCTAGTTTTAATGGGGGACTGGATGCCATCCTGGACCCCAAGTTAGACAGAGGGCGGGGAGCTAGCGGGAGAAGGGGCGATCGTAGCCTGGTTGATCTGATCGACGATTATGGTCTCGTCGATAGATACCGGGTCGATCATCCCGGGGGGAAAATGTGGACGTGGGCTCTTAATTGGCCTTTTGACAAGGTAGTCAGCTACCTTGACAGAATGTTAGTTAGAAGAGCCGACATAGATCTGTTAGATTGCCCTACGTTCCACTGGGTAGGCTATTCGGACCACAAACTCGTTTGTCCCCGGGTGGCGTTAGACTGTAGGCCTAGAATGGCTGGTTACTGGCAGTTCAATCTGTCCTTACTGGACAGGGAGGACTTCGAGGAACAGCTAATTAGACTAGTGCAGAAGGAGCTAGTGGGGGCGGTTATCGGGAATAAGTGGTGGGAGCGCGTTAAGTGTAGGATTAGGTCCTTCACCACTGATTTCGGCAAACGGCTCGCTCTAGATAGAGCTGATAAGGTGAAGACACTCAAGTCTAGTTATTCCCGGGCGGTGGCTGGGGGGGATTCCCTAAAGATAGCCTTAGCTAAGGAGGCCCTGGATCGTTCGAATAGGGAGCGGTACATGGGCCAGGTAATTAGACATAAGTTAAGCAAGATGTCTTCCGAAGCTGTGAATTTGGGCGCAGATCTGCGCAAGGAAGAGGTCCGTCGAGGTGGCGATCGTTACATTCGTGAGGTCATATCCCCGGAGGGGCATACTCTTCGGGCGACTGATGACATGTGCGAGGCGTTTCGGCGCCATTTCGGGAACCAGTTTACCAAGGAGCCTGGTAGGAGGAGTTTCGTAGCTATTTGGCTGACTTTCCTCGGCTTTCGCCGACTGAAGCGGCTAGCTGCGAGGGAGAGATCACGGAGGGCAAAGTCTACGCGGTTTTGAAGAAGGTCGGCAGAGGCAAGTCGCCTGGTCTGGATGGTTTCCCCTATGAATTGTACTTGAGGCTGTCGCACATCTTTGTTCCGATTTTGACTGCAGTGTTCAACAACTGGTTTCGGTCGGGGTCGATCCCCAATCGGATCACCAGGGGCGTGATCACTCTGTTGAAAAAGGGCAAAGGTGGTGGGGGGAAGCTAGATGACTACAGGCCCATAACTCTGCTAAACACAGAGTTAAAGATTATGGCCAAGATCCTGCAGGAGCGTTTGCAGTCAGTTGCTGAGTCTCTGTTGGGACCTGAGCAGACTTGTTCTGTGAGGGGCCGAACAATTCAGAGCAACCTGCATCTGATCCTCACGATCATAGAGGGTGTAAAAGACAACGAGCAAGCCGCGCTGATCAATTTGGATCAGTCCAAGGCATTTGATAGGGTCGACCATCGCTACCTTGTTACTGTCCTGCAGGCCGCTGGATTCGCACCCAACTTCTGCCGCTGGATTAGCCTCCTGTATCGCTCCCCCAGTGCTGTGGTACAGGTGAACGGAAGGTTGTCGGACGCGTTCGTGCTGTCTAGGTCGGTTCGTCAGGGTTGTCCGCTGTCGCCTCTCCTTTATGCTTTGGTGTTTGAGCCTCTCCTTCGCCGGCTGAAGGACGAGACCGGCAGTCCGGCCCTACGCAGAATCGCCGTTCCTGGAGGGGCTCGAGCCAGGGTTTCTGCGTACGCCGATGACGTATCTGCTTTTGTGTCGTCCCGCGACGACATCGAGGCGGTACAGAAGGCGCTTGACCGGTACGAGAAGGTGACAGGGGCCAAGATAAACCGCGACAAGTCTTCCGGCTTGCGGTTAGGTGCCTGGAAGGGGGTCGCTCTTCCGGGCCGCTTCGGTTGGACGGATGGACCTGTCCGCATTCTTGGAGTGTGGTTTGGACCGGACCTCCAGCTGGAGAAGAATTGATCTGAAGTACTTGCAAAGGTCGATTCTGCCGGCAAGACTTGGAATCGACGGCGGTTGTCCGTGAAGGGCAGGGCGGAGGTGTGTGCTACATAAATTTTCCCCCTGATTCTTTATCGGTTGTCGGTATTTCCTCTCTGTGAGACCCATTGGAAGGCGCTCGAGCGATCGCTATCCTCCATTTTATGGAGGGGACGCGTGAACAGGGTCGACAGACGAGTCTGCACTAAACGTCCGTGTCATGGGGGGGCTGAGAATGCCGCACCTTTTGAGTCACATCCGTGCCTCTAGGTTGGCTTTCCTACGCCGCGCATTGACTGGGAGAGATCTGATTCTGGAGGGGATTGTTAGGGACGCCTTCCCTAGCCTTACTATCAGTCCCCCCATCTCGAGGGTTGAGCGCCGTCGTAAACCCCGGGACGAGTCGGATTTCATCCGCGAGTGTCGGTCAGCCTTGAAGGCCATTCCCCGGTCCAGTGACCTTTCACGGCCTAGGAAGGTCTTCTATCGTGGATTAGTGGAGGGGCCCGCGAAGGATTCTCTACGTGATACGCTCGGTTTGTCGGAGGAGGAGTATCGCTCCTACTGGTCTTGGGCGCCAGCGGCGGATTACCTCAGTAACCCTGAGTTTTCGCTTACCTGGCGATTGGCTCGGAATCGGCTGCCTCTCAACGACAAGGCTTTCATATTGGGTTTGGAGGATTTGTCAGACTGTGAACGGTGTGGTCTTGGCTTAGAGGAAACGGCTTCGCACGCCTTCTACCATTGCCCCCGGGTCCGCCCCTTATGGGACCATGTCAGCGAGCTGACGGCTTGTCTCGCTCCCGAACAGCTTGTGTCCATTGATCGCGCATACTCGTGTGACAATGTGTCGCCCCCGTATTTTCGGGGTGAAACGAATGGTGTTTCTAACGCTGCTTGCCACGGCTCGAATGGTGATTTGGACGACGCGAAAGGAGGAAGTCTTGCGGTGCAACCGTCTTTCTCATCAGCATCTAATCCAATTCTTTGAGCATCAGCTCAAGATGAAGATTAGATCTGATAGAAAACGATTGCATTCGACAGTCTTTAGCGAAAGGTGGGTAAAAGAGGCGAGCTTGGTTCGTGTGACCGGGACTAGCCTTGATTTTGTCTTCTTGGTCAACCTATTGCAGATCGGGGTGGCTTCCTGTGGAACCCTCCCCTTGGTTTGGTTAGACAAGCTTCAGTGTACCTAGTTAATGTAAGTGTTGTTCCTGGCCTGTTACCCGGCTACTCTTTGGTTATGATCCAAGTTGAGATTCCCAACCTCACCAGCTTGTTTTGGCCCCCTTTTATCTCGACTGGGTCAGCTTTATATTTTCCCATTCCTGCATAATATTTTATCCTTTCCCAATCCCTTAACGAGAGAGCTTCTTGATTCTGTCCCCTGGGCAGAATACAGCGGCCTCTCTGTTTTGTGGGTTGGACGGTTCCTACTAACATATGTTATGTTTAGTTTGTATTTTGTGTTACTTTTTAGTTGATTATTGGGTTCATCTCCACTCCCCCCTCATTCTATCACTATTAGATTAGTTTCATTTTCAAATTTTTATGGATTGGGGCGCGTTTCTGTAGGTTCTCCTGGAGAGGACGTGGTATTATGGTGGTTGGAGGATTGAACGGTGATGGACGAGTTCTTGTGGTGAATGAGCAAAGTGTAATGTATGAATGGGTCGTGAATCAGATTAGCTACGTATAAGATAGTGTTGACCAGCCTCTACCCCTCCCCTTTTTCGGCCTCGTGCCACAATTTTGTAATTACGCAAAATAAATACCCTAGTTACATTACATATACACAAAAAACTGTAACATATATAATTACATGAATCCTTCATACACAAAACAAATATAGAGGTTAATGATTTATATGGCGAGAATACATTTTCGCAAACAATTTTAATAAGTTACACTAAACCCGAACCTGTATATGAATTATACGATCCCTGTTTATAAATTCCAGTTTCATAAGGTCTTTTTTAGTTTTTACAAGCTTTCGTCTGTTCCTACAGACATCCTCAGTTATGGAAATAGATTTGTTCTTGTTTTTACTTCTCGGTAATGAGAGGATAACGAAAATAGAGATGTAATCCGAAAATATGCTATGAGAAATGTGTTATTGTTTTGGAAAGTGCGGTCGCAACGCTGAGTTTGAATTTTAAATTTTAATGTTGCGCATTTTTGTACAAATATAGTAATAAGTGAATTATATAAATACATGTATGCGTGTGTGTGTGTGTGTGTGTGTGAGAAATGTGCATGTATATATATATATATATATATATATATATATATATGTGTAATTTATTATATATATCATTTATATATTATATATGCGCGGTACTTATTGGAAAGCGCTCAATATCAGAGAAAGAGCTAACATATTTAATTGGATTGATGTGAGTTTGTGATCTTGGGTCTGATGATCGCAAAAGCGTGAAATCCAGGGTCACAAACTCAAATCAATCTAACAATATATATATATATATATATATATATATATATATATATATATATATTCAGTTGTATGGATATTAGTTTGTGACCCTGGCTCTCACGCTTTTCCGATCAGCAGACCAACAGGTTTATTTCGAGAAAATATTTTTATTTATGTTTATTTGTAGTTAGTTATTTGTGTGTGGTCGAGGTGGAGGAATTTTCTTCTGTGTTTGTTTGTGATGACACTCTCATATACATAGACGCACATACATACGGGTGTAGAGACGTTAAAATGTCCAGCTTCGCATCATTTGAACCCGGATAAAGTTAAAAAAAAAATTACACCTCCCCTCACTACTTCCGGTTTCGGACGAAAGCGCTTAACTTGTTGAGTTCCATGTCGTTGATTTGCTGAACAAACCACCTGAGGAGACCGTAGTTGTCGAAACTTTGATAGTGTTTTGTTCGGCATTCATATTTTTGAACATTAAACAGCTCTGCAATTTTAGTGTTTGGTTACTCTAGCATATATATATATATATATATATATATATATATATATATATATATATATATATATATAAGTTATGAAGAACTTGGTAATCCGTATGGGTAATCCCAAAGAGGATGAAATCCTGAGAGGTCAGTGTAAATCCAGAGCTAATATTTTAATGAAAATCAGACAACTTAAAGGTAACATTATAATAATTTATTTCATCAGAGCCCTTTTAAAGGACACCGGATCATCAGATAGCACTTCCAAACATGAAATGAAACGAAAAACTTTATATATATATATATATATATATATATATATATATATATATATATATATATATATTAAACTTTTAATATATATGTGTGTGTGTGTGTGTTTGTATGTAATTTAATCCTTAACAATAAAAAGCTGTGTTCAAGATTTAATGATGAAATATAAGCATTATCTCTTAAATATTAGCATGTTCAATGATATATAAAATATATATAAAATAAGTAATAGATCTACAAGTCTATTTGCTGAATGATGTCTACATCTATTTGCGCAGTTAGGATACATTTAGTTCATTCTGCGCAGATTAAAGAAACGGCTGCCATTTTTTTTTTTGCCATGCTCCGAATTTCAAAGTCACTAATTATGAGCTTGGAGCTTAAAATGATTTGCCGGTCTTATCTGAACATTTTTGAGAAATGTTTGCAAAGGTTAAACAACGTCGCAAATTACCTAATGATCAACAGTTGACATTAGATTATGAAGTACGTCCGATGCAGGTATGTTAAGGGCAGGTTGAGGACTTTATCACGCCGATCCGTGTCTTGTATCAAGCGGGAAAAAGCTATCTCCAAAATTATCCGTCCATTTGAAACCATACTACTTTCTGTAGGAACGGTGGCAGGAATAGATTAGCGAAAAAGGTGTCGAGTACTCAGTGAGGGAGAAACTATCTGAGACCGAATCTGTACATACGCTTAAGATGAATATAATGTGTAACTCAATAGTTTAGGCATGCGCAAAATTTTCCACCAATGGGAAGCCTGAGATCTAGTTCATCATCAGGCGGGTCGCGCTACTTAAAAAGACACATTCAAGGTTATTTTTCGTTGAAGATACGGCAGCAATTTTCAATACAAATGTCAACAGACATAAGCATATATACAACTTTCTTATTGCTTTCCTGGGACATCTTTTGCTTGAATACAAACGTCCATTCTCATATACAATGCTTTTAATGACACTTCCTAACTGTTCTGTTGGATTAAAATCATAATAGTCTACGGATCCTGCCATTTGCTTACTGCCATTGAAACTATTTTTGGCAAAGTGGACAATAATTAGCTTGGCCTGATATGAAATAGCATTGTCTCGCCTGCATATATTTTGTAGTTTACAGTTTCTTGGCTGCACTTTGCACCAAACAATAATTTATATTCCTGGGTATGAGGATAAACTACATCCGGCAGCAAGGGCTCTGATCGGGATGTATTGAGGAGTGTGGAACTAACTCTTAATTGCTTTTGTTCCCAGGTTCACTCTGACCTGGGGTGTTAGCACATGTCTATCTTTCTCTTAACCTGTCCCTCATTGCTGACGACGACGCTGTCCATCAATCTCCATCTGTCTTTTGTGGGCTGCCAAATGAGATATCAGACCGATCCGCGAACGACAAAGCTCTCGGGTACAGATCGCAAGGAAACATACCCAATGTGGAATTGGCAGGTTGCAGATGACGCTGGCGTCGTCTCACCTCGTAAGCTACTCGTCTCTCCTCCTCAAAGTGCGACACTCCTGTGACGCAGAGAGACCACCAGCCGACCCTATCCCCTGCAAGGTTCACCTAATTACAGGAGCACGCTTAAGGTAATTCCGAAACCGTTTCTTTGGGTGGCCACGTGGGCGGCTTCCGGTCTCAATGTCTCCGTAGCATACAATTTTGGGGAGGCGACTGCTCGACATCCGCACAATATGCCCAACCCAACGCTATCGCAAAGGCGCTATCCTGACGACCTCCGCATGTTGAAGAACCTCGCTGTGGGGGATTTTATTCCTCCATATAATGCGCAATGTTCACTGAAGGCAGCGGATGTTGAATAGCGAAATTCAAGCAATGAAAGTTAAAAATACAGATTTATTTAAAAATACCAGCAATAAATTTCATATTAAAAAAATTACCAATTATGTATATTTATAGTAAAATTACAAACAGTACGTTTTTAAAGCAGAAAAAATACATTTTTATAGCAAAATGACTAACAATACAATTTTAAATCCAAATGTTTAGGAATACATTTTAAATCAAAATGACCAACAATATATTTTATCTGTATTTAAAGCCATACAACTATGTTAAAAATATTTACATTCCAGCATTAAATAACCCACAAAAGCTTATCTGTTTCATATAAAAAATTAACAGTTTAGAAGTTCTCTCTGAACTTAATTTGGTACCTTTATCTAATTTTCGTCTAAAATATAACCCCTGGCAAATAAATAAATAAAAACAACATTTTTTACTTCCTTTCCGTTGTCTTCAAATCATGTTGGTAGATTATTGAAGTTCAGCCATTCATGATGCTCTACATTCATCGTTAAATATCACGGTTAAGAGAAATCAGTTTTCATGTAATACTTCACCGAACTTAAACATTTCTATTTTTGATATTTATTTAAAGGCTATAATTATTTTGCTTTCATGTCTCTCGATAATTTTCTAAATCTGCCGCATCTTTTTTTTCTGTTTATATTAAAAAAAAACTCGGTTCTTCAAATATTTTCTCGGCGATTAATTCACTTCCCTTGCTTACAGCTATTTATTAGGTTGGTGCAAAATAATGACGTAATAATGTCGTTTTTTGACCTTAAAAAATACGTCAAAAAACGACATTATTACGTCATTATTTTTGCACCAACCTAATATCTTATTTTAAAACTCAATTTGTGGTATTCTTAAACCAAGTTTCTCTTTGTCCTTATCTTGAAAGATTCCCCTTTCCTTTCTAGAGTCTACTTATATCTCTTATATCTATACCTAAACTCTGACATTTTATTTATTAATTATTTTTTTTAAATTTTCTCCTAATTTGGCGTATAAAGGTTCGCCTATGTCTCGGTTCGCACTTCTATCCAGTCTTTTGAAAACGAGTAGAGGATTATTCCTTATTTCTTTTTTTGGTTTCCAGTTCCTTTTAAAATCTACGAAAACTCTAACGTCTCCGCTAAACACTGAAATAAGTAGATTCGCCTATCGTCCGGTTCACACGCCTTCCCTGTCTTTTGAACAGGAATAGGTGTTTATCCCTTGCCTCCTGTTTAGGTTTTCTTTTTCTTCCAAAGTCGTCTAAGTTGTCTTAGTGACATTATCGCCTTTTTTGGGAAGATTGATAAAAAAATCTTGTTAATGTCTTTATTTATTTTACGTTCTCTCTTGACCTCTGAACTTTTACTGAGTTTTCAAAATGGTGGTCCCATCAATCAATAATAGTAAAATACCTGAAAAATGACTGAAGCCGAGATGCCAGGTCAGGACCAATAATATTACAGATTCTTTAGATATTTATCAAGACTCTCTAATTATACAGCAGTAGCAGCACGGAAAGTGGCAGCAATATGCAAAGTATGGACGAGTGGTAGAGTTATAGATAAATAAGATATATTCGGTCGAGGAAGGTCTAATGAACCGATTTTGTTAAAAGCAGATCTAGCAATGGATTCTAGATAGTCTTCCGAGTTCTTGTCAGGTGAGAGCGTTAGTCCGAAAAACCGCAACGAGTCGCTCTCATGGAGTTTAGCATCAGCCATACTGATGGGAGGCAGAAAAGAGTCTGTAAAATAAAAGCTGAATATTTTACTAGAATTCGTTGGTTAATATCATTTCCTTTCTTAATATATTGACTGATATAATAATTATTGTCGGGAATAATGAAGAGTAGACTTACGTGAGTAGAGTGGCGATGTCGACCGGGGAGTCCTAAGGCGCGAACGCTTCATTTTCTTCCGCTTTAAAATAGCCTTTAAGTTGGGATTGGCGGAAGAGGTGCAGGCTGAGGTACGTTAATAAAAATCCTTTCACCTGATATTCACTATCTTTATGGCCGACAGCGAAACAAATTGTTATTATTGTTCCTGTCTGTTAATATTGTAGATACCTGACCCTGGCGGAGAGGATCGGACAGCGAGGGCGTTTTCTTTTCCAACGCAGTCATTCATCAACGCTGGTCTTTTTAGTCGAAAACTTCGGTACAGCCGAATACATTTTTATTAATCTCGATTCCACACTACTTCCCCTAGAGACTGATGTTAGTTTAGTACTGGGTATGACTTAAAAATGCAAATGGCAGTCGAGCTTGTCTAAGGGACGAATGGGGGTAACTTGAACCACTGTTACATCCAGTTGGCTCGTGACTGGAGCCTAGCACCTAGCAGTCTTCTCTCTGGCTGACTAGTACTTTCTCATTATTTCCTCTCTCTTCCTTTATTTTCTTTCAGTGTGTCAGGAATAATGAAGAATAGATACGCGACTCGAGCGTGATGTCGAACGGTGAGTCCTAAGGCGTGAACGCCTATACCGCTTTAGTAGACTTCCATTTGGATTAGAAAAAAAAAAAAATCCTTGCACCTCATACTAGAGAGGTTTTTTGGCTGACAGCGAAAGAAGTTGTTATTATTGTTCATGTCTGTTATTACTGTGTTTACCTGACCCAATAGGAGACGGTTGCAAACGAAGAACGTTTTCTTTTGCAAGCCGGCCATTCACCAATTCCAGATAAGTTTTAGAATGTTTCAATATTGGAGTCTCCACTCTATCATACGGCATTCTGGATTGATACCTTTCTCCTACAAGGTTTAGACATTCAAAGATTTCTAAAGAATGTGACGATGAAATCCTCCTTGATTTGGCCGTACGCTGTTGCCAGGTATCCTTAACAAATATTTTTTAAATATGTCGAAAATGAATTCAACTGAAAAAAAACAGGGTGACTATTTAAATGTAAGACTATTTGAAAAAATTAAATTTCGCATTGAAATGAACCTATATGCGGTAAAACAAACCAAAGGAAATTAGTTTAATAGGAAATTGCATACTTGTTATCTATACCAGGCAGCAGCATACGACCAAGGATTTTATCGTCACATCCATTAGAATGTCTAAACCTTGTAGGAGAAGATATCAATCCAAAATGTCGTATGATAGAGTGAAGACTCCAATATCAAAACATTTGAAACCTCATCTGGACTTTGACAAGAAGTAGATGAGATATCAAATCTATTTAATCTCTTTTTAGAATTTACTATGTTCATATATAAGCCCAGAGATGAGCAGTAATCCTCTTATATTTGCATAGGGATTATCGTTTAAAAGGAATAGTTGATTTACCCGCGCCAAGAAGATTAATTAAGAAGAAACACATAACTTTCTTATAACTTTGCACAGATCTTTTATACTTTGTAAAATTATTTTTTTCAATTACAGAAGTACCCAAGATTCATTTTCGTTTTCTCTCTGGTAAAGGATGCAATGATCTAATATAAGTCATTAAATAACTCCAGGAAATTGCTTACGTTTTTATTGAACTGCTTCCCAAAGAATAAATTGTTCAAAATGAAACCCTCTCTAGGAGAATGGCGTCAGAATTGCCAAAAGGGAAAATGATTATGCCTAGGCCCCATATTAGACATACTACCAAAACCCATTCGTATGTCCTAAAAAAGAAGAACCTCATTTGTGTGTGTCATGCCAAGAGACATTAATCATAAAACACATACTGACAAATTGTAGCAATTTTAATTCCATCCGCTTAAAATACTAGCAGACAAGAAACTTTAATAAAACTTTTTCCAAATACTTTTTACTTTTAAATTCTTCAGTTCCCAAGAGAAATTAAACTGATTTCAAAAATTATAATGGAAGCAAATAATAACCTTAACAAAAGCAGTCTTATTATTTGTCGGAAATAATAAAGAATAAACCTACGTGAGTGGATCGGCGACTCTCGACCGGGGAGTGCTAAGCACGAACTCCTCATTCTCCTCGGCTTTAGTAACATCCCATCTGCATTGAAGGAAGAGAGGTATATTATGAAAAACCCTGCACCTCATACTCGAGAGGCTTTTTGTCCGACAGTGAAAGAAGTTGTTATTATTATTATGTCTGTTATTACTGTGTTTACCTGACCCTAGCGGAGAGGGTCACAAAGGAAGGACGTTTTCTTTTGCAAGCCGGTCATTCACTATCTCCACGCTGGTCTTTTCAGTCGAATTCATTTTCGACATTATTAATAATATGTTATATTCGATTCTATAATACATATTCCTAGATCCGTTTCTTTCATCTTGTAAAATACATACGCTTCTTTTTCTTGTTTATCTTACCTTCCATTTATTCGTCTATCTTCATCATGTGGCTATAATACTGGTTCTGAGTTCTAGCAGCCATTTCTTTGTCGTCTTTATTCTGAAAACCTGCTGCATACATCAGTGTTTCTCAAGCTTTTCTTCTTTCTAACACATTTCAGGCCCCCATAAGCACAAATAGAATGGCCATATAACAGGGAATATATTTTATTTACAAAAGTAAAATGTAGTAGAAAATATAAATCTTGACACTGCTCCTGATGTCTATCAGCTTGTCAAGTAGAACTTACACGATTTTGTTCAGATTCAGCTGTAAGTCTCCTGTTATGTTTCTCTGTGAGGAGATTATTTTCTGCAGAAGATCCCGCTGACACCAACCAGCTGATGGGAAAATAAGTAACAATGGAAAAGGTTTATCCTATCACTGAAGGTGACTCTCAATCCTTAACAATAATGTGTTTAAATTTCATAGTTGTGTTGTCATATCCTGCTATGGCAGCAAAAAAAAAACTTTAAGTGAAATTAACAGTAAGGATACTGCAAGGTCTTTCACACCGTTTACTGTTTATATTTATTTTATTTTTCTCCTTTCTGCCTTTGATATTTAGTTCAAATTTATTTAGTTTCAATCGTTTATTTTAAAATCATTTTTCGTGCAACGCTTTGATTCGTATTTTTCTTCCCGACGAAATTTTTGTTTCTTGTTTGACTAAAGTTCAAACGTATTTCTTTGTTGGTAGAATAAAGATTTGATTTTTGATTTGTGTATTTCATTTCCGTTTGTATTTTATTTGCTTTAATTTCTACTTTAGTATTTACTTTTTTGTGAAATTCGTTTAAGTTTTTACGTTTTTATAGTTTCTGTATTTTGTCATGTTTTTCTTTGCATTTTGTTTTCCGTTTCTTCATTTTCTTTATTTAAAAAATAGACAAAAATAATTTAAAACAATTTAGAACTGTTTTGTACACGCCGGCCTTTCTTTTTTCTTTCCTTTTTCGTTTCTTGTTTGACTAAGGTCAAACTTATTTCTTTGTTTAGTATAACCAGCAATTGCTTTTTAATTTGTGTAATTTTATTTTAGTATATATATATATATATATATATATATATATATATATATATATCGGATGTCTAGCCACACTGATGAGCTGTGATACAGAGAAACAAGCTTGTATGTGGATTACTATATATATATATATATATATATATATATATATATATATATATATATATAAAATTATAATTTAAGCTCTACTTCTGTATGGAGCACTGTTTTTTAAAAAATAATACTAAAAAATTCCGGATTATTTACCTAACGTGTTCTTTCCTATTTTTCTATATATCTGTACACACACACACACACACACACACACACACACACATATATATATATATATATATATATATATATATATATATATATATATATATAATCGTTTTAAGTTTTTCTCTTTAAATAGTTTATCATTCTTAATTAATAACATTTTGGTCGATGTTTGTCTGCCGTTTCGTCATTTTTCTTTATCTAAAAAAGAGAAAACTTCGTGCTTGATTGGGTTGATAACAGACACATCGCGTGCATCACATTGCCGGATAAGTGGACCGTGACTACCAACGCGGGCATATGTGAGGTTTTTCGAAACTACTTTCAGGATCTGTTTATTATGGAGCCCGGATTCAGATCTGCTCAATTTGACGCCTATTTGGTCGATTTCCACACCTCGTAGCGGCTGAAGTAGTTGCGTGCGAGGCTCCCATTACATCCGGGAAGCTCTGAGGCTGGTTGGCTGGGACAAAAAAAAACAACATGTTTAGATGGTCTTCCTTACGAACTGTACTGAGGCAGTCCCCCATTTTTGTTCCTCTACTGGAACTGATTTATAAAAAAATGGATGAAGCAGGGAAATATCAAGGCACGGTGGAGTAATGGATAGCCGCTCGGCTTGAGGAATCAGAGAGCCGAGTTCGAATTCCATTTAAATCCATTGCACTCACTTACGTTCTAATATCCTTGAGTACTGTATAAATCCTCTTCTTCTCCCCCCAGCTATGGGTAAATAGCAGGACAGACCAGGTTCTATAGCCTTGGATGGCGACTGGTCTACCGAGGAAAGGAATGGTAAAAAAAACTCTGCCTCGTCAGTCATGTATCGAAATATATATGATCGCCTAAGCGTGTATGACTCAAGGCACATAAGTAACTGACTGATGCAAAAAAAAAACAAAAAAAAACAGTGGGGATGGTGGAGGTAACTTTCGGCTTTTGACGAAGTTAAATACATAGTTGACAATTTTAGCCAATATCTTAGCTAGCTGTTTGCAGACTGTCCTTTCTCGTCTGATTGGCTTTGAGCAGACGTGCTGTGAAGGGTAGGACTACTCAGGATAACCTTCATTTCGTAGGCTTAATTATCGAGCAAGTCGACAGTGAAATCGAACTGATCATTTTTTCCAGTGCAGTAATCCATAACGTTGAGCATCGATTTCTGAAATCTGTTCTTTCGGCAGCTGGTTTGTGCCATACTTTCACACCTGAATAAAACTTCTGTATGAGTTTTGGTAGAAGTGAATGGAGTAAGATCGGAACCTTTCGTATTGCCCCGCTTCATTTATCAGGGTTGTCCGTTTTCGCATTTATTTTATATTCTTGCGTTGGAACCATTCTTTCGCTAATCCGATCCTACGCGAAATCACCTAACTGGCGCTACCACTTCAGCCAAGTACTTTTCCTATGCTGATGACATTTCGCTTATTATATTGAGCAGATCCGTGATTGACGAAGTCGGCAAAGAAAGCAGTGGGTAGGAGACAGTGACAGGAGCCAAGATCAACCGCGATAAGTCTGTTGGCTTTCGGTTGTAGAAAGGAGTTTCTATTCTGAATCATTTTTCTGGACAGACAGGTTGGTCAAAATACACGGTGTCTGATTCGCTCCCAATCTCGTTTTGGTAATGAATTGGTCGAAGGTAAGTCGTCCAGGCGTTATTATGTGTTAGTGAGTGGGTAAAGTTCAAGATGATTTGAAGCTCTGTCTTACGAAGCAGGAGGTTCTGTCCATATGGCGTTGGGCGCCCGGATTGAAATGCCTCACTAATGATGAGGCATCACTCTCCTGGCTGATAATTCGAGGGGCCCTTTGAGTCGGTAAAATAATCTGTTCGGCGGCATTGGAATAATCTACAGACTGCGTTGGCTACGGTGAGGGGGTACAGACTCTGGGTGACCCTTCTTTCACTGTCGGGTTGTAGTCTCATTGTGCAGGTTTATTAAACATAGCATGGTTCGTCTGAAAGTTTTTTGTCCTTGTGGCCAGTTCTGCTGGTAGCAATGTGGTATCGTCGTTGATGATGCTGAACACTGTGTTCTTTTGCTTATTAGGCTTTACGAGAATCTGATATGGACGAGACGTCAGAATGAATTGTATAGGGAGGAGATGTTCACTTCTTCCCAACAGATCTTACACTTTAAGCATCAGCATAAAGTCAAGATTAGGAAAGAAAAACGGTGGCTCTTCCCGCTATCAGAGTTTGGCAAAAGATGGGCAAGTTTAGTTCGTATCTGTCGATTAAGAAGGGCCGATTAAAATGCTACTTTGATGCCTATTAGGCATTCGGACATTGTTCTAATTGGGTTGAACATTGTCAACCAAGTCAAAAATTAACTTAGTTTAGGGTTATTTTTTGGCTTTAGTTTCTTCTCCTCAAAGTTTACTTCGGTAAAGGATGTAAGCTCATTGGTTTATTTTATTTCCGCTCCCCCCCAACTTATTTTAGTTTAATACTCCCTCTTCTCCCTCTGACCAGGCATGGCAGTTCTTTGCGGGATGAAAGGTGCCTTTCGAATACAGGTGTGATTCTCGTATTTGTTGTCTTTAAATGAGTGTATATTTGAGTGAGTCGTTGGACAAATGAGTGTTTTATATTATCAATGTCGTATTGATTTCATCCAGTTAACTGATGTTTCTACCACATTTAAGGATTGTGCGTAGGTATTACTAACACTATTTTATTTAGTTTCTAGTAAATAGCTTATTACATATTTTAAATTCACACTTGGGTTGAGATTTTTTTAATTGTTATTTTATTCACCCACGCATGCAAAAAAAAATGTATATATAAGGACGACTTAGAGCTTCATTGAGATTTTGAAGTATTATGGTGGATGTAGGAAGAATCGTACAGAATATTGTTTCGGTTTAAGAAATACTGTAGTATGTTTGGGTCAGCAATTGTGCATATCTAAGTTTAATTATAAGGCAGAATAAGACCCGCCTTGCCCCACTCCTACGTTTGACCTTTTACCACATTTCTGTATTTTAATGCTAAATAAATATCATTTTCCTTTATGGTACCCTAGACTTTATGAATCTAAGCGCTGTAGTCATTTCGTAGTAATGCTTCATCATTTTCCAGTCGAAATAGTTAGATGGAAACATAAATTCTATGCTAACAGTTTCTTCCTTCGCACCTTACGCATGTGGAACTCTCTTGCGGTCTCTTGCTTCCTAGTCAAATTGACGTATGGCGGTAAAGGGTAACTTATTTCCTTTTGGTTAAGATTAATTTCCCAGGGGAACGTGACAACCTGTGAGTGACGTCAGTATGTGTGGTGACGAACCTCAGTTCCGATGTAGACCATTAGGTCGATAAACGTTATCACAAGCCTGCAGCGCTTGGGAGAATAGAGAAAACCAAATGGGGCACAACAAGAACAGAAAGGAAACAAAGCGACTTGGCCGTTTTTCCTTTCGTGAAATTTAAGTTCAGTAATTAGATTAGCGGCAAGGTGCTATCAAGTCACAGTTGAACTGGCTAAATGTAAACGTAAGTTCTATGTTAACAGTTTCTTCTCTCACACTTCTCGATTGTGGAACTCTCTTCCGACTTCTTGCTTATCAGTCAAAACTGATCTTCTAATCTACTTCTCTTGTTCTCGCTCATTTCTCTATTGTGGAACTATCTTCCTGCTTCTTGCTTATCAGTCAAAATTGAGCATCAAAAATTAAAAGCTATGTCAATCGTTATCAACTGTCTTCCTGATTTCTCTTCTATTGTTCTCGCTCATTTCTCTCTTGTGGAAACTTCTTTCGGATTCTTGCTTTCTAGCCAACATTAATCTTTTAATAAATAAGAGCAATGACAGGCCTTATCTACTGTCTCCTTAATTTCTCTTCTATTATTCTCATTTCTCAATAATGTTTCTGTTTTCTAATACTTGCACACACAGTAAAGTCTTGTGTCTTAGTAAATTTACTGTCTTGTATAGGGAAGAATTAGATAAAAAACAAAATAATAAAAAATTAAAGCAAAAAAATAATAATGTCAAATTCCTATTCAAAAACTTTTAAGCCATTGGTAATCACTGTATAGATTTGGTATCAACTATAAGAATTAAAAAAAAAAAAAATGAAACTTAAAATTAATAATTTATAAGTCTACCATTCATCCTTGCTTTGAATATTGCTGCCACATCTGGTCTTGTGCTTCTGCTAAATATTTAGAGATTCTTGATAAAATCCAAAGAAGAATCTATCTTACATATTTATAAGTCGACAGTCCATACTTGCTTTGAATATTGCTGCCACATCTAGTTTGGTGCTTCGGCTATATATTTAGAGATTCTTGATAAAATCCAAAGAATAATTTGCAATGTTATCGGTTCTTATCTGGCATCTCAACTTCAGTGACTTTTCCATCACCGTAACTTAGCTACTTTGTGCCTTTTCAATAAGGTAATGGTTTTGCTGAACTCTTCGCTATGGTACATCGACTTTATGAATTTAAGCACCATACTAGAATGCCGGCAATAGGTCACTAATTCACAGCTGAAGTGGCCAAATCTAACCTTTTTTTACATGCTAACAGTTTCTTTCATGCTTGTGGAACACTCTCCGGACAAAAGGGTTTCAAGCCCTGTTTGATATTCAAAAATTTAAATGTAATGTCAATCATTATCTACTGTCTTCTTGATTACTCTTCTACTGTTCTCGCTCTTTAATAAAGTTTCTCCATTTTTCTTATTTTTTTACACTCAGTAACCACTTGTGTCTTAGTGGCTATACTGCCTTGCATGGAGTGATGTTGCAGTTTTGTGTGTGTATATATATATGTACTAGTGAGTTATTCAAAATGCCTTGACTCACTTTATAGTCCTCCAATAGAAGGTTAACCAATCAGAAGTCATAGAATATTCAATCCGTCGTGTATAAAGGCGGCCATTTTGTCTACTCTACCCGAATGTCCAGTCCAGCTTGTCAGGCGAAGAGAAACAGAAGGACGAACTATGATCTGCTACCTTTTACCAAAATATCCACTGCTAACGTGAACAACGCTTCCCTACTGTCTTCAAGATATTCACTGCTAACGTCTGGATTCTCTACTCAAGACGACCGTCATTATGAACAACAGGTGAAAAGATTAGAAAACCAATTTAAATGCAATGTCAATCGTAACCTAATGTCTTCATGATTACTCTTCTTTTATAGTTCACGAATATACTAATGATTATAATGGGGCAATGGAAACTAATTTCTTTTTTCAACCATTCCACTAATGATATTCATAGTAAACATCAGTAGAACCACTTCTTGGCCATTTCAGATCTTTTCTCATTTTTTGAGATTGTCTAGCATTCACTGCCCGAAATTAACGATCTATTCGAAATTCTGACATTTTTGCTTCCCGTTCAACACTAAACGTACCTGAGGTCGGCCACAATAGAACTCTTCTCTTAATAAAACCTAACTAACAACAGATATTCTTGATAATGATTCCTGCAACCTTTCCAAAGAATTGAGAAAAGAATAAGAAAAAAATTGTCAATATTTCCCGGTAGAAACCATATGCATTGAATAGACTGCATCGACACAATAGTACGAATTTTATAGATTTTCAAGGAACTATTCGCTTTGCTCCCACGTGAACTGACAATTGATTAAACTTACTGGATTTTGACGACATACATTGTGCATGGTTTCCTGATAAAATATAAAAATTCGTTTTTTTTTTTAATACTATATATTGTAATTTAAACGATGTATTGTCTATGAGGTGGCTTGAAGCTTTTCACTGAAAATATTTATGAGACTGGAATCGGTATGTAGCGTTAGCATCCTGGTCGAATCAGTTTCGTTCACTTTGTTGTATTACTCTTATTCCGTTGGTGGCTCAAATATCAGGGCAGACTGAGTTCCCTTACCTGTGTAGGACAATGAGTCGAGGGAGAGAAATCCGCTGATTTCAAAACCAGCCTAAAAGGGAATGGTTTCTTCAGTCGATCCTTCCTTCGGCATACTGACTGTAGTATAGTGGATGTGCGGTTGGTGTAATGAATTTCAACTCGGAATGAGAAATCGGAGAACAGGTTCTAGTCGGATTCATTACAGTCTCATGCGTAAATGCACTTGACAAAGTTATTTATCCATCTCCTCCAGTTATGTTTTAAATAGAAGAAATTGTATCTGGAAAAATCATTTGGGTTCTTTATACATACATACATACATACATACATATATATATATATATATATATATATATATATATATATGTTACTATAAAATTGAAAAATAAACACTACCAATTTGACAATGTTTTACATCGCCTTTAGATTAGCTTTTATTTTGAGATTTTGTACTTTCATTTAAAACAAAATAAATAATAAAATATATGTATTTTTTCTTTAGTTTCTTCCTTAAATAATTTTATGATATTTTTAACTTAATACAAGTTAAATTTAAAATTAATAATTTTTATTTTTCAATTTTATAGTAGTATTTAATATTAATTAGTCGGATTGATTTCTATTTTAGTCTAACCCTAAACATTAAGGCTTTACTTATTATAATCAAGGTTTGTTGTTGAGTTTTTTGAATTTTCATATACTTGTATTTTGATTGGTCATTATATCTTATGTAAGAGCCTTTCCCCTAGGTTTTGGGTTGATTTGAACCTTTTAAACACTTTTTTCTACATGCAACCCTATCACATGTTACGACACCAGAAGTGTTGAAACAAAATAGCTATTATTGTAGTTATTTTATAACATATTTATGTTATAATTTCCAAATAAATTATATATATATATATATATATATATATATATATATATATATATATATATATATATATATATATATATATATATATATGCTGGGTGTCGAGTTTCTTTTATATCTGTTCCAATGTGACAGGCAAAGAAAAGATTTTTATTCAGTTTTGCTAATCTTCTTATGGTTTGTCTTTGGGGTGGGAGGGTCTATGTGATAGTTGAAACTGTCAATAGTGATTATTGAATTTCGATCAATTCATTAGCCATTTTTAAGTGGTGCGTCTTTACTATATATTCCTGTGTTTATAGCGTGGATGTATGAGTGTGTGTGTGTTTACCATAAATAAATACCCTGTCAGATTTTATTATTCAAATGATTTCACAATAACATAGTTGTTAATCAAGCAAATTTGGCACCATTTTTCAGGCATCCTTTTATTAATATAATAAGAAGGAATCGTTTTGTTCATATTTTATACTTATCAAAAACATTCGTAACATGTCTGTGGGTGCCATACTTTATAATAAAATAAAACTATGCGCAAATAAATAGTTATATATACAGGGTGATTAAAACATAACTGCCTATTTTATGTATGATGGTCTCTCCCGTCTAACTATGATTTTGACAAGACTGGAGAGTTCACCATACATAAAATAGGCAGTTTCGTTTCAATCATGCTGTACACACACACACACGCGCGCGCACGCACGCACACACATTTATATATATATATATATATATATATATATATATATATATATAGTTTCTACGTTACTTTTAATAGATACAGATATTTATGTAAATGCTCTGTTGATAATAAACAAAAACAACATTTAGCGGCCTGAATGTCAGAGGAAATTCATAGAAAATTTTTGTCCTCCGACAGGAATCAAATCTTTATGCTAAACGTAACCGTCATATCGCCTGATATGCTATACCATCTAACTTCAAATTTGACCTTGCTAACCTAGCTCTTTCTCTGTAGCTAAATGGTATAGCACGTTAGCCTACATGACTGTTCCGTGTAGGATACAAGTTCAATTCCTATCGGCGAACACATTTTCTATGAAATTTCTCGGACATACAGGCTGGCAAATGCTGTTAATACTGTTCTGAGCAATGGTGAGAGGAAAAAGATCATTCAGGCTTTCATTAATGGTACCAGCATTTCTTGGCTTCCATCTTCAAAGTCCATTCAAGAACCATCAAGAGAACGGTGAATTAAGTTTAAAAAAGAGGGAATAGTAGAGAGGAAAACTGAATCGGGAGGTTACAACAGGAAGAGTGATCATCATTTAAACTTAGAGGTAAAGCGACCAATTAGAAAATATCCAACTCTATCCATATGATGTTTGGCATATGAGAGAGAAGTTTCAGCTATGACAGTTTAAATGAAAGCAATGAAAAACACATTAATTTTAAAATTCTTGAAAAAATGGAATAATTATTGGAATATAATGAAAATTGATTAAGTTATTTTAGAACTCTTTGATTTTTAGAAAGTCATGGCAAAAATATTTTTACATCTGTTACACCCCACACCCTTACTTAATTTTATGAAAACTTCATAACTCGAATATGTATTTTTTAATTAAATGTGGAAGCTTTTGAGGAACATAAATCATTGAATTTTTTATAAATCGAGAAGCATTTCTACCCAAACTTTAGGTCTAAATTGCATAATACAAAACCAAATAAAACTAATACATTATTTAATTAAAAAAGCGTGTCGATGACAAATGAATTTTTACAAGAATTCTTTTCTTTTTTTTAATTTTAAATACAAAACATGATAAAGGTGTTAAATATTTTAAAATTAAGTTTGAATCTATAAAAATGCTCTTATTAAAAGATCTATTTTTATAGATCATGAAATTGAAAGCTTATTCCAATCAACGAAGCGTTTCTATTTTTATAATAATTTTTTCATATGCCAAAAATGTATGAAAAATGTTTCCGGCGAAACTACGGAGACACAATTCAGAAATAATGTCCCGTGTTTTAAGAATTGTTTCTTCTCAAGGATCTGGCCTCATAAATTGTGTTTATTTCGTATTTTCAAAATTATTCATTTCCTTTTTTTCACTAATTATTTTCTTTTCATCTTTTTTTTCTTAATATAATCATTTTTCATTTCCAATGTGTGATATACAGCAATTATTACTTTTTTTTCCTTTTTAGATTCAATTTTAGGGACGGAAACAGCGTAGGCTTTGGACTTATTCGTTAAAAATGTACCGAAAAAAGTCATAAAATATTAGACTATTGAAAGTGTTTCATTTTTAAGAATTACTTTATGGTTTATTTATAGTTAAATAAGCTGGTTCACTTAAAATTAGAAAATACTGTCACTTTTGTCCTCTGACGTTGAAAACGTCAATCACGCCTCCCAAACCAATCACCAAGGTTAAATATGTTTCTCTTATTTCCAACTAATTATTTTTTCTGCGAAAAAATTAAGTAATGTTTGTTTCAAATTACATTGAGTATATGTTAAATTTTCTAATTATCCTTAAATAACTTCTGAAAAAAGTATAATTGAATTTACAATGTTTTTTAGACGGAGAATTTCATTTTGTTTAAAAAAATAGACAAAAATGACTGAAATGATTGATTTTATGTAAATTTTAAGTAAGATTTCAGAAGTACTAGTAAAGATTAAAAATAATAAAAAATATTAAAAAATACTTTGCTCTTTCGTCTTAATAATAACATAAACATTAAGACAATAGAAAAAATTGCTTAATCAAGTTTGGGGTGTTTTTCCATCGGAGTATGCTCTATTTTAGCGAGGTATTGAATATACATATTTATGAATGTTCTCTCTTGCTGTCGTTAGCGTTTGTTCCGTTTCATTTTGTAGGAATAAGCTTATTTAGCGATAATTATGAGTAAATCATTTTTTTTCATATAATTGAGTTACTTAAATTATTTAAGATTTTTTTTATTACTATGTTACAACTTTTCGAGAATTCACTATTTTAATTGAGGAGGCAGGAATTATTATTGATAATTGTTTATATATATATATATATATATATATATATATATATATATATATATATATATATAATAAAGGAGGCGTTAAATAAACGAGTGTTGAAATTTATATAAACATCGGGGAATTGAATTTTACTATTAAGACAAAGTTCGAAGAAAAACTGTAGTTCACAATATTTTTTCAGAAGTAGATTTTCGGTTTGGGATTTTTCACGACTTTTTGGCTGATATAAAAATGTGTAGAGTTTTATTTTTGTTTTGTTTTGTTGTTTAACACGTTGTTTTCAATGTGTGTCATGTAAAAAACAGAAAGTTAACAGTTCACCAATACTAATGCCATTGCGTCGTGTGTCGATAAGAATTTATATCAGTTGGTTCGATTAAATATAGGTATGTGTGGTTATAGAATCAAATTTATAGACATACAGAAAGAATACGAAAGAAAGACAAGGGTGAAGATTATTCAACTGAGATAATTAGAATCAAAGAGAGTGAAGGGAAGACGCTGAGAGACGAAAGGATTGATATCAAAATTTAAATATGAAAACACTTTGATAGGATCAGACTGAGATAGATAGACAGATAAATCGATCGGTCGATCGATCGATGGATAGATAGATAGATAGATAGATCATGAACTAGCTGGGACAAATAAATAGATGTACAGTAAGTAAATAAGTAAATAATAGCGGAATTATTTATTTTGTTACAATTAATCTGAACAAAGGTATATATATATATATATATATATATATATATATATATATATATATATATATCGAGGGTTGGAAAGATACGAGAAAAGTAAATAATAACGGAATTATTCGTTTTGTTTCAATTATTTTGCGCAAAGTTGTGTGTGTGTGTGTATATATATATATATATATATATATATATATATATATATGATTATTTATTCGAAAATCATAACAGAAATATGTTATAAAATCACTACAAAAATAACCATTTTGTTTCAACAATTCTGGTGTCTTATTAAGTGATGGTGTTGAATGTAGAATAAATGGTTTTAAAAAATTTCAAATCAATCAAAGACCGCTCACTGATGGAAACGCGATGGGTCTTTAAAAATAGGTATGTACATAATCTATAATGACCAATCAAAATACAAGTATATGAGAATTAAAAAAACTTGACAACGAACTAAGGTTATAATAATTATTTGATGTTTTAATGTTGGGCTTAGACTAAAATAAAATTTATTATAACTAATAAATTTTAAATTATACTATAAAATTGAAAATTAAAAATATATATTAAGTTTAAATTATAAAATTACTGAGAAAAAAATAAAAAAATACATATGTTATTCTATTTATTTTGTTTTTATTGAAATTAAGTTGGAATAAATGTTAAGATCAAATGTTGCTCTGAACTTCAGGACAACATAGATACTTTTGCATCGTAAACATCGGCAGGGGAGATTGACAAAAGACAATACATACACAATCAGATTATAAATCATAATCACGCAAACGTATTTAGATATATACACGCACAAAAAGGCGACGAGACAGGAAATATCTCCACGACACATAAAAAAAAAACAAAAAAATAAACGCATATACATACACAATGAAAAGTACACACAAGTGACCGTCACACAAACAACGATAAAGAAGCGTGCGTACACACACACATACATTGACAAAGACACTCCGATACACCAACCAAGAAATACTCAAGATTGAAAGAGTTATTGAACAAATTCTAGTCAATTATTAAAATATAAATTATACGGCCAAATAAAACGTAACATGGGCAGAACAGAAAACCAGACATTAGGGAAAGAAAGGACATTTAAAACAGATAGACATGGACAGAAAAACAGATATATACTCATAAAAATAACAAGATCTAATATATAAAAAAGAAAACTCCAAACACACAAATATATATAAAAAATATATTTCATATATACACGTATACACATATCTATATCTATATATACACATACACACATACATATACGAATACGTATATGCATATATGCACATACAGAAGCAAACATAAATATATCAACGCCCACAGCAACATAAACACATACACATTCAACCATAAATATCTATCTATCTATCTATCTATCTATCTATATATATATATATATATATATATACATATATACACATATATATACATATATACACACATACATATATCCATACATACACATACACATATACACCCACACCCACACATATACAAAGATATATACATATATATCCCCACATACATACACATAAACATATATATACATACAGAAGTACACGCAAATATAGATATATAAATACACCCCCCGGATATATATATATATATATATATATATATATATATATATATATATATATATATATCCCTCCTCTCTTTTTCTCCTGTTCCCCTTCTTTTCTTTTTCTTTCCTTTCCCCTACTATTCCTTTCTTTTTCCCTCTTTCTCCTCTCCCCCACTTTGTTTTGAAAATGACGTCGTGAATATCGTCAAAGGATCAACCTTCCATAAATATAGAAAAAACTCTTTTCAGAAAAATCTCGATGTCATTGTCAATGATATTAATAAATCCAGTGATATTTATTTCAAATCCGATAAAACGGCTAATTTTATAAGTTATTCCCTAAGGATTATGATACTTTAGTTAAAAATAGTGTGACAAAAAGCTACAAGAAAATTGACACTAATCATTTTAACCAGATAGATAGGATTAACTGTGTCAGTAAATCCATTACTGACAGACTACAGAAAAGTGATAGGGTCAGTAAACTGCAAACTAAGGAAGCTTATGTTTTCTTAAAAGACCATCAACCCGATTTAAGTAATAAGCCATCAACAAGGCTTATTAATCCTACTAGACCGGAAATTGGTAGAATCAGTAAAACCATCTTGGAGAGAAGCAACCACTGCATAGAAAACACGCTTGGACTATTTCAGTGGATTAATACAGCTGATGTTATCAACTGGTTTACTAACATCCAAAATAATGTCAACTGCAACTGCATACAGTTCGATATTATTGACTATTATATCCCTCCATATCGAAGGATCTGTTCACTTTGGACTTGGAATTCCCTCGCGAATATTCCAATATTTCTGTGAGTGAAGTGGATATAATCGCGAAATGCCGAAATTCTGTTCTGGTCGGCAATGAAGAACAGTGGGTCAAAAAGGCTTGCAGCGATAATTTTAACATTTCAATGTGTTCTTTGGATTCTGCAGAAACCTCAGACTGGGTTGGATTATTTCTTTTATACAATTTAAGTGCTTTTGAATGTCCACATTCTGATAGTGTAGGGATATATAGAGATGATGGCTTATTACTTGTTAAAAACTCTACTAAAATTAAGGTAGACCGTATTAGGAAAATGATCCATAAGGAATTTAAAGATTTAGGTCTTCGGACTATAGTTACAATTAACAAAAAACAAGTAGATTTACTGGACGTAACCCTAGACGTTACTAGCAACACTTTCCAACCTTATATGAAGGTTAATTCCAACCCAGTATATGTGCATCCCAATTTCAACAACCCCGTTTCGGTTATCAAGCACATACCCTCCTCCATTGTATGTAGGATTAGCACTAGCTCTTCTAACAAAGAGGTTTGTAATAAACATCGTGATTTCTACAATTCTGCCCTTAAAAATAGTGGATACATGGTAACCACTATTCAATATAGAAACCGTGTTAAATATAACGATAATAAGAAAAGAAGATCTAGAAAGATCATTTAGTTTACTCCCCATTTCATTATAATGGTTAAAACTAAATTAGGACGTATATTTCTAAACGTCATCAAGAATCATTTCCCCGACCTCCAAACTAACCGACTGTATGCTAACGTATGTGTGCGTACTTATATATGTGTATATGTGGATGCGTATAGATGGGTATTTATATATGTTTATATATATATATATATATATATATATATATATATATATATATATGTGGAAGTATGTGCGTATGTCTACGTATATGTATATATATATATATGTATATATCTTAGTGTCTTAGAATGTATCATCAATACTAACTAAAATCTAATCTTGTTTGATAAGGGTTTTTCAATTGCTTATAGGATTAATAATCAACAATTTTGTCTCGTTACATTTTAATATTGTATGGACTTTAGTGTCATCAATAAGATAATATTGTTAGAATATGTGTAGGTTTATGTATGTATATGCCTATTTATGTATATATATATATATATATATATATATATATATATATATATATATATATACATATATATATATATGTGTGTGTATGTGTGTATGCTTATGTAGTATGTATATATATATATATATGGGTGTGTTTAAGTTTGCGTTTTTTCTTTATTTTATATATAGGTCTGTGTTTGTATATGTGTATATATGTATGTTTGTGTTTTTCTATACGTATGTATGTATATATTTGTATATATATATATATATATATATATATATATATATATATATATATATATATATCTGTGTGTGTGTGTGCATGTATGTATGTGTGTCTATATATATATTTGGTTTGTTTACTTTTTTATGTTGCTGAGTGGATTGATATATTTATGCTTGCTTCTGTATGTGTATATATGCATATACGTATATATGTATATGTGTGTATACGTGTATATATGATATATATTTTTATATATATTTGTGTGTTTGGAGTTTTCTTTTTTATATATTAGATCTTGTTATTTTTATGAGTATATATCTGTTTTTCTGTCCATGTCTATCTGTTTTAAATGTCCTTTCTTTCCCTAATGTCTGGTTTTCTGTTCTGTCCATGTTACGTTTTATTTGGCCGTATAATTTATATTTTAATAATTGACTAGAATTTGTTCAATAACTCTTTCAATCTTGAGTATCTCTTGGTTGGTGTATCGGAGTGTCTTTGTCAATGTATGTGTGTGTGTACGCACGCTTCTTTATCGTTGTTTGTGTGACGGTCACTTGTGTGTACCTTACATTGTGTATGTATATGCGTTTATTTTTTTGTTTTTTTTATGTGTCGTGGAGATATTTCCTGTCTCGTTTCATTTTTGTGTGTGTATATATCTAAATACGTTTGCGTGATTATGATTTATAATCTGATTGTGTATGTATTGTCTTTTGTCATCCTCCCCTGCCGATGTTTACGATTCAAATGTATCTATGTTGTCATGAAGTTCAGAGCAACATTTGATCTTAACATTTATTCCAACTTAATTTCAATAAAAACAAAATAAATAGAATAACATATGTATTTTTTTCTTTTTTTCTCAGTAATTTTAAACTTAATATAGATGAAATTTAAATTTTAAAATGCGTAATTTTTAATTTCAAATTTTATAGTATAATTTAATATTTATTGGTTAGAATAAATTTTATTTTAGTCTAACCCCAACATTAAAACATCAAATAATTATTATAACCTTAGTTCGTTGTCAAGTTTATTTAATTCTCGTATACTTGTATTTTGATTGGTCATTCCAGCTTATGTAACAGCGTTTCCCCTAGCGATGGGTGTCTGATTGATTTGAACTTTTTTAAAACCCTTTATTCTACATTCAACACCATCATTCGATTAGACACCAGAAGTGTTGAAACAAAATGGTTATTATTGTAGTGATTTTATAACATATTTATTTAAATAATTGTATTTGCTCTATTCTGTATTAAGCGCTCTTTTAAGAATAATGTGTTAGTTATTGTAATTTATTCGGTATACACCAATACTATATATATATATATATATATATATATATATATATATATATATATATATATATATATATATATATATATACAAAGAAATAATCACACATAGAATCAATCAGAAATATTAATACCATTAATGGTGACATCCGTCACTAGAAACATAATATATGCATTAAAATACTGTTAATCCATAGAGTGAAGTGATCCTCGTCGAAACCATAGATGTCGGTAGTTTTCAGTTTATTTGATGTTAAAATGCTAGTACTTACGAATAGTCCTCTATTCATCATCAGGCATGTGTTTTTGCCTTATAAAATCAAAAACTAATAGCAGACATTCGAAAAACATCTTTCGGTCGACAAACAAGTATTTCGTCTTCAAGTTTTTGATTTTATAAGGAAAAAAAACACATGCCTGATGATGAATAGAGGACTATTCGTAAGTACTAGCATTTTAACATCAAATAAACTGAAAACTACAGACATCAATTGTTTCGACGAGGATCACTTCACTCAATGGATTAACAGTATTTTAATGCATATATTATGTTTCTAGTGACGGATGTCACCATTAATAGCATTAATATTTCTGATTGATTCTATGTGGGATTATTTCATTGTATGTAAATTATATGCTGCCTAATGTTTTATATATATATATATATATATATATATATATATATATATATATAGAGAGAGAGAGAGAGAGAGAAGGAGAGAGATAGATAGATAGATAGATAGATAGATAATGCACTGACTGTGACAAATAAATAGATGTGCACTGGGTCAGGCTTTATTGGAAAGATGCGAAAAAGTAAATAATAACGGAATTATTTGTTTTGTTTCAATTAATTTGCACAAGGCTGCATATATATATATATATATATATATATATATATATATATATATATATATATATATATATACAGATAGATAGATAGATAGATGTGAATAGACATAGATATATATATACATATAGACGTAAAGAAGGAACACACGTAGATAGATATGAATAACCCAATGCAAACAGGAAAAAATACCTAATTAGGTTAGAAGAACAATCTCAAATAAATATATACTAATGTGGAGTAGATAGACATGATGAGGTAGACATAATCCTATTGGTATCTTAATGTTTATTTTATTGAGCACCTCTTGCAAACAAGAGGTAAGTTTTGACAGAGGAAAGCCCTACCCCATGTACGTTCAGCTACATTCTTTAGCTGATCACATATTAAATGTGGTAGAGTTCTCAAGTCTTTGGCCGGTAACAACTTCTCCATGCCGGTGGTCAAAGGGGATTTGACTTTCTTCACAATTTGCGGCACTTCGTCTAAGTCCTTTATCTGATCTAATCGTAGGTCATTAATTTGTTGACATCTATTCCACTGGGTATCGTAGAACATGCTTCCGTTTGCCGCGCAGTATACAGATGTTATACACTTGCCACGGTAGACGCTGAATCGGTTGGCACCGCCGCCAAATTCCTGTATACAATCGACGGGTATACAGTTTCTGTCTTCGCATAATCGACCCGTATATAGACCATCTTTAAGTTCTAAGTGTGCAGTGCGTAGATAGCTATGTGATGGCAGTTTTGTTTTTTTATCCTTCTCACGCGGTCTGCCCAACGCTGTATCGAAGTTGATCTTTCTCGAGGCCAAGAGAGAACCATGTTCGCTCTCCACAATAAAATCAACCTCGCAGTAACCTTTTCGCTGGTACTGGTATAGCAATAATTGCGTGCTCGCAAAGAGTAATGTCACGTTTCTTGTTTCATTCGCGACCAACGTGTACTCCCTTTGTCCAACAAGAGCCATCGATTGGCAGTTGTTGGTTTCTGCCTGTCCCGACGGCTTTTGACTGTCTTCCGCGTCTGGCTCAAGTTTCGGCATCGTGAAACAACAGTTGTGTGTTGTCATGATCTTCAGCGTTGTACTTCCACTGTTCCATATTATTAAATGAAACCAGAGAACTACATCACCTGGTTGTAAATGCTTAAAACTTGCTTCAATAATTCGAAGAGGGTTAGAAACGACTGTTGATTCTTTTCTGGTTGTAATCCCTTGCATTTTAGTTTTCGGCTTATTCGGGTTAAGCGTGGAAGTAAACGTTTGGTTATCTTTTGAAGCAGGGGGTTTTAGGGTGACTTTTTTGGGAGTGGTCACGCCTAAATTGTTGCGAGGTATATTAGCTTTGGTTTTGCTGACTCTTGCTGAGGAAACATCACGAGATATATATTTGTTCGGAAACTTATTCTGTTGATGGGTTCGCCGGTAATTTTTCAGTTTAATTGCCGAAAGAAACTTCGCTGTGTTCTCCATGTTAGAAATCTCCGGAGTAGTGAGGTTCTTTTCGATTGCTTTGATGAAATCTCGATCAGAAGCATCGATGTCTTCTCCCTTGATAACTATCTCTGTATCGTCATTCTTTGCATCTGTGTTTATCATTTTCTGATTCGATTTAAACGTTGCAGTAGCCAAAGTAAATCTCGGTCTGAGGCAGATTGTAATAATAGAGACAAAATATAGCAAACTGATTGACGGCGTTGACATTTTACGAATTATATCTGGTTGAAGATTTTTCAATCTATAGTTTTAGAGCTACATTGATATGACGTTTGAATCGGAAGTCAGCAAACTGGATGTAAAACTCTCGTTGAATTTGACGTTCTTGGCGAGATTGTGACGTAATCGGCCAATCAAAAAACACCACATTTTTTTTATTGTATCTTGCGTTATCAGTAATTTTATCAAAATCTCAATCTTTCGTTTCTCAGTCGAAACATTTATTAAGCGCACTTACGGTGTAAGGTGACTGTCTCCTTAAGCACTACGTTTCCTTGGCACTTGAAGTATTGTCAGAAGAGAAACTATCTAGTGGATTCAAATATTTGGGGCCCTGATCCCATGTACGCGTGAGAAACCCATTTTAAACTCGTCCCGTTCCACAGTACGTTAACTGCACGTACGGATAAATACTCAACAAAAGTCCGAAAAAAATCAATAATTATTTGCTAATAGTTACCTTTATCTAAATTATTCATAGTCATTATTTACATTATTCGGACTATTGTCCTCATCTTTTTCGTCATATTTATTACAACGTTTCGGTCGTTGTACGCTCCGGCCTTCTTCAGGTGGTTGGAATGTAGAACTGAACACTTTATTTCGCTCACTGGGGTAGACTGTTCTAGTTCTTACTGCCATGTTTAATGAATGTTAGTTATCAGTTATCTCCTGTTAATTTCCCTCTGAAAGTTCTCCACTGCCATAACCGGGTATTGAACTCACACTCTTTGGATCCTGTCACTGGATGTAACTAACGCCTTTATCCTCAAGGGCTCATGGCACAATGGATAAAGGCATTGGTTAGATCCAGAGACAGGACCCAAAGAGTGTGCGTTCAATATCCGGTTAAGGTGATGAAAAACTTGGAGAGGGAAATTAACAAAATAACTGATAACTAACATCTATTACACATGGCACGAAAGGTTGTAATAAATATGGCGACAAAGATGAGGACAATAGTCCGAATAATGTAAATAGTGTACATAATACCTCATCTCAGAAATATATACAGATATTCATAATCAGTTATTCTCATCTTTGTAGTAACTTTCGGCATTCAAAAGGCGTTTGTAAATCTCAATAACATTTTTTGATGAATTTAGAACTGAACCCTTGGTTTAATCTACAGGAGTATTTTGTTCTAGTTCAGCTGAGAATATATAGGTATATCTTATTTGGCGAAAAACCGAACACACAACGGAAGACAACGAGCCCTGCCAAAAATTATGGAATTAGCACACCTAGAGGAAGTTAACATTTTGTAATCGTTTCATCCGAAGCAAGGCAATAAATCCCCTAATACACAAGGATTGGAAGAATAGCAAAAAAAAAAAACATTATTAAGGAGCGAGAACAATACAAGAAGAGGAATCAAGAAGTCATTAGATAACGGTTGACATTGCTTTTAAGTTTCTGAACATCAGATTTGGCCGGAAAACAAGAAGCCAGAGCAGAGCTCCACAGGCGATAAGTACGAGAGAAGAATCTGTTAGCATAGAACTTACGGTTTCATGCAGCCAAATCAAGCGACACATGCTACCAAACTAATAGCGTGTATAACGTATAAAATCTAGGTAATATAGAGGTACGTTAATGAGAATAATAAGTATGAAAGTATTTATAGAAAAGACAAACGGAAGCTACATTACGTTGGTAGGAAAGTGACTGGAGGCTGGATATTTAGTCGTTTACTTCAGGCATTCATCTTTATAAGTTGAATGGCACAAAACAAAAACAAAGCTCCGACGTAATCGACTTGGCAATGGCACTTTCTTGATTCTTCACTTAATATCATTTTCATCCAATACGCCATGATTGTTTTATCCATTTAAATTCTTGTACATTTTGTATTTTCAATGTGCATCCCTTTGAGTGTTTATCTTAACGCTTTGGTGTTTAGATTTATTGTATATAAAATACAATTGTAGCACAAGGCCAAAAATGGTGGGAGATAAGCTGAGGCTAGTCATTACTTACTATCTTATACTTAGCTAAACAGATTCACGACCCATTCACTGATTACAAATCCTCCAAAAGAACTTAACAATCATCATTCAATCCTCCATATACTACAATACCGCACACACACAAGGGAGTTGCAAAAACAACCTCTGACATAAAAACTATATAAAAAAGTCTGTGGATGATCAGTAAAGAAGTGTGGAGGGAATGGACCCTAAAAAAAAACTAAAATCTCAAAGCAAATACACAAAATAAAAGGATAACTGATGTTAGTTGGAGGCATGAAACCCTCAAAAGAATTCAGAGAGTCCGCTGTATTCTGTCTTTAGACAAAATCAAGAGGTTCTCTCACTAAGGGAGGGGGAAAGGATAATATAAACTCGGCCATGGGGAAAGAAAAAAACTGGCCCAAACGAGATGAAAAGGGGGTTAAAAACAAACTAGGGAGGTTGGTAATCTCGATTTGGATCATAAACAAAGTAGAAAGCGAGAACCGGCCGGGAATGACATTAACTAGGTACACCAAAAAGGGTCTAGTCAACCCTGACGTTTTGATGTCTGGGTGGTCTAATATTAAGTTTTCCTATCTTTTTAAGGGTCACAATTTCTTTAATATCTGCACCAAACTTTCGCCTCTCGACACAGCGCTTTGCCTTCCCGAATGGATTTTACGATCTGATCTGATAGATCTTTGTGGGGGTCAAGTTTCCTTTCAATTAAGTACACCAAACCACTTCTTGTGGTCAACAAGAAATCTGTAAACCGATTTGTATATCAAGACTCCTATTTTTTTAAACAATTCACTTCAAGCAAAGCGATAATGCCACTAAGACTCAAGGGGGTTGATGGGAACAAAAGAGAAGGAACCGGAAAACCATTTCAAAACCGGAAACAAGGCATGAGCCTCTACTCTAGTTCAAAAGACCAAAGTGGAATTTGTTTTAGGGATGAAAAGGTATTTGTCTACATTGCTTGAAATATAGCATGTATCTCCACTGCTGGTAGACGTGTCTGGAAGCTACGTTTTACATACGATATTGACCTTTCTGCGGACAGTAACTGTATGCTGTAAGAACTGACCAACAAAAATTTTGAAAGAGTCGGCGCATATGGAATGTAACAACACAGAGAAATAAAATGTTTGGTGAATAGTACAAGCAACACCAGTGCCAGCGTCACCATGAATCGTGAACCATTGGAAGAAGTACCCAGCTTCAGATACTTGGGAGCAACCCTGTCAAAAGATGGCAATGCAGAAATCCGAATACTGATGGCCACAGCCACAGCAGTGATGACCAGACTGGAAAGCATATAGAAGAGTTTCGTAAACTTAAGGAATCAGCACATATGCTAGGTCACAAAAATCTCCTGAGCCGACCAAGCATAGAAATGAATATAATATGGAAACGAATAATAAGGAGAGCCAGAGAAACGCGATAACAATAACAAAAAATTGCAATATGAGCACTGGTAAAAAAATGAGTGCAGAAGACATTACATTCATGATACCCAGAAATTCATAAACAGATGGACACTTGGCACAGTGGATAAAGCCGTTAGTTAGATCCAGTGACAGGACCCAAATAATGTGAGTTCAATACCCGGTTGAGGCAGTGGAGAACTTGTAGTGGGGGAATTAACAGGTGATAACTGATAATTGACGTCCATTAAACATGGCACGTGGAACTAGAACAGTCTACCCCAATGAGCGAAATAAAGGGTTCAGTTTGACATTCCAACCAACTGAAGAAGGCCTGTGTGTACAACGGCCGAAACGTTTTGATAAATATGGCGACAAAGATGAGAACAATAGTCCGAATAATGTAAATAATGTATATATTACCTCATCTCAGAAATATAGACAGATGCTAGAGATCCCATGCCTATTTCAAGCTCCATAAATCGCTGGTTGTATCCATCCCC
Organism: Acanthosepion lycidas; assembly: GCA_963932145.1. Classification (NCBI taxonomy): domain Eukaryota; kingdom Metazoa; phylum Mollusca; class Cephalopoda; order Sepiida; family Sepiidae; genus Acanthosepion; species Acanthosepion lycidas. The sequence goes on from OZ010587.1 coordinate 15,299,560, forward strand.
TTTTACGGGTGTGAACCTTGGATATGCGTGGTTCAGGCAGGAAAAATGAAGCAGCCATTCAAAAACAAATGCTGGAGAAAGTCCCTATGCATCTTTTACAAGAAGCAAAAAAAAAACAAAAACAAAAAAAAAACATTGACATTGCACGGTGTAAGGTGAAATGACTTGAGGATAGACAGGAATCCTTTCTCGCCACTATTGAGCTATAGATGATGATATGTTTTGACAACGTCTCACGGCATTACAGCCAACATGACCGTCAAGCAAGATAGTGTTGAAGGAGAGCGCTTCAGGGAACGCGCAAAGAAAGAGCTGGTCAGACAACATCAAAGAGTTATCGGACATAACAATCTCATGAAACAGTCAAAGGACTGATTATGATGACGATGAGAATGGAAAGCTTGCAAAAATATAGCATTAAGTTAAATAATTCTATCTATTTTGTTTGGCTATTAAATAAAAATTATAAATTGTTAATCTCTAAGTGGGATAATTCCAATAATCCTGGCCAGTGTTTAAAGATTTCCTTAGATGAGTTACAGCTAGATTAGCTATGGCCAGACGGGAATGGATATAGAACATTATCAACTTTAAGTCTAAGTCCTTTTGAGATGTTAATCCGACAAAGGGAAGAAAAAAAAAGCAGAAGGAAATTTGAGGTAGCGACTAGGCGGCTATTTGGGCAAACAATCAATATAGAGGGAGTTCGAGTCTTCATTCAAAAGTGTAGCGAAAATGAGATAAGATTAGAAAAAAAAAGGTTAATGGACCGACAGGAATATCTCTTTATTATTAAGCGTCGGAAGACGTGACACCAAATGATGTCCTCTGCAAGATAATCTTGGAAGGCACTGATAGAAATGTATGCACATGATTTTGAAGGAAATTCTGAATTTAGATATACAATAGCAACATCATTTGAAAGTCTAGAAACCGCTGGTTGAACTCGTCCATCTGTACGGAGAGAGGGTTGGAGACACCTTGGTGAAGCAGGTAAAAGGAATCAGTCATTCGACTCATCCACCTCTAAGGTGTGCCGTTTGGAGATTCGTGTATGAAGCAGGAAAAAGAAACCAGATATCGACTCCATCCACCTCTACAGTGTGCGGTTTGGAGATACCTGGTTGGATCAGGAAAAATAAACCAGTCGTTGGACACCATCCACCACTACGGTGTGCAGTTTGGAGATTCCTGGTTGAAGCAGGAAAAAGAAACCAGATATTCGAATACATCTAACTGTACGGTGTGCGGTTTGGAGATTCCTGGTTGAAGCAGGAAAAAGGAACCAGTCATTTGACTCCATCCACAGGCACGGTGTGCAGCTTGGCGATCCTGTTTGAAGATGGAAAAAGGAACCTGTCATTCCACTCCATCCACCTCTTCGCTGTGGGGTTGGGCGATTCCTCTACGGTATGGGGTTTGGAGATTCCTGTTTGAAGCTTGAAAATGGAACTTGTCATTCGAATCCATCCACCAGTACGATGTGGAGTTTGGAGATTCCTCTTGGAATTCGAATCCATGCACATATACGGTGTGAGCTTTGGAGATTCCTGATTGAAGTAGAAAAAGGAACCAGTCATTCGACTGCATCCACCTGTACGGTGTGTGGTTTTGAGATTCCTGTTTGAAGCTGGAAAAAGAAACCAGTCATTCGCCTCCATTCACCTCTACGTTGTGCGGTTTGGCGATTCCTCTATGGTATGGGGTTTGAAGATTCCTGTTTGAAGCAGGAAAAAGGAACCTGTCGTTCGAATACATCCACCTATACGGTGTGAAGTTTGGAGATTCCTGATTGAAGCAGAAAAAAGGAACCAGACATTCGACTCCATCCACCTGTACGGTGTGCGGTTTTCAGATTCTTGATTGAAGCTGGAAAACGAAACCAGTCATTCGCCTCCATTCAGCGCTACGTTGTGCGGCTGCGCGATTCCTCTACGGTATGGGATTTGAAGATTCCTGTTTGAAGTTGGAAAAAGGAACCAGATATTCGACTCCTTCCACCTGTAAGCTATGCGGTTTGGAGATTCCTGATTGAAGCAGGAAAAAGAAACCAGTCATTCGACTCCATCGATCTCTACGGTGTGCGGTTTGGAGATTCCTTTTTGATGCAGGAAAAAGGAACCAGTCATTGGAATCCATGAACATGTAAGGTGTGCAGTTTTGAGATTCCTTTTTGAAGGTAGAAAAAGAAACCAGACATTAGACTCAATTCACCTCTACGTTGTCCGCTTTGTCGATTCCTTTACCGTATGGGGTTTGGCAATTCCTGTTTGAAGCAGGAAAAAAGAACCAGTTATTCGACTCCTTCCACCTGTACGGTGTGCGATTTGGAGATTCCTGATTGAAGCAGGAAAAAGGAACCAACATTCGACTCCATCGATCTCGACAGTGTGCGGTTTGGAGATTCCTTTTTGACGCTGGAAAAAGGAACCAGTCATTCGATTAAATTCACCAGTACGGTGGGCGGTTTAGAGATTCCTGTTTTCAGATGGAAAACGAATCAATCATTCGACTCAATCCACCTGTACAGTGTCCGGTTTGGGGATTCCTGTTTGAAGCTGGAAAAAGCAACCAGTCATTCGGCTCCATCCACCTCTACTGTGTGCGGTTTGTAGATACCTGTCTTAAGCTGGAAAATGAACCAGTCATTCGACTCAATCCACCTGTACGGTGTGCATTTTGTGGATACTTTTTGAAGCTGGAAAAAGGAACCAGTCATTCGACTCCATCGACCCCTACGGCGTGCGGTTTGGAGATTCCTGTTTGAAGCATGAAAAAAAAAACGAGTCATCCACCTCTACTGTGTGCGTTTTGTAGATTCCTGTCTTAAGCTGGAAAAAGGAACCCGTCATTCGGCTCCATCCACCTCTACGGTGTGCGGTTTAGAGACTCCTGGTTGAAGCTGGGAAAAGGAACCAGTCAGTCGACTCCATTCACCTCTACGTTGTACGGTTTGGCGATTCCTCTACGGTGTGTGGTTTGGAGACTCCTGGTTGAAGCTGGAAAAGGAACCAGTCATTCGACTCCACCACCTCTACGCTGTGCGGTTTGGAAATTCCAGTTTTATGCAGGAAAACGTACCAGTCATTCGACTCAATCCACCTGTACGGTGTGCGGTTGGAGATTCCTGATTGAACCAGGAAAAAGGTACCAGTCAGTCGACTCCATCCACCTCTACGGTGAGCGTATTGGATATTCCTGTTTGAATCATGAAAAAGAAATGGGTCATTTAACTCCATCCGCCTGTACGGTGTGCGGTTTGGAGATTCCAGTTTGAACCTGGAAAAAAGAAACCAATCAGTGACTTCATCCACCTGTACGGTTTGCGCTTCGGAGATTCTTGATTGAACCGGGAAAAAGAACCAGTCAGTCGCCTACATCCACCTCTACGGTTTGCCGATTGGATATTCCTTTTTGAAGCTGGAAAAAGAAAACCAGTCATTCGACTCCATTCACCTCTACGGTGTGTGGTTTGGCGATTCCTCTACGGTGTGGCGTTTGGAGATTCCTGGTTGAAGCTGGAAAAAGGAACCAGTCATTCGGCTCCATCCAACTCTACGGTGTGCGGTTTGAATTTTCCTGTTTTAAGCTGGAAAACGACCCAGTTATTCGACTCAATCCACCTGTACGGTGTGCGGTTTTGCGATTCCTGTTTGAAGCTGGAAAAAGGAAATAGGTATTTGACTCCATCGACCGCTACGGTCTGCGGTTTGGAGATTCTTGTTTGAAGCAGGAAAAGAAACCAGTCATTCAACTCCATCGACCCCTGCGGTGTGCGGTTTGGAGATTCCTGTTTGAAGAATGAAAAATAAACGAGTCATTCAACTCCATCCGTCTGTACGGTGTGCGGTTCAGAGATTCCTGATTGAACCTGGAAAAAGGAACCAGTCATCGACTCCATTCACCTGTACGGTGTGGGTATTAGATATTCCTGTTTAAAGCTGGAAAAGGAAACCAGTCATTGGACTCCATTCACCTCTACGGTGTGCGGTTTGGCGATTCCTCTACGGTGTGGCGTTTGGAGATTCCTGGTTGAAACTGGAAAAAGGCACCAGTCATTCGACTCTATCCACCTCTACGGTGTGCTTCACAAACATACAATACCTGACATTTTTTTTTTTGTCTTTGTCATTTTTAATAATATAATTCGGATTCTTCATCCGTAAATTTTATCTCCTTTATGGAAGTCTTCGAAATAAATAAACACAAATCTTTTCGGTCGTCTGTCTTAAAGCCCTTTAAGTCGTCAGGCCTCACTTGCTCTACCTAGACATATACCTTTTTGGAATCAACATGATCCAGAGATTGAAAATCTTCCCTTGTATCTTTTCTTGGACATTCATCAGAGGAATTTGTGTCCGGATGAGGAGGGAACATTTAAAAATTCTAATTTTAAAATATATGAAAACAATTAGCGATTTCCATATTTTTTTAAAATTTTATATTGAGTTTAAAGAAAGAAAACTTTGTGAATTTAAATCTATTTGTATTTAACTCGGCTTAAACTATCTCCATAACTTTGTGAATTGAGGTAATCAATTTTATTTTCTTCATAATGCCAAGGAAACAGAGTTAAAGTGACTTTAGGTCTTGAAGTCCCGTAGCGTTTGTGAAGAAGTCAACTAAATTGAAGGTCTACGGATTTTTGTGATTTGAAGAACTCAAGCCTGAATTAGAATGTCGGCACAAATCGATCTTTTGGCCGAAATTGTACTTATAGGCCGCATCAGTTTTAAAATGAGGTTTTAAAGGTCCATGGAGTGAATTGAGGAATTCAAAAATATTTCTTCAAAATTATCGTTGCTGTTTTCTATGTTGGGCCAGAGCTCCCTTTAATTTTGGGAGAGAAGTACAATTAGCCCAAACGCAGGAAATAGCTTTTAAGGTAGTTTTTAATACTTTTAAGTCATATCTAAGATTTCGATGTCATTTTTTTTTAATATAATTGAATGTCTAATGCAGAGATTTCCCCAACATCGTTGCGTTCAAGAAAGCATTTTCCTTCTTAATATTTCATTTTTCTTTCGGTGTAAGCGTCCTTCGTTAAATAGTTATTTCCTAGGTGCAGCTAAGATGAGACACAATAAGGATCTAGTGAGGATTGAACTTACTACTTGGTTGTAACTGATTAAGCGAGACAAGCTGTTAACTATTAATATTAATATTGTATTGGTCAGTAATGAAAAAACAAAAGACAAACTCTTATTCATTTTAGCAATTATTCCCATTTATTGGCTGCCTCCTTTTCGGAAGTTGGCGATGATGGTTCTCCACGATTTCCTATTTTTGGTTGTTCTAAGTAACTTCCAACCGTTTAGCATCCGTATTTGCTCCTGTTTTATCATCTATTCAAACAATCTTGAAATAACATTCTCCCTGTTAATCGTTACTTCGCTAGCCTTCTGTATAAATCATCTAAGCTTTCTTTCCCCATTAAGCGTCCGAGGAATTTCATCCCTCTGTTAATTGCCAGGCCGATGGCTATTCTACGTGGTCTGTCTGTGTAAGATATCCAGCCATTTTGAGTAATACTCGTAAGATACGTTCCACAGATTTAATGATACATAGAAGCCAATGAGCGAGGTCATTACAATTGAAATCGAAAGAGCTGAAGTACTTGGTCGATAAGGCCACACAAGTCACTGAATGTCTAAATTATTTGAGCTTCACACTCTTAAGATGCTTGTATTTTTTCATTTTGTTAAAACATCGTTTTACTTTGCTGTCTCATCACTACTGAACATACATGCGACTTTGAAATGATGGCGATACGGGAGAAAATGCCAGTTTTCCTAAATGACCTTCCTGATGCTATCATTTCATAACATCTGCTGATGAAACTACTATTTACTCCTGTCTTAATAGCAAGTCTGACTAGTTCGATAAAGTCAAACTGGCAGATAATCTGAAAAACTGACTGTGTCGTTAAATGAGGCGAGGAATAAATGATTTTAATGCCTTCAAAACGAAAATACTTTAACGACCGATGCTAAGCTCCAGGTTTAACGTTTTCCCTTGGTATAAAATGGAAAATAAGTAAATTGAATCAATTGCTACGTGTGCAGCTAAGAAGGTTGTTTCCTTGCGTCAAGCTAGACAATGTTTCTCGTCAGAATCTGCCTTACATATTTATAAATCTACTATTCAACCATGCTTTGAATATTGCTGCCACATCTGGTCTGGTGCTTCTGCAGTATATTTAGAGATTCTTGATAAAATTCGAAGAAGAATCTATCTTCCAAATTTATAAGTCTACCATTCATCCTTGCTTTGAATATTGCTGCCATATCTGGTCTTGTACTTCTGCTATATATTTAGAGATTCTTAATAAAATCTAAAGAGGAATCTATCTTACATATTTATAAGTCTACCATTCACCCTTGCTTTGAATATTTCTGCCACATCTGGTCTGGTGCTTCTGCTATATATTTAGAGATTCTTGATAAAATCCAAAGAAGAATCTATCTTACATATTTATTAGTCTGCCATTCATCCTTGCTTTGAATATTGCTGCCACATTTGGTCAGGGGCTTCTGCTATATATTTCGAGATTCTTGATAAAATTCAAAGAAGAATCTATCTTACATATTTATAAGTCTACAGTTCATCCTTGCTTTGA